>JAOXNO010000001.1:12608346-12623089 GCA_028565335.1 Limnodromus scolopaceus | reverse complement strand
CCAGGGATGGGGCATCCACAACTTCCCTGGGCAACCTGTTCCAGTGCCTCACCACCCTCACTGTAAAGAATTTCTTCTTAATATCTAATCTAAATTTCCATATACTGAGTGGGTTCAGCCTCTGTAAATTACTGTCTATGGCCACTGACCAATGGAGGGAGCAGTCTCCCTTACTCAGTAACCATTAGATAAAGTTAGGCAAAAAGGACAAGATTCTTCAGATCTGGAAATGCACTGAGGCTATAGAAGATACCATCCTCAGTCCAGATGTGGCTTACAAACCACCTGCTGAACCATTCTGTTGTTATAAACTGTGAATGAGATTCAATCATTAACTAATAGTTAAGATAGGAGAGAATCTACACTACAGGTGGGGAAGGCAAATACATATAAAAGTTTATATAAAAATAATGCTATTAATTTGAAATTAATAGGTCTTAGACTAACTGTACAAAACTGAGGTGCTTTATTTCCATACAAGCAGAAAACTGCCACAGGGATGTGTGGCAATTAATACTTGCTTGTGTACACTTCACACTCTGAAAACTCAAGGCTGAAACATGGTTAGATATTGGTGGTAGCTTTCTGCAAAAACAAAGCAGAACAAAACAAAACAAACACAAAAAAACCCAATCAAGACTCTCAGCCTTAAAAAATAAAAATAAAAAGACAAGCTAAGAAAAATCTTTGAAACAAAATGTTGTGTGTGAAGGCTATTCTAGACTGTCAGTTCCTAATCCCTAGACAGGAGGAGCTCTGTATGCACTGGCAAACTCAAGTGCTGTTATTGTTGAAATGTTCGACAGTACAACACAGGGAACAAATCCTACAGGCTACTTGAAAAGAAGTAAGTTCCCTGATACCTGGAGGGCTTTTGTCAGGGCTTAATGAACTGTAGATGTAGAAAAATAAAGGCAGACATTTAATTCCTTTCTTTTTGTCCTAATTCCTACAATTTTTGCTCTCATAATCTCATTTTCTTAAGGAATCTAACTGTGTTTCCTGTCTTAACTATTTTCTTTATGTCTTCAGTTTCTGCTAGTATTTACAGAACGGGTCTGCTGAAGTCAAGGTCCAAAGGAGACTATCACTCTATGTGCCTTCCTATCCTGATCCAGGCATGTTGTCTCCACCCATGATTTCCCTGGGTATACGCGTTGCCAGAAAAAAGGGTGAAAATGGGGAAAAGAGTAGAGTTCTGGCACAGCTTCCTTTACTTGTACCCAAAACCTAATGAGTTTTAGCTTATCTGTTTAACTTTTCTCATCTCGTCTCAGTTCACCGGCAACAGCTGAACTTCATAAAGACAGCGAGGACACGGAGGGTACTTTGTGTATGTGCATTCACTGCAGGTTCTGTTGGCTCCTTGGTGAATTCTCCAGATGAATTTCCCTACAGGAAAGAAAAACCCAACTAAACCCTGCCTTTTTTGGTACAACTTTCCCTTCTATCTCTATGTCTCTCTGTTGAGCCTAGGAAGAAGGGCTGATGAATGAAGCATTGGAGCTGAGGCTAGACACGTAACGCCACAGCTGAGTTCTGCAAATGATGGTGGGAATGGGATAAGACACTGTTCAGGCACCGCACGTGCTGCTTTGGAGATAAGCCATCGGTGACAGATGACGGCACTGGGAAGATGCACAACATCTTTGCGTCTGTGTGGTACCTTTGTTCAGCGCTGCTGCTGCAGTGACACCGTGACTACTGCAGCGACTGCTGCGGCAACACTGGGTGACAGAATGGTTATCCCCGGCCAGAAGAAACCTCACGAAACTATTTCTAGAATTTTTGTAGCTACAGGGTTTGTAATAATGCGTTTGTATTATAAAACTCATTGTGAAGTTACAATGGCATAGATGCAATAGCGAAATTCTGTGTTGCAGACAGTTTCAGAGGCAAGAAGCCAGATTCATGATCATTATAAAAAGCAGACACCAGAAAATCCAGTAAAGGGTCCCTGCCAGTCTGAGGAGTTCTGGGGAAAGGTGTCAAAGGAAAGGAGCCCCAACCTGCAGAGTCTTGAGGGCATGACGTACTTCTGGAGCTTCGTGTTCCCTGAGAGAATTTTGATGAAGATAAATCATGGTCTTCAGAGCAGCAGGCTGAACTGCGAGCTGCTATTGCAAGGACTTTGCTTCCAATCCTGCTAATAAAACACACTGAAAAGCTTCCCCTAGTCTTAGAGGAAGGGAAACTGATTGCTCAGTCAAGGCTGGTTGCTTTCTGTTGTTGTTGTTTTTCTGTGATTGTTTCTTTTTCCTTTGCCACTGCAGAAGTCCCAAAGGCATACAAACTCACGAGAGACTCAGCTGCAGGATTAGGTTAATTTTTAATACCTGGTGAAGGCATGTCTGGTGTAGATGACAAGAAATGTCAAGAACTTCTGCTGCTTGTGATGCAAAGAGCTAAGTCCACGTTAGCAATTTTTTTATAGCTAGCATGACTTCTGCCAGAGGCTCTCTAACAACAAAACCTGAAAGTATGTGAGGAAACACTTCCAGTAGTTTCTGCTCTCTTTTCTAGGCTGTGAAAGGGCGTTAGACTCAATGTTAGTCTCAAAAGTGGCATTCTTCAGTATGTGAAATGCAGTCTCCTTTCTAGTCCTGCCAACATTAGAAACAATAGGTGCAATGCAACTCCTCTTAATGTATTTTACAAAGAATGAATTGAAATGAATTATGAAAGTGACCATAATCAGATAATTTTCCTGTTCACTCATGGAAATATTTGGCTCACGGGGGAAAGCATGTACTAAACTACACTATATCCTCTAGTTTTTCTTTAAAAATATATCCCCTTTTTATTGAGTTTTACATTCCAGTTTCTACATGCTTTCATTAATTTATAGAACTTACTAGTTCTAGGCATCCTCTTAAAATCTTGCTTCGCTGAGCTGCTGATAAGTTAAATGGTGTAATTTATCATTGTCGAGTACGCGGAATTTTGGACATACTATCTCAAATGTAATCTCTATTTTCACATGATTCTTCTTCTAATAAGAATTCATAATCTCTTCGTCCACAAAAAAACACAGCTCAACAAAAATATTGCAGAGATTATTTCACGATGTGGCTCAGCAAAGCTCCTGAAGAGACAAACTGCTTTGCCCATTGCAGGTACAGTTCTAACTCCTTAGGAATTGATGGAAAATTCAGGGAACCAATCCAAAAACTGAGCGTTTTCTCTTAAAGTCCCTGACAATGCCTATAGAGCTGTAAAGGAGCAGTCGGGTAGAGTGGCTCCTGCCTGTTAACTCCTGGGTGTCTTGGGACTGTCAGGGATTTTATGCTCCAGCCACATCTGGCCACATGCTCTGTATCTACCTGGCGGGTTGGTCAGCTGGAAGGAAGTCCTGGGTAGATCCAGAGCCACGGATGCTGCTTCAAGAGCTGCTGCCTGAACCCAACAACACACACGAGTTGCAGAAATATGGGGGGAGCAGGCAGGAGTCTGAGGTCCTCTGACACACACAGCCTGCACAGGCTGCTGCATATGTCTGTGTTTACGCCTAAGTGAAAAGCTTGTATCATCCAAATGCTAACCCACATTTTCACAATGAAGCAGGTACATAAATGACAAAATTATAAAGTCATATGACTTCCAAAAGCAAAACAAAACAAAAAAAACCCCAACAAAACCATTTTCCTATTCCTTTGGGCTGTACATTAGCATGTAGGAGAGTAATTCTATTACAAATGTGTATCCTGTTCCTAAATTCAGATGGGCTTTGTCACCTCTGCTGGGATGGAGTTCCAAAGCCCAAGATCTATTGCAGAAGATATCCAAGCCCTCCTCCTACCCTGTCTGGACTGATTCAACCACACTATAACACAGTGCCTGCAGCACATTGATAAAAGTGGGTTTGAGCTACAATGGCAGTTTTTTACTGGCGTGACTGAAGGTGTGGGCAGATGTAATTCGTCTGACATTTCTATTATAGGGCTGATGGTACCTTAAAGCGCAGCAGCTATTTGCTACATAATCATGAGTCAGCTCTCATTGACTCGGTGAGTACAGATCATCGTTTTCTCAGAAACAAATCATCTTCTTTCAACAGCTGCAGAATTCTCACAGTAGCTTCTGACCTAAAAAGGTGTATTTGTCCCAATTCTCCCATGCTAGAGTGCACATGGCAATGATGAACAGGATATATGTTTCTTTCCAACACACTTTTCAAACTACCTTAATTAGTATCCATAAAAAGGACTAAAGTAGCAATTAACTAAATAATGCATGTTGCTCATCAAAAAAATATGTTTTCTAAAAGCAACTCAAACCCTTTTTCACCACTTATTTTATCACCCTGCAGGTTATTCATCTATCAAGCAAGAAATCATCATGTACTACCCCAGACACATAACGGTCCTGTTGAGAGCTAGAGCACTATCTTACAGTGATATCTGACCACTCAAATACTGCTTGGTTTTACTCTGCTAAATGGCTTATGGTGTGTCTTGATTAATTCATGTCAGGCCAATCTAGTTAATTCAGTGCTTTCAAGTTCCTTAAAGTTCCTGGAAGCTAAGGGTGCTCAGCACCTTGAGAACATTGCTCAGCTGGGTCAAAGCTTTCTAATTTTCTATGAAGTAACAAAAACAGTCGACATTCCTACTGGTTTTGTTAACTTTACATACATGTGGCACCAGATTTGAAGATGGAGTCATTGAGTTTTATTAAGAACGTTTGGAAGCAGCCTGATGAAAGCAAGCTCTCCTTCTCCATCTCTTGTAGGAGAGATGTATCTAATAACACTTCTTATGTTAAATATAAATTAAAGAACTTTATGTTGCTAGTTTACAGGTGTGACATTTTGAATTAATATGGGCACTAAAGATGAGGTACAATTCCTGGTATTGAATTGCTGAAGCACTGTAGCCTATTTCCACCACTTCAGAAACTGGCTCAATCCTTACAGTCATATCAACAATTGAATATTCATACTGCAGGTGACAAAGCACTAGGAAAACACAAAATTGAGCTGAAGTATGAGGGGATTGTGGTATGCTGTACACAGAGATTAATCATGAATAACAAGACTAGCAATATCAAAAAGGAAAAGATGCTTGGCATGGAGTAGCTCTTTTTCAAGCTTTATCGATGACTCCTGTGGGCAAAGATGTGGTGCATCACAGGTTGAGACCTACAAGGAATACAGTATTGAGTCCACCACTCTGGTTTTGCACAGATTCTAAAGGGTACTGCTGAATAACAGGAGAAAGGCAAAAATGGCTCTGCTCCACATTGTCCACTCTCTCAACAGGGTAATTCAAACAATTCAGGTTCAACACCAGCACCTGAATGTTCATCCTGACTCTGGCAACACTGTCTGTCCTCATTTCATGTCTGGTGAAACCTCCTCCATGAACAGCAGCATGGAGAGTGAGGGATTTCCTTTATGGCTAATACCACTCCATCAAGAGCTATATTTAGGGATGTGCTGGAAGAAATGCTGATCTATCGTGGCAGCAGCCTTGATATAGCCCTTACCCATTATGTGTCACAGGAGCTGGGCGTTTTGGGTGCTGTTTAGAGAGCATGGAAGGATGGACAGGCAGTCAGCCTGAAACGGTCATTTAAATTCTTGACTGTATGGGGCTTCTCAAGGGACCCAGCTGAGGTATAAATGATTCCCTGCTTAAATCCAATTGCAAATACAGTCTAGGCAGGAGGTAAGTGCTTATCTCCTCTTAACAGGAATCCAGGAAGCTTTCAGGCTAGGAAAGGAGATGCTTACTCAGTTGTGCAGTCCTGGAAAACAAATTTGCTGGATCGCTGTCTGGGTTGCTGGGGTTTTAGTCTCTAAGGATTTTAGTTCACTGGATTTTACTTTGAGTCCCAGCATCTGAACCCCAGCCAATTACTAAGGTTGAGGAAATCAAATCCCCTGACAGATGGAAGGGGTAACTTCAATCAAATTAAGATTCAGTAAATTTGACATGAGTTTTTCAATTTAACCTTACAGTTCAGACAGGCCATTTATGTTTATTAATTCTAATTTAATTTCCAGACCAGTGAAGATCTAGCTAATCACACCCAGCACACAAAAAAAAGTATTTCTGATAGTATGATTCTGTTTCATATTCTGCAATTCTTACCCCATACCAATCTATAGTTCTATATAATTATTCTAAGGACAGAACCCAGCCTTCCAGCAAATCTTTCCAATTTCATATAGCAATCTGTTCTCCTGTTACAAAATAATTATATTTACAACTTCTCCCACTGAAAAAGAAAAGTTCCAGCATTATAAATATATCAAGTTCCATTGCTCAGACAAAAAAAAATCTCTGTGCAGGAAGTTTTACACAACTATGAGTTAAAGAACTATGCCCTTTATATAATAAGTTTAATTCTGCTCCTTCATGAAAAAAGAAAAAGAATAAAGGAATATACACCAGAAGGTAAGAAATTTTGTAACTGAAAAGAAATCAAACATCATGTGCACAAGAAGGCACTGCCTCCATATGGAAAGGCATTAAGGCTTCCTGAAAGGCTGTCTTCTCCATTTAATTCTGAAAGGCCCTGAAATACACACATTAATGCAAGTAACATTCTTGTTCACATTCAAGGCACATGAAAACATTGCGTACAGACATCCACACTTGACCAATAAAATTACGATCAGGCTAGTTATGGTCCAGATGCACTTCTTGATTCCAGTAACAGAATTTTTAATGGGTTAAAAAAAAAACACCTCAAAATGTAACAAAAATGCATTTAATGCGGGCTCTGTGATTATATAAATGCACTGGAATACTCAGCAAAGAAAATACTAAAGGGGAAAAAAATATGCCATTTATCTTTTTCAGTGTTCAGGTCTGCTCTCCCTTGAGAGAAGTCTCAGTAGTTCCCTGGTATTTGTTTAAAGTCACTGAATTAGTAATGGGAATTGCCATACTCGCTACCCAGCCTTTCAAAGAGGAGAATACATTAGAACAGATATCTTGAGCAGATTTAGTGCAGAGAACATTGACTCAATACAGTGACACCCCCGCCTCCGGTCCCTGTTTTGGGCTTGGGCACCCTGGGCAAGCTGCAGAGCCCAGGTCCCCTGGAGCAGAGGCTGGTGGGGCTCTCCTGGCCAGGGCTGAGACCCATGGTGTCTCTGTAGCAGCACAGGAGGCTCCGGAGGCTTGGGGGCACCTAAGAGAGCCAGGGCATCACGACACTTGAAGTGACTGAAGGCTATGAATTCTCTTCTTTGAAAGAAGAAGAGATGGGGGTAGGATTCTCCAGTCTCCAAGAGACAACTAGCACCAGTGACTCAGCTGCAAGCCAGAAAATGTTAAGCACAGAAACAGAAAGCCATAATTACTAGCATGATATCTCAAAAGGAAATACCAGAGAAGCCCTAAAGCTCTTCCTATTCTGTAAGCAAAGCAAAAGCTCCTTCCACCCCTATCACCAGCATTTCCAGGACACCTGCGCTGTCAGTCTTTTGGCACCAGCGCAAGCATCCATCCCACTGCACACGTATCGACAACATGAGTCTGCAAATACCAAAGACCAAAGGAGGTGTAAAGTCTTCTCCCGTGGACAGCAAAGGAGGCTGAAGGCTCTTCTCACCTGACAGCATCAGGGTCACTGTGTAGCAAGATGGAAGTTTTGTCTCTGAGCATACCCTAGGTAAGATCTTCCACAGAGCCTTAACTTTTTAGCACAAATGAAGGATTTTCTACAGTGCTCTTTATGGATGTATTTTAAAAGTAAATATAACTCAATACCTGAGGCAGCTCCCATTTCATGTGGTGCCCTGAGGCTGCCTCAGGTGGGTTTAGTTGGAGCAGCTAAAAGAAGGGAAAATCTCGCTTTTAAGCACTCTGATTTATAGAATCTGATTAAGATTCTATTATAGTTCACAAACTTCTTACAAACTAGAGGTATAAATTCCTTGCTCCATAATTCCTCATGGTTGCAGCTAAACTACCTTGTATGGAAATTTCCAGACACAGAATATTTGACCAGCAAACTATCAGAACTGTTGCAAGTAAATTATCTGAACCATATTTAGGTACTTTCCAAAGGGCACTTACAAACCCAGGGGAAAACGGGAGATCCAGTCTATCGTACTGCTAAGTAGAATGAGATTGCAGCAATTTTAATCTACAAGTTAGTTTTTGGTTTGCACGTACCAGTGTTCCAGAACTGGGTGGGTTTTTTTCCCTTTTTTCCCCTTCTGGGTCTAGATTTTCATTAGAAAGAACAGTCATTAGCTCTGTAAAATATCACTATCCTTATATATAGACTCAGGATTTTTTGCTATTTTCATGGTAATTATCTTGTACAAATTTGGCCAGAATTTTTTCCTTCTCTTCTGAAAAAAACTATTGGTCTGATACTACAGCCACACTACACAAAGATCTCAGAGTTTGCCCCCTACCAATGTTTTCTGCAAGCACACTTTCATAATCATCTATGAAAAAGAAGTATTTGGAGACTCTAACTTTTAAGAAGACATTAATAAGGAAGGCTCTACATAAACACTCAAGAGTTATTAATAGTCTGTCCTCAAAACTCCCTTTGTCAAGTACAGGAGTCCTACTACCCACTCTCTACTGACAGGCAATTTAATAAATCCAAGTGAACAAGCTGCGGAAACCCTATTTAAGTGCACAGCCTCCTGAGATCTCACAGGCATCTTACTTTACACCAGGAAACCAAGACAGCATCTAGAGATCTGTAGACTGCACACATCTAAAGTCACCACCATGCTGCCTCAGCAGAATTAGCTAGTGCCTATTCTGGCAATAACTCAGACTCATGCTTACATCCCCACTGGCATCCAATTTGTTAGCTTCCTCTAAAGTTACCTACTATGCCCCAAAGGCAGCATGATCAGTCCGGTTGAAAAGACAGAGCCAATTTCTTTCAAAGGAAGAAAAGACTTGGCCACTACTCATCTTTAATATATAGGCAAGTATTAAATATTTAACATAAAGTAATGTTTAAGGCATTCAGCCAGAAACTGGAAGAGTGGAGTCTAACTGAACATCTTGGGAACATTCAGCTGACATCTCCCCCCCATCCCAGCTGAATCTCTTTAGGCTCCATTTTGGCCATATGCACCTCAGGATTATTCTCAACACTTAAAGACTCACGACTGTAAACTGCATATTGAATCCCCAGAGAGAATCCACAACTTGCTTCTCCCTCCTGGACAGCACAGGGATTCCTTTCTTCCCTTCAGATATACGACCCATGCACAACTGCAACAGGATGGGTCAATGTTTTGCTCAGCACTCAAAGCACAGGCGAGGTCGTGTTCTGTGTGACATTGACGAAGTCACTTTGCCTTAAGAATTTTGACACAGAAAAGGTGTCAAAACCTACCATCTACCTAATTCTCTCAAATTTCTAGGTACAACCTCCCAAGGACCTTAGGGGAGAGCTGCAGGTTACAACTGCCCACTTGTGTCTACATTACTGACCTTGTGTTCAGTACTACCTCGAAGAGGGGAGATTTTCAGGATGCCCAGATATTCCACAACTCAACATGCTTCACCCATCTCTCTTAGCATCTCTCTTGTTCCACAGGTAATCACATTATCCACCAGGAAGGGCTCGGTTTGTCAGTGCCCACCTGCCTTCATGCTGATCTTGCTGCATTACCATGCTATGACAGGTGAATTCAGTAAAAGCAGGAGGGAGCTAAAGGCTCCAAGGAGGGCCAGGCAAATGGAAAAGTGCAATCATCAGTGTTGCAGTGACAGGCACTGGGTTTATTTTAAGGGCTTCTAAACTCTTACACTGTCAGCAGATCTGTCAAGCTTACAAGGCCATTGCTGTGCTGACTGTAATTCCCCACTGAAGACGTGCAAAGCCAAGAGATACAGTAACAAGCAAGGGTCCAAATGTCATATATTTTCCCCTTCAACGCTACTGAAGGAAATACATGATCATTATGATAAGGGATATAGTCTCATCACACACTCAGGCTTCAGAAATCTCCGTGGTGATGTACAAACCCCACAGGTAAAACCATGTACTTCTCACACACGTTCAGAGCTCCAGCATGTACTTCCTGGGACACGCTGGTATCTTGCTCCTGCCATAGAACAGAAGCTCCCACTGTGTGAGAGTGGAAGTACTTGCCTTCGTCACTTGCAAAGCTATCTATTCTCTGATGCCATGTGTGATGTGTATGATCCTTTCCAGCCAAGGAGTTTTCAAACGGTCATCAGCTTCTGCTGAACGACAGTGCCTGTGCAATGGGCTTGATGCAAATATATGCAAAGACAACAGGGAGCCCTTATAAATCATACTGGGGCTGTCTGAGGATGAGGTGCTCCAGTCCTTGCGCAGCAGCAACTCTGGACACAGCCCTAGTAACACAGCACCTGCAAGCAAAGGTGATCCGCAAAATCTCCTGTCAACCACCAAGACCCCCCTAGGCCAGCATGGTGCATCACTTTTATTTTGCAACTTCAGGCTCACCTCTTTTTCCAGTCCTTTCAAACTCCTGTTTTGGACTTTTAAACAGTTCTTCCTTTGTTTTTTCACATTATTCTTTCTGATACAGCCAGAGATAGACTATCACTGTCTGGAGAAGACTTGGAGACAACAGTCTGTTCTTCCTCTAACTGCCATGAAAATGGACAGCAGGAGGAGTAAGGAGTTGTTAGGAGTTAATCAATGTCAAATTTCCCTATGTCTGCTCAGCCAAAGCTTTATTTTTTTTAACGTAGGAAAATAACTTCTTGTTTGAACTCTGCAGCTACAACTTAGGGGAGCTTGATCCATCCTAGGGGTTGCGGGGAACTACAGAACTGCTCAGCACTCAGCATAAGGAGCAGCAGCAAATGTCCCAGATGCCTGCCAAGTCCACAATTTTGCCCAGAAAATACCAGCGACGCATTTGCCAACACTTGCCTCTTTCCTCAGTACAGCAGCTTTGCTGCAGAGTCAGGTCCTCCCAGTCCATGCCAAATTCCCCATTTGTCTCTGTAAGAGACTAAGAGTTCATCCCAAAACCATCCCCCAACCCTCAGACAAGTGGCATTTAAACTCCATAGGACGGCTGAGGCAATCATAAAGCTACGAGCCTTCCCGAAGGACACTGAGTACAGAGAACAGTCACACACTGTACACTGCAAAAAAACTTTTATTTGTTACCACATTTGTTTTCCGGTTTGACAAGTGCAAGGCAACTGTATTAACCTTAAACAGAAAAGCTGCTGGCAAGGAGTAGACCTGAAAGCCAACCAATATTTAACTCTGTGGATTACCTACCACAACGGGACACTGATAAGCAAAAAGAGAAGACATTTCAAAATGGGGCAGCTGTTCTTCTTGCAGACAGCACACTCAGACTCCACAAGTAGAATTGCCCCATACATAAATTTTCATACAGGCTACCCTTGTTCACTAGGACCAGATGAGATCAGGCACAGTCCTGCCACACAGGACTGGGCAACTGGCCATCCTCAGTGAGCAAGGCTTTAAGTTCAGACAACTTGCATGCACCAAGGAGCTCTCTTTGGGCTTTATCCCTCTGGCTGATGACAGAGAGAAAGAGGTCAAAAATACTGCATGCTCTCATGGGTAACCTGATTTTAAAAAGTGTAGCTATAGGATCGGCTTATGTCTGTTGAAATGTGCTAAATAAAATATGAAGCTTTCTAGTCTTCTCTGACCTACCATAATAGTCCATGAGTCTGTCCACTGATTACATTACAATGTCTCCAATCTTAATTAGAATTACCAGTTTGTGACAGAGCATTTCCTCCAAATACCAAAATCAAAGGAAAAAACAACAACAAAAAAACTTTTAAAAAAGAGAGAATACTGTGACCTTCATTCCCACCAAAGGACATGAACATCCCACTATCAGTACTGATGAGTTTGTAGGTGCCCCTCCAGAGCTGCATCAGTCATCAATGTAACCATCTGAGTGGACTTCCTAGGTCTGAGACTACAAAAGCTCACAAAGCCACCAGCAGTCCAGGCACCATAACACTTTCTCTGCTTGGAAGTGGTGTGGGATGCCTGGCTGCCTCCACATGCTAGGTGATTATAGAGTCCCCCAGGAAACTGGCAGTCAAGCTTTCATGTCTGGAGTAAGAAGTGCCAGGAACTCCTCATGTGTGACAAGGTTGTTCTACCTCAGGACCTCCCAGCTGCACCAAACCTCCGCTCTACACGGTCCTGCCACAGCTTTGCTTCCTGCTCATCCACTCTCCTGGTGGCAATCATACAGGCCTTCTGGAGCCAGGAGGTCTGGGATGTTACACTGTTGGTGTGCTCTCTGCAGCCTGGTCTTCTGCTGGAGAGGTAGCAAGACACAGGAAAATCCATTGCACTCAGCCACTTTGCCTGATGACTCTGTGAAGAAAGCAAGGGACGAGTCTGTCACTCCTAACTGACTGTTCTGACCAGAGGTGGGTCAGATTCTCAGACAGACAGTAGCTGAGCAGATACATTTTTTTCTAGACAGTCTGACCAACCTGCTTTCCTCCGAGGAAAGAAACTTGTAAAATGCTAGGTCCAGATCACACAGAAGACCCAATCCTTTTGCACTTCTTCCCAGTTCTTCTTGTTCAAGCTCAGCTTCTCCTTGTCCCTACCTTGCTTTATGTGACTACGGGTGCCTCAATTTATCCTCCCTCTCCCAAACACAGGAGGCCCAAAAACAGACTCACCAATATCTGAAACCTGCTTGCTGGCCAGTAGGAGGAAGGAAGACTTTTCTTCTGCAGGATCTGGGCTGGATGCCTGGAACAAGCTCTCCTCCACATCAGCTGGCAGATGTGTACGATTCAGCCAGAGGGCTCATAGCCAATTGTCAAGTGGTGATGGCCTGGAGATGAATAGTTGAGTCCTGTCTGTGAGCTGGGGCCTGCTGGCAGAAGGAGGAAGAGGAGGACTGGCTGTCCCAAGGCAAAGACTACAGGCTGAAGCGTTTCAGGGATAGGTGGTGCCTGTTTCAGGATGAGGATCATGCCAAGAAAGATCTGACAATGTTTATGGAGACAGCTTGGTCCCTCCCACTGGTGGCACGATCTTGGCTAGTGTATGCCTCAGTGCACTGCAAGCTTAGCAGTGCTTGAGGAGGTCTGAACCGATGTGAACATACAGATGTTTCACTTCTGTCCTCTCCAGAGACCTAAGAGTTGTTCTTCTCCTCCAACCCCCAGAGAGCCTGACATAAATGCGTGAACTGGATGGCAAAACTGGCGAGTTCCATAAAACATTATACTGAGTGTAGAAGCCCATGAGCAAGGGCAGCTGTACTTAACCAGGCTGCAACCTCCTCCAGCTTTGCTGCCTTATTGTAGTACCGGTGACCAATCTGCTGGGATATTCCCAAGCAGTGAGTTCATTACACCAATGAGGCTTTGGCAAAGTTGTGGTACCAGGTGTACTCTTCCTACGTAAAGAAGAGACATGTGTGTCCTTTGAGACCAGTTGACACTGAGTTGCCTGTACCAAGTGAGGTCTTGAAGAAGACTAGCAAGAGATGTAAGGACAGAGAGGAGGGTGATGGCACTAGTTTTTCAGACTCATAGACATCAGGCTCTTCCAGGCAATTTTGGTCATACAAACCACCTACTTGATCCTCAGAGGTCACTCATGGCACTCCAGAGGGGACTTCTAATGGCTCAGAGAGTTTGGATAATCAGCATTTTTGGGTCTCGAAGGCAACTCCACACCTTTCTTGCAGAACACGGCAGAGAGAGACACTGCTCTAGGTTCTGTACAAACCCATACCAGAAAAATCCACACAAGTGCCAGACTCCAAGACTGTTTTCATGAACTTCTGCTTCTATTTCTAAATTTTTTAAATGGCTAATCACAGCTGTCTTTGTGGCTGAATGAACGTTTACTGCCTTGTTGTAGCCTTTAGAAATAGATTTATCAGGCAAATGCTAATAGAATGTTAAGTATAACTGAAATAATGGGTAGTACTGTAATAGCCTTCCCTGGTGGGTATTGTGCAATGGTTGGTCACAACAGTCCAAAAATAGAATGATTGTTCTCAAAATAAGTAGCACACCCGATAGGCATTGCTCATCTCTCATCACAAGGGACACTTCTGTTTTGTACAGCTGGACTCTTTCTTGTCTACATTCAACTGGTCACATGCTATGTTGAGTTAGTGTAATTTTTAGGAATTTTATTTGTTTGTTTCTTTGCATCAATCATTTTCTCATGTTTTTTCCACTATTTATATTTACCTGAGAGTAAACCACCTATCACACCAAATTACATCAATTGTCTGTATCAGCTGGAATCCTGCTTTTGCTGGTGGCCAAACGGGATTTTTAGAGGAAAGCAATTAAAAAATATATGTCCAGGTACTACTGCAATGCAGCTGCAGACAGAGTGGAAATTCTCTCCAGACACCATCCACGCAGTCAGATTTATACAGCAACTAATTGGCTGCTCTTTCATTACCTTGAATTGATAAACATTTTCTTCATGTTTTACAGAACATAAAACCCCATCTCGTGAAGCGCAAACACAATGCCTCTTTGGATGACTTGATACTGCAAGGAGTTTCACTATATGGGATAAAAGCTGCCAAACCTTATACAGCTCTTGAGAAACAAAGAAGTCTCGAGACGCTCTGGGATGTGAATCTTAGGGAGGAAGCGGGAGGCATTTTTCTTCACACACTGGCTTGAACACGGTAGAGAAAGACACTGCTCTAGGTTCTACCTTGACTTCAGCAAGGCTTTTGACACTGTCTCCCATAACATCCTCATTGGGAAACTAAGAAAGTGTGGGCTGGATGAGGGGACAG
>JAOXNO010000001.1:12575934-12602338 GCA_028565335.1 Limnodromus scolopaceus | reverse complement strand
CAAGCAACCATTTTCATCTCTTCCAAGACTTCATCAAGAGCAGTTGGCTAGAACTGAACAAGCAGATTTTGCAGCCAGCTTCCTTAAAAGTATGGGAAGTCACTCACAATGATCCCTCTCTGCCAGTTAATGTCACTTTGCAGCCTTAGGCTCCAACTAAATTGGTCACTGGGACAGAGACGTCCAGGCAACTCTAACTGTGAGAATATTTGTCTCAATCTACTGCCTAACGTAACGCCATAGTCCGTTCTGTACAGTACACAGGTGGTCACGATTATCTCCCATTCCTTGACTAGATGCTCCCATAAAATATGCCACCGCCACAGGGAAGGCTCACTGGTCTCAGGACGTCTGGCGGTACCTGCAGACCCCCCCTGCCCATCACTCGCGAGGGCAGAAGGTTTGTCCCAGTGACAAAGTCTCCCAGAAGCTGGAAGCGGATCCCAAACACAAACCAGGATGACTGCTGGTTTTGGATGACTTTACCACATTCTGTGACAAAGGCAAAAGCAAGTCCTTTACTTTAACTTTCCCACAATAACCTCTTAGCATGCCTCAGAAAACCCCACAAAAATACCAGCAGGTTTAGAAACTAAAGTGCAAGGGACGAGTATTGCCTCCCTTTCCCTTATTTATGGGGGAGGCATTCAGATGGTAACCCAAAATCTTCACCTCCTCCTCCTCCAACTACAAAGGATTCTCTTTTGAGCCATCCTGCTCTAACCTAAACTTACAGCAACATGTATATAGCTTAAACAACCAAAACCAACAACAGGAGTCTTACAAAAATACAGCACTGCAGGCATGATTCTTCCCTGGGGAGAGGATGAGAGAGCAACATGTGACAGATGTTTGTCATGTCATTTTACACAGTATTCAAATGCACCCAGAAACAATAGTTATGGTATAAAAACCTAAACAGACCAGACTGAAACAAAGTGTTACGAAAATAACACTTGAATGAGAACAAAAGGAATTAAATATAGAAAGACCAAGAGAGTGGTTTTAGGAAGCTCTGTTGATTTTTTATGTCAATTTAAAAAAAGAATAAAGTCTCTTTTAAGGACTCTCTCAAATCCCAAATTCGTCTCCATTATCTGCTGACTCAGAGACTTCACAAGACGCTCTGGCTGGGAAACTGCAGGGGTTGCTTCCGACATAATACAGTATTGATGTACCACTGAAGGATGTAACAACACCATGAAACAGAGCATCCTCTTAGCCTGCAGGGTTTCTAGCTATTCTCTTATGCTCCATATTTCCTCCCCGCAGCCAAAACCTCATTTTCCCTTATGTAAAACTTCTTCCTATACTAGTTTTATAAACAAGCAGATATAAAGAATAAATAAATTATCCTCTGGGAAAGTGGCTGAGCAGTGAAATGTCAGAGTGTAATGGATACCTGATCATATAGGCATAAATTTCAACTCTGAAGTGTAAAGAGAAGTGAAACACTCTAATAATTCATTCACTCATATAAATATGTATGAAGGCAACTTAAAAAATTGTTCACCCAGTTTGGGCAGTATGTATTTTAGCATGCGAACTACTGCATAGTGGTTGCACATGGTCCTATGGGGAAGACATCACAGATGCTTTGATTTTTCAGGCTGCTGCTATTCACTAAAAGACAGCGAAAGCATCATTCTTCAGTCTGAACTGGGTATTGGTATTCCATTCTAGCCCTGAGATGCTGAAATCATTCTTCAAACATAAGCTGTTAAGCAGACTAAGCCAAGAAAAATCCTATATAGCTTTTTTATTTGTGTTCAGGTATTTGGATTCTGCAATAATTAGATTAGGAGGTATCTTCAAACATTTTCAGATACTCCTACTACAAATGATAAGAAAAAAAAAAAAAATTAAAATGCAGTTTACCTGCAGCTACTAGGAAAAAAACCATCTATCTGCTATTATAAACTTTTGTTCCTCACAGAGGCTCGATGTCCACAAAACTGCAGTCTCTTCAGTAGCCTGTGCTTTTGATCTCAGCAAAACTATTTCCCACAACCTGTTCCCAAGTTTAGGAATGCACTTCCACCAATTTCTCCATTTCTGCAAATGTAACCACAGTTTTACAATGTAAGTTTAAGTCTTCCATACAGCATTAAAGAGATGTCCCTTCCTAAGGTGGTGGGACATAGCACGGAGAAGAACAGGACAGAACATGCAGGAAGCTAAAGAACTGAGAAAGATTCATGGTCTGGCG
Source organism: Limnodromus scolopaceus (assembly GCA_028565335.1). Taxonomy (NCBI): domain Eukaryota; kingdom Metazoa; phylum Chordata; class Aves; order Charadriiformes; family Scolopacidae; genus Limnodromus; species Limnodromus scolopaceus. The sequence goes on along the minus strand of JAOXNO010000001.1, from coordinate 12,600,129 downwards.
GAGGCAGAGAAGCCACCTAGTCCAAGTCCACCCGCTCCCCACCTGTTCTGTTGTTCAAAGGGGTCTGGAGGGAGGAAGGCACTGTGGAGGGCCACTAGAGGTCCAGGGCTTGTGAACTCCTGAACATCACAGCTCTTAAAACTCTACTACAACAATTTTGCAGAACAGAAAACAGGCATTCTTCCTTCAGCTTGGGATTCCCAGATCGGGAAACACCAAAAAAAAAAAAAAAAAACAAACCCTTATTTTTTACCCCTCCTCTATAAAAGACCCCATCATTGGGGTCTGGTGCTGTTGGTGCTGTTCCAACCAACTCCTCAAAAAGCTGGAAGCCAGCTGGGTAACAACTTTTTCCTCTCTCCTGCATCCATACATCCTCAGGGAACAAGCTGAAGAAAGGAAGGGACACATGGTCAAATTACTGAAGAAGAGATCCCCTCTGCTTTTCAAAAAGGAGCCCCAGTCCACTTTTCTTTAACCCATTTAGGAATTAAAACGGGTTGATCCATATTCTTAAATTTAATCACAAACATATTTAGGTTTGAACAAAACGCAGGCTTCCCATTCATAATCCCATATTAACACACACTGGGGAATATCCAGAAAAGTCAGTGAGTGTATAAGGATGCAGCTGGTAAGTAAAGTTTTCCTGAGTACCTAAACCACCCGAAAATCTCACCAGCTGCCTCTATACCTCCCAGCACCAATCTTTAAAAATAGAGCTGATGGTCCTTGGTCAAGTAATCAAGGATTGCAAGATCATACCCTGATTTTGGAGCACTTCCTAAGCTCCAAGGGGATTATCTGTTCCAGTTACTACCCAAAGTGATTAAATCACATGATTCTGAGTACATCACAAATAAGAGACCAAATCTGCTTTTCTTCAGTACAAAACATCTTTACAACATGTGAATCAACACAAGATGCAAATGAGGTAAATTTTATCCTCAGTGGTCAGACCGGAGTATAGAGAATGGGAGATCAATTTATTGTGAAAAATCAAAAACAAGACATAAATTCGGTCTCTGGTTCTGTGTTCTCGTTATTAAAACTCACTTGAAATATACTCTTTAAAAAATGCCCTTTAAAACAGACTTAGATTTTTTTAACTTAAGTAATTTTAAGATTGCCAAAGTTAAAGAGCATTCTTCTGGGCAACAGTTCTACAGATGAAGTTTGAACTTCTTGCAAAATTCCACCATGCAGTTATAAATGCAGATAATAATTTAGACTCTGACAGGCCTTTGGCAATACTGCCCTATTTTATTACTATGCCTTAAAATCTAGCCATTTATTTATTGCAGTTAACAAGGAAATTTTACTTTTCTCCTGTGTCGCTGTTAAATTGTTACAGTGAATACTAATGCATATAGAGCTATGCAGAGTCATCTATGACCAAACAAAAGAAAGAATCTTACAGCCTGGATCAGACAAATAAAATAAAGTACAATAAAATAAAATAAAATAAAATAAAATAAGATAAAATAAAATTTTAAAAGTATTTAACTACAGGGTGAAAAAAATTCATTGGGTAATCTTATTGTGTTACTGAAGGATCTAAATTTTGATCTTCCCTGTAATTTGTACAGGGAAGATTAAAGATCTCCTATTAAAAACAGAGTTAGCTAATTTCAATTCAGTTTCATTTTTCCCCCTAGCAAAGGATGCAGACTCTGAAACACAAACCTACTCCTTGGGCTGTGATGACAACTTTTATGTATTTCATTTTCACAGACTATTCCTGGTCATTCCAGAAATACAATATATATTTTTTTATTTCTTTAAAAAAATACTGATATTTGTAAATCAGGTGGTCAAATGCAGCCTCAAGTGCTAGTGAGTAAAGGTTACTGGAAACTGCAGTAAATTTACACAAGCACTGTCACTGATGGCTCCCAAGCCTACTATACTTACCAGTAATCTGCTCTTTTACAAGGGATCCGCAAAGTTTTTGAATTCTTACGGTAACTGAAACATGCAGAAATTTTCCACGAATGGCTGCAGGACCCAGGCAGAACCACCCTAGTGTAGGTGTTACAAAGTCCTGAAGGAGTTCCTGTAAGGTACACCAGATACACCTCGGTGACACCATCCTTCCCTGCATTCTCAGCACGTGCAGCCCAGGGCTCCCCAGACCTGCCACCCTGGGAACCCTTCCTACCTGACGTGCCTTCCTCTAGGTAGGGGGAAAATGTTTTTCTGTTTCATTCCGAATGCCCACGGAGCAGCATCCACACCACAAAAGCCACCAGTGGACCTTCCGGGCCAGAGGTGAGCTGTTCTGTTTGTGGTATGAAGGAATTCATGCTGCTGCTCTGTAAGTGCAGCATTACAGGTACTTTCCAATTTACCACTTCTCAAGCATATTTACCCTGGGAAAATCAATGTGTTTTACCAAGACCGAAAAGACTTGAATACACCACGGTCACTCAATTATTTATGGGGGATGCGTGACACTCCTAATTAAAAAAAAAACCAAACAAACCACAAATCCTCACTTCCTCTTCATATTAACCAGTTATTTGTCTCTTCCACAAAGACAAAAAAGAATCCATTAGCATCTTTGAGATGCTTCCTTTTCCCTTTCCGTAAACACCGATTCTTATTTTGTATGTGTACTCAACAAAGGCATAAGACGCAATGCTTCCTCCCCTTGAATAAGGCACTCTGCAGAAATGAAGAACCATGCATGACTGCGTGGAATTAGGCAGCACCAAATGTAATGAACTGCTAAAACAGTCAAACGGCTCCTTTAAATAAATGAATTAGTGAACTAAATCATGCACTACAGGACAGCAGAAAACAGAATCACTAATAGCCCTACCAGTTTCAGTTCACATACTGGAACCCCAGAGGACAAAAGACAGTTGTGATGTTGACTGAGGTAAAGTTGCATTTACTGTCAATGCGAGACAAGCTTCGGCCTCAATCCCAACCCATCATCTGTGCTTGACAGTCCCCCAGCTCTCTCGGGTCCCCCCGGATCACCAAATCATTTGAGGAAACCAACACCGTGCTAACCAAGTATTGAAACCTTATTAGAGGAGGTTTCAAAAGGAGTATTGTATTTCAGTGATTTCCTGCTGCCTTATGTCCTTATGAAATCCCAGTCTTGACACGCTTTTCTGTAGGTCTAGACACTGTAGTATCCCAATACTGAATATTCTACCTCAAAACTTAGAGTTTTTTCAATGTTCTATGATCTGGGCTGCCCAAAATTGAAATATGTTTTTCTAAAAAACATTTGATGTCCATATTTTCTAGTGAGATTAATGATGATTCTGAGGTGCTATGAAAACCATCTCTGTTTCACCTCGACTTCAGCACTCCGCTTTAACAAGTGGATTTAGATCTTTGATACCTGGGTTTACTATCCAAAAATATCAACCACTCATAATTCTAACATTAATAAAAGCTAGAACTGCTCAGCATTTAACAAAAATAAATTATTAAAATAATTTTTTGAAAAATCCAAAATACTCCTGATTTCTCACGTGAATCTCAGGTAGGACTGTCAAAATACATTTTCCATTTCAAACGGCCTTTCATAAATTTGATTAGGTAAAAGTCTTAATTATCATATACTTTACTCTTTCATTTATTATACATCAAAAAACTATTTGCTTTTCATTCTAGGGTAAACCTAATACTAATTTTAACTATTCTATGAATTAACCTGCAGTAGAGCTTCTTATTACAGCTAAATTGAAGGGTATATATTAGAACATATTAGAAAGCTCTCACTGAGAAATTTATAATTAAATTATAAAAACATTCTCAAGGCTTATGCAGCTGCTTGGCAAACTCTACCTATTTACCTGCATTACAGCTGATGGGGGATTTTTAAAACTCAAATCTGATAATAGAGTTTGAATTTTGCTCAGACTGCTAAAAAATTGCATGCTACTGCTTTGTTCCCAGATAATGCAACCCTGATATCAACCTTACACAAGCGTTTCACCTACAAACTGTTATTTCAGCGACTGTGATGCCGCCACCTAACTTTGAGTTTCTTTTCCAGTTCTTAATCAGCTGTGGTGCAGTACTGATCCCTCCTGAACACAGGTTTATCACAGTAAACACCATATGATGTTTAAAAAAACAAAAATACATTTCTGTAACTTATGTATTGGCTAAGAGCTTGAGCTGAGGAAGTGCAACCGGACTTCCCAGCATCATCCACCTCAATTGCTTTGTGGGCAGCAGATTACACAAAACTAAAGGTGACAAAAACTTACAATACTGGTTCTTGGTTTATATGTGAATGACATGAATATTTGATAGATTAAGATTTTTTCCATTGAGTAGGAGATGGAATCAAAGATCACTTCAAGCCAGAGTTCAGCTTTTCGTACTGCAGAAGAATGAATAACAAATCCTTCCCCCACAACCCCTCACATTGGACGTTATGATAAATAATAAAACTGAAATATAAAGTAGAAACATGGAGTGCCTGAAAGTTAATCATAGAATCATAGAACAGTTTATGTTGGAAGGCACCTTTAAAGTTCGATTTTCCTGCAATAAGCAGGGACGTCTTCAACTAGATCAGGTTGCTCAGAGCTCTGTCCAACCTGACCTTTAACGTTTCCAGGGATGGGGCACCACCTCTCTGAGCAACCTGTGCCAGTGTTTCACCACCCTCACTGTAAAAATGTCTTCCTTCCATCTGGTCTAAACCTACCATCTTTTAGTTTAAAGCCATTACCCCTTGTCCTACTGCAACAGGCCCTGCTAAAAAGTCCCTTCCCACCTTTCCTGCAGGCCCCCTTTAAGTACTGAAAAGTGGCAATAAGATGTCTCCAGAGCCTCTTCTTCTCCATGCTGAACAACCTCAACTCTCTCAGCCTGTCCTCATGGGAGAAGTGCTCCAGACCTCTGATTGTTTTTGTGGCCCTCCTCTGGACCCGCTCCAACAGGTCCATGACTTTTCTGTGCTGATGGCCCCAGAGCTGGACGCAGTACTCCAGCTGGGATCTCACCAAAGCCAAGTAGAGGGGCAGAATCACCTCCCCTGACCTGCTGGCCACACTTCTTTTGATGCAGCCCAGGATGCAGCTGGCCTTCTGGGCTGAGGGCGCACATTCCTGGCTCATGTCCAGTTTTTCATCCACCAGTACCCTCATGTCCTGTTCGGCAAGGCTGCTCTCAATCCCTTCATCCTCCAGCCCGTATTGATACAGGGCGTTGCTCTGACCTAGGTCCAGGACCCTTGTACTTGGCCTTGTTGAACCTCCTGGGGTTCATACAAATATTCTGGTGCATAATAGTTTGCTATGCATCAAAGCCAAGTACTCAATATAGGGAAATCAACCTAATTGCTGGGCAATAAATAAAAATTTAAAAAAAAAATTTAGAAAATACCTGTCTTCAGTAAACTCGGATATTGCCCCTGTGAATGGAGTAATGAGAGCCTCTGGTACTTTAAAATACAAAGAACAGAGTGGAGTATATTGTGTTTTCAGTTTCACCATGAATTCAGAGCAATTCCACTGCAGATTTAATCAGGGTTTACAATGTCTTAACTGACAGCAGATTTTGACCCCAAAGTGTAAGTAAAAATCTCCAAATATAGAAATAATCTATTTCAGCCTGTTTACATCTTATATTTGTTGAGGCAGCTGAAATCTTTTCCTTTAAAAGAACTGTTCTTTCAAGACTATCCAAATAAACTAACCATAGTTTTGTAAAATCAGTTTGAGGCAAAATAAAAGAAGATGACACCCTATCTTACTTGACAGCTGAGAACAATGAACTACCCCAGTCCTGGAATCTAGAATACCTAACAAGCTACCTAACAAACCCCAAACAGTTTGAAAGTGCACAAAAGAACAAATATATGCAGAAAAAAATGCTGAAATTCAATACCTTTAATATAAACCAGAAAGATCAAAGAAGCAGCAATTTTTTTTTTCTTTTCAAAACCACCTTCATTTGGAATCAAGTTTGAAACTTGGTTGTGCGGTGAGTCCTCATGTTTTACTTGCCTTATGTTGTATCTGTCTCGTACTCACAAAATTTACTGAAATATTGCAGCCAGCCTGTAGGATTTGGGCAATTAAAATCTAGCAAACACGGATCAAGAGTTAAATCCAGTTACCTTTAGTATTGACTCTCAGACCAGGATTTTTATAATTCTCTATGCTTTCAATGCTGCCTCTACACCAAAGAGAAGAATGCCCGCAAGTATGACTTTGAATGACAATGAAGTGCAAAAGCTCAGAAAAACAAAGAAATATAATGCAGAAAGTAGATTCTTTACATAAAGAAATAAAATAGACAAATCACAGAATGATAAAAATGTAGAGGATGAATAACAAAGCAACACAGAGATGTAGTTTTGGCTAGACATCTTCCAAAGTGTTCACATACCCTCAGGAGAAAAATCTAGTGCAAAGATAATAATAACAAACAACATTAACTTCTAGTACTACAGTTCTGTTGGAAAGCAAGGAATTAAATTGTCTGGAACTATCCCAAAGTCCAAACATTTGGCCATAGGTATTAAATAAATGCTGAAATAAAACCTCCAACACACATGCTACCCTGGTGAAAGAAGAGTAATGCACTCAGTGAGCATCCTCCCTACCTCTCCCAGCTAGCAGAGAAACTACCCTCTGGAAAAGCAATAATAACAGAAAACACACATATCAACTAAGGGAAAAGCCCTTATTTGCCATGCAGCCAAAAAGAAAAAAAAAAAAAAGAAAAAGAAAAAAAAAAAGAAAAAGAAGACAGATACAATAAAAAAGATCAATGACTTCATTATTGTCTCAAAACTGATATGGGAAACATCTTGAAACAGCGCACTATATGTAGAGAAAATGAACAAATACAAATACACCCTTGAACTAACAAAAACCCACATTGTAATTTATCTCTTATTTACACAAAATCTGACTAGCTTTGAGTATTCAGTTTTCAAGGCCCAGGTCAATATTGGAAAATTAGCAATTACATGTCTCTAGGTCATATTAGTATGCTACCCTGACTTATATTGCACCACAATTATTAATTGAGTTACCCTCAGAACCTCTTTCTGAGGAACAGACCTATTATTAGTTTAATACTCAGTATGATTTTATTAGCATTGGGGAACTAAGGCAGAGAGACTGAGAAATTTATTTAAGGTTTCTAGAGAATCAGAGAGAGCCCAGATCTCCTGACTGCTTGCCCAATGCCTAATCTACTTAAATATTTTAAAATCTACGTCACCGTGCGTTTCAAACACCTCACTGGAAACAACGAAACTGCCTGTAGGTTTGTCACTCTAAAACAGGTAACAAACCCGATAGTGACGTTATCATATCTCAGCGCTGTATCGAATGAGATATATCATAAACCCCTGCTCTTTTGTCATGACTACATATACAGACCCCTTCACGTACAGAGTTGCATATAAATAACTATAATAAGAAGCGAGCTTTCAAAAAGTGACGTACTGGTCTGTGGTGGAATGGCGAGGAGCGGTTATGCAGCCCACCTCCAGCCCTTTCTCCGTCCTCCCAGATGTCACCACCCAAGCCCCCAGACGGCACCGGCACTGCTCTCCCCTCCCAGCAGCAGCCCCCCCCTGCCGAGCCCGTGCTGACCCCCAGCAGAAGACCCCGGTTCCCTTCACCTGGCCGCGGGGCTGACGAGCTGCGGCACAGGCGTCCCCAGACTCCACCAGCCGCAAGTAAAACACTGCTGACCGGTTTTTAAAGCGTCACATCAACTGTAATGGATTAACATTGGTTTCAAATTATGGAGTCTCCCAGTCCTCTTCTGAATGCTTTAAAATTTTATTTTTAATTCCCTAATGTTTGTTCTTTTTTCTCTTAGGGGTTTTTTTGGGTGATTATATCTTTACTCCTTGAGACAGCACATTTATCAACATTGAGCTCCACAGGACCGGAAGGTTGTTGTGGGGTTTTTTTGTCTATTAAGTGCCAGGGATAGCAGCAACATAATACTTCACATATTGAGTGTTCTACCATTTGAGCTGTAGAGTAAAACACGCATTTAAAACACAGGGTAGAAGTGTGAAAAGAGCTGAGAGCTCCAACGTCTTTGAAACACAGTGAGATCATGCACGTAACTCCCTTCAAATCACAGGACTGAAGACTGTGGTACAGGAGGGTGTTTATCTGATTGATCGATGCTGAACATACTCCCGCACACCGCACCAGTAAGGCCCCAAACACATGGGATTGGGGAGTTGCTCTGGATCTGATTTGACACAGTACAGAAAAACTCTTCCGCTAATAAAATGAAAAAAAGCATGTCCTAAACCAGAAAATGGTCACAAACCCAGGACATTTTTACATGCTTAACAAAACTTGGATGAAAAGACAGATTTTAGTTTTCATTTGGAAATCCTTGATTCTGTTGGTTTAAATCGAATTCTTAATGTTACCTAAACTTAACCACTTATGCATTAAACATACAGTTTCTCCAAAGGTTTTCATTACACAGATTCATAAAAATTGGAAGGAACACAAAATTTTTTTAGACCAAGTACATTTATTTCCTCTGCTGAGCTGAATTATATTGTACCATGAAGGACAACAATCAGTTTTAATGAGCTGTTAAGATGAGACTTTCCAACCAATCTCGGCACATCGGTTCTGGCCGGCAAGGCACCAGAAGGAGCCTGCCCAGAGCACCAGCCTCTGCCCCGCTCCCAAAGCCCACGGGACAGGCAGCCTCGCCGGGGGACAAGTGACACAGCACAGAGCTCACCAGTGGATAAGGCCTCTGGGTCAGCAAGGTGGCTGACTTGATGCTAAGCCAAAGTTTTAGGTGCCAATCCGACTGGAAGGAGGGAAGGGGAGAGGGGGGGGAAGCAAAGTTCCTCTCTGGAGATGGGCAGCAAGGATGGAGGGCAGGCAGCGGTCCCAGGGCTAAGAGAACAACTCCTCTCTGTCTCCCATGGTTTGCTCAAGCAGAAGCAGCTGGAATCATCTCCCTGGGGAGAGCAAGCTCCCTCACTTCTCCCCTCCCGTGGCCCGGGTTAGGGCATCAGCTCCAAGCCTCTTCCATGTCCTAGGCTGGGCTGTAGCACAGCCCTTCCCCTGCATCAGAGCCAGGGCTGAGAAGGGAGGACAGCTCCATTTCCCAGGGGAACTTCCCAGGGAAACTTCACAGCTCTTATATTAGATGCTGTCCTTCTTGAAAAAAAAACAACCGAAGAGTCCTATGCTATGATACGTAATCTGAAGAGATGGAAATTCTCATGCAGTAGCACCAGCACTGCAGCCTGGCAAATCTTTGTAGGCTGTTAAGCAACTGGATGGAATTACTCAGCACTGTCTTCCACTCCTACCTCTTTTTTTTCCCCTCTTTCCTCACTTTGCTGGCCAGATTATTCTTTATATTTATAATAAGCAATTACAGAAATACTTCACAAACCCTTCTGAAAAAGAAGACAATCCAAAATTTCCTTGTTTCATAAACAGTTCTTAGAAACAAATTACAGACATTGCTTGCAGACAGCCTTAGTAAGCAAAACTCAATTACAAACCTTTAAAACACAGCTCTAACACATGGAAGTGCAAGTTCTACAGTCGACTGGCAATTCTCCTACAACAGAAATGCAAAATATTCCACACTGTACTGTGAACTTGATAATACTGATATGAAATTGCCCTGAGTAGTTGACATTGGCACACAAAAATAAAGCAAAGCTCAGCAAGACACATGAAATTCATGCATTTCCAATGCAATTCCAACCAGTACAGCATAAATCAGCACGAGCATGTAATTCTTGGCTGTCTTGTTTGACATAAGCGAAGCAGAAATTATGTGTTGTTGCAGGTGCTTTGCAAGCAAACATGACGCCCAGCTGATTGTTCACAGACCAACTTTTTTCAAAGGAAAACGAGCTGAAGGAAGATCTCCAAGCTGACTAATAAAAAACCACCCAGGTGGAAGTAGTTATGACCATCCCTGGGCTGGAGCAGCCAGAAGCTATTGCGTTATGTTAGGATGACACTGGGAACAGGCTGCTCCTACGGGAACGAGGAGCCGGCTCCAGCAGGCTCGTGAAGCATCCCTGGGGATGGCAGCCACTTCCAGCTGGGCCAGTGGCTGGGCTGCTCAGCATGGGCAGCTCCATTTGGCTCAGACACTCTAATTATGTCTATCTCACCCTGAAAGCTACATAACACCTGCAATTTATGCTGAGAAAACTGCAGTTCCTAGCCCCTTGAAGCCAAACTCTGAAGTTATATGAGCTATAATATTGTTAATCAAATTGATTATTTCATTTTCCAAATGTAAGAGTTTCTTGTTTCTTATACAAAGCTTCAAACATGTAAAATACCTTATAGGACTTAAAGATGGAGCCTCTCTGCTACAGGTCCCTTTTACGTATGTAGATATGTTTTACATAAAATTCAAAGCACTCAGAGCAAACAGCCCTTGCAGTGCGTAGGTTAGAGCAGAAGGGGGGAAAAAAGAGTCAGAAAAAAATCTGATATTTGTAAAGTTATCTATACTTTATAATAAAATTTAACCATTTGATATAGAAAATTATTGCGGCAAATTTAACAGATGTGCTCTTCATGACAGAAAGATATATTTTAAAAAAAATCTCAAATATAAAGAGGGATCCTTGACTTGCAGACCTGGGTGAATCACCTGGGTTGGGTTTTTTCCCCCCCTCTCTTTTCTGCTGCCCCTGTGAAAAACTTCTGTGTAAACCATGCATTGCAGGTCTGCCCCTCTCTAACTGCAGGCTGTCTTCAGGAGGCAGCAGCATTTGAAGCCACCAGCCCAAAGGGGAGAAAATTACAAAAAGGCTGTAGAGACACAGAGGCGAGGCTGTTCCTGGATTTGATCAGAAATCGTCTCTCAGCAGTGACACACAACACGGTTTTCAGGCAAAACATGAGTAAACATGCGCATAAACTTTTGACTCAGAGCAACACCACCCTAGTTCTCTGATCCATCAGATCTTCGAAGATAAACATGATGAGATGTGGTCGCCTCTTGCTAGGAAGGCTTCCAAAAAGGTATAAAAAGGTATGTAAAAAGCCTCAATTAATTAATAATGCAAACGCAGGGCAACAGTGTGCTCATGATGAACTTCAGGACCGAAGACCTATCAGACTAAGGACATAACGAAGGGTGCTGTGCAGTGAACAGTACTGTGTGGTTGTCAAAAGAAGACATGACGTTTTTTTATCAGTTCAGGTCTCCATAATGTGCTGCACTGGCCTGTGCCAGTTTCATTTAAAAGACCTAGCAGTACTGTGGTACATAAAAGGAGATTTAAAAAAGTATTGCAGAACCTCAGCTGGATGTCATCTTTAATGTTACGCAACTCCCTTCTCCTGAAAAACGAGGGCGGACTCATCAAGACCTAAGTCTTGTTGCTTGTGCAAGGTAAAAGCCTAGTCTGCTCTCTTACTGACTGTCTCTAACTCTACAGAGGCCCCATGCCCGGAAAGAGGAGGTCATGGAGACCTTCTAGAGGATCCTCACAGTGAAACATACTTCACCAGCTCAGGCAGACATTCCTCACAGCAGGTAAATGCTAGGGAGTCCCCTCACCCTTTCCTTCATGCCAGCCTCTCCAAGAGGAGTCGGGGGAAGAGTTTCCAGTGAGAAATGAGAAACTGATGCCAAAGAGAAGGAGGTGAAAGCACAAAGAGGGACCAACAGCTCTCCACAGAGGGACAAATGTACAGAGCCACAAAGTATAACCTTTCATGCAACTGAATGGAGCCCTGCCTGGGATTACCAGATGTCCTCGTAACATCAGGACAGTCCCACTTCTCCGCGATTCCTCAGTAATTTGGAGGGATGTCAAGTGACAAATCCAAACCCCAGCCTTAGCTATTTACAAATTAGACTATATCTGGGATTCTGCCAAAAACCCATCCAATCTGGGTCAAAAAATGGCAAGATCAGGGCTCTGAAAGATGCCACCATCCACCAAAGTCAATCTGAAGCCCCCCAGCATTGTGAAAAAAGAGAGGTTCACACTATTTTGTACATCTCGCTTGGCAAACCAAACTTTTGCCTGTGCTAGCATTTTTTAGGACTCCTCACATTTCCAAGACAAGTTTTTTAAAACAAAAAGAAAATGAAAAAAACACCCCACATCCCAAAAACCCCCACTCAAATTATTTACAATTTGCCATTTGTCAGGCAGCTGCCTTAACAGGCCAGAAAAATTTTAATAAATATATTGTACGGTGTGGTTGTAGTGCCTACATGTCCAATTAGCACTGCAAACAAACATAAATATCTCATTAAAATATATAAATATATATTCCTTTGGTTTCCTATACAACTTCCAATATCCTTCTGAAAGGCATTTTATTTTAGCAGGCAACACTCTCTCCTCTGAACAGACCTTTGCACGCTTGTGCTTCTTTGCTATTGACAAAGCTTCTGCTTTACACAGGATTTGTCATGGAATTTAAAATAAATACCTACAAAAATATTTTACTCAAGCAATCAATAGAAATACTCATTGAACAGGAAAAGGGCCTTTTTTTTATTTTTTTTTTGCAGCTTGTGTGCCTTTACTTGGACGCGGTACTGCTTGTATAGACTTTTAAATTACGTTGCAGGGTTCTTCACTCTGCTATTGATTGATCTGAGATTTTTGGCAAGTCATTACACCACTGTGCGGTTCTGTCTCTTCCTACCTCTCCGCTGTCTCTAATTAGCCTTTAGAAACCCTTTGGGGCAGTGACTGTTTCTCACTGCCAGCTTGTAGTACCTGCCTCCATGGGATCTGATTTCAGTTGTCTTGATGGACTAACAATATTAACGTTCATGTTGTGAGAGATTAATTTTTTAAAGAATAAAAAGAAAAAAACTAAGCAACTGCACTGGAGAAATACCGTGCCGGTTCTACTGGGAAATGATACATATTTAGATAAATCCTTTCTTTCTAAAAAGCTAGTTTAAATAACATTAAAAAAAAAAAAACTATAAAAAGACAGCACGCATGATGAAAATATAATCACTATGATTGTGAAACTCAGCAACTTCCCAGGAGTTTTTAAGAACAATATCTCAAAGGATCAGGATCAAGATCAGGAAACCAAAGACGAGAGGAAGTTTTGCACAGCTTCCCTCCCCGCACTGAAATTCAGTGAGGCTGGTGAGGACACCGACGGCAACTCCCTGTCGGGGGAGTCTGAATGAGCTCTTTTTGTAAAGGCCTTTAGGATCTGGAAGCTGTTCAGAAGAGTAATATTAATGTCTAGAGGGATACATGTGAAGACTTCTGTTTTAATGCCTCAGCTGCGAATCTCTTTCCCAGCGTCCTCCTCCTCACTGGCTGGCCAACAACCTGCAGGTACGGAGGGAGGAATTCTGCAGCTCACTGCAACCAGCTCCGCCAGCAACGGGGGAGAAAGCCGGTTACCGCTTGCTAAAAACCCGCTTAATATTGACCCGAAATGATACTGTTGGATCCCAATTGGATCTGCTCTCTTTCCTACGAGAAGCTGATACTGCTGTGTTCAGATGCAGGAGGTGCCCTCTCAGGTATGCAAAAAATAAAAAAATAATTAAAAAAAAAATCTTCAGTTTCTCCAACTTTAACATTAAGAAACATTAATTTTATTACCCTTAAAATACACATACGAACAAGAATCCCTATCAAAGCGAAGCAGCTGTTATACTTCTGCAAGTTATATTAACTGCACACAAACCCCTACAATATTTCACACATATTTAAAGGAGAAATTTTTAAATTTTATGGGTTCATCTGTTCTGAAGGGTATTTCCGTACATAAGTACCACAGGCATAACATAAAAACTCAACATAAATATGAATCCAGAAGACTTTTTAATTAATATTTCAATTACTGACTTTTTTAATTAAGAAAACACATCATCTTGGTTTTACTTTTATTTTCCCAACAAAACTTCCAGTGCTGTGATGCATTCTTTCCCTGAAATCTTTTATGCTATTTTTACTGGAAAATGACCAAATAGAGTGAGTGTTGAAAAAGCTCTTTTTACTGGCTTATCAGAAATTCCAGTAATTCTTCTAGAAGTTTACAGGGGGAATATGTTCTTCCAAAAGTAAATGGAGCAGAGAAAAAGAAAAAAATAAATTGTTCAGGAAATATATTCTCTGTATTCAGAATCGCTAAGGTTTTTTTGGACAGGCTTCACTAGCAGTAGCTGTGATGGAAAGACCATGAGACAACAGACCAGTGCTGCCAATAATAGACTCTCCACATTAATCATAACTGGGTATTTTCTCTTAAATCCTATTGTTCAACTTTCATCCACTTTACAGCTTCTATTACCAAGACTGAAATATTGTCAATTTGAGTTACAGATCCTGCGTTAAAATGATACAGAATATTTCCAATAACTATTACCAAGAAAGTCATTATGGCCAACTCTGAATTTAAAGCGAATACTTACTTACATCGCCATAGAAACTAGAGACTCCCAACTTGAAACTGTCATGCTAGTTGCTGTGACAAAAAGACAGCTCTTCTCCCAAAAACGTTTAAGACTTTATGCAAGAGGCAACAGGCAGATGTAGCAAACCCACAAGGAAAGAGAAATGAAAAATACCGGGAAAAAAGTCAATATAATGAACAGGAGTCACAGCACCCTACCTAATATTGCCAAGTGCAGAGCAAGCATCTCCACAGCACTCAGCTTCAAGGAGAGTGTTGCAGAATAGTGGAGTGGCTGTGCAGGAAATCTGGGGGGTAATCACACTTTACCTAACCAAAACACATGATAACTTAAACTGAAAAGGTTTTCACCTCCTGCCCCAGTCTGCTACAAGAGTTCAGCAGCTGCTGCCTTTCCTGCTCCACAAGGACTGCCCTTCAATGATGGGAGCACCTAGGTCCTCTATCAGCTTATTAAGTTTGAAACACTTTGAAATGTAAAATGCTGTTTCTATACAAGGACAGAGAATTAAAATATAATGGGATTAATCCTTGTTTATACTAACGTACCACTTCGGAAGCGTAGGAGAGGCTTACGTGACATTTATTAATGCAGATTTAGCACAAAGAAGGACTTAGTAAGGAAATAACAAAAACTAACACAGCCACTTCATCTCACACCAGTTAAAGAACCAGCCATGCGAATGCAACACGTTAGAAACTATTCAGTGTAACTCATAGAGGGTACAAATAGGACCGTTCCTCAATTTTCAATCTGAGTTTGAAGTCAAGCAAACAAAAAATGTGTGTGTTGTAAGAACTTGCATGTGAAACAGATGTCCTGGAATGAGACCGATGCCCTAATTTTGTTCCCTTTCAGCTTCTGTAGCATGAGTTAGGTGTCGCTTTATGGAATTGATATATTTTATCTGAAATATGCAGATTAATTCATGATTGCCATTAAGGAAACAAAGCTGGAAGAAATTTTATTTTATTAAAAAAAAAAAACACCATAAAATGTGCAATTTAACAAATCATATTCCACATTTCATTTTGACAAATTCAAGGCCAATGTCAGATATGAAGATACCAAGATTAAATAGATAAGTAATAAAAGATGACTTGTACCTGTTTCCAGGAAGGACTTCCACTCTGGAATACTAATGTTACATTAACACAGCTACACAATTTACTTGCTAGTATACAGTGTACTAAATTTTGCTCATTATATTCCTACTATTATTTTCCAGTTGTTCTGCTATTCATAGCAATTCTATCAGCACTACTCATAACTATAAAATCGATTTCTAGGTTTGTTTGGTTTTTTTTTTCTGCATACTGAGGACGCAATATTTCTTCTGAGTTTTTCAACACAAACAAACTCGCTATGACTCTGCAGACAGTGACTGATCTCAATTTTGTCCTCAGTGTCTGACCTAACAGGCTTCCAAAGGAAAACTCTGGCCCCCAGTGTGATAATCTGGGGAGTCTGTGAACGATTTAGTAATTTTGGATAATTCAGTGAAATGACTGCCATTGATGGCTATAGAGACTACCATATGTTGTCAAGGCTGTGTCACGTATCTCCCAGACCAGGGACAATGGGAGATTGTTACACCAGGCTTGCTCCCATCAGAACAGGAATGATCTGGAACCATGGAATGCCAAAATTCTGGGTCAAAACAAGTTTCTTCATGCTTTCTGAAGTAAATTTGAGCATAGAGGGTAGAAATATCTTACTGGCAGACTAAACTAGTTGGTGCTAATGCCAACCCTGAAAGACACACTACTGGAGAGGGTCAAGGTGAATTCCAGGGACACAGCAAGCTCTGAACAAAGATGCTTCAGTATCAGAAAAGGCGTGGAGCTGGCAAGAAAGAAGGGCATTGGTGGCAGGTAAGACTCCACGTTTTGCAAAAAAAAAAAGGTAAAGGGGGGAGCTCCTTGAAGGACACTGATCTGAACCAAGGATGATTCAAGAGATTCAGAAAAATGTGATATAGAAATGTAAGGAGGCGTTATTTCAACTATGGCTTTTTTCTGGCAGTGGACATGGCAACTCTGTTCTGTCTGCAAACCATACAACACATGCATGCTTGGTTTTTTTCTTCCAGTTTTACACAGTCTTCAACACCTGAACTGTAAGCCTTGCTTCCCAAGGTCAGAGGTCTGAAAAGAAAGGCGCAGAACTCACTAAAGTCTTTATGGGCCAGCACTACTTCTGAAGGTCAATGTCACCACAACTGGTTTGGTACCAGAGATGGGGATGATGCAGATAGTGAGCCAGGGAGGTGAAGATGCCCCCTCAGCAGGAAGGCAAGCAGTTCTGGTGTGATGGCAATTAAACACTACTGGCTAAATCTGCATTTTTGTAGGACTGTCACACTCATACAAAAGTCATCCTACACAAATATGTGTCATCCAACACAAATATGTGTTTCTCCCCCGTTTCTCAGGGGGCACCATTGTTTCACCCCACTTTGGCAAGAACTTGGGACAGAAATAGAGACACATTAAGAACAACTCGTGGTGTCAGCTAAAGAAGAAGAAACACAATTTTTTCATTGGGTCAGTTGTGGGTATTTTAGAAGTATGGCTTTAGCCCAGCATGAGATTTCAATTTTGAGGAACTAAGACAGACCTAGGAAATGCATGTTCCCTGTGCTGACTTTCCCTGTGCTGGAGAATCTCCTCAGGGCTGTACAGCCTCTCTTGGCTAGGAGAGAACATACGATTTCCAAACCAAATAATATTTTAGTTTAACAATCTCTGAATATTTTTTCCTGGGACTCTTATCTCCCACACTTTACTTTCTCCATTTTTTCCTTGTCTTACTTTCCTTCGTCTTGATTTCATGCATTGTGGAACTAATCAAAGACATTCAGGAGAAACGTCTGAAGCTGATATGCAGAGTGAAACAGCATTATTCATATATTACTAATCATAACCTATATATGAATGAGAAGACACCTGGAAGTGCTGCACTGACAGCAACATACCTTTTGATTAAGCTATCTGGATCCTAGCAATCTGCATGTCCTGACTGAGAGTTCAGAAATAATGCATTTCTGGTTCATTTACACACTGGAAAAAGGGTAAATACGTGGCAGATATAAACAAACAGCAGCCTTCTGTCAACTAAGCTTCTAGTGAAGAGTCCAAACTACAGATAGGAGGTTTGAATAAATTAGAATTTTTAGGCTAATAGTAAAAGAGCATTCAAACCGTAAGTACTGTTTAGAGATTACCGATTACCAATTACCAATGAGAATTTTTATCCAGTTTAGGAATGCAAGATAAAGTTCCTTTTTCTTAAAGCCTTTCTCTCTGCTCCTTTGCTCTTGCTTCTGTCTGCTATTCCAGTTTCCACTGTGGTAACTTCAGCCTACAGTGAGAAAGCCATACAAATGGCAAGCAAAATTATTACACCTTGGGTAGATTTCCATGAGGCTGAAAGAAAGCGTAATAAATTGTAATAAATTAGGCGTGCTGAAGAGATAGTGTTGGGATCACAGCCCTTGTGATTTTAGAAAATTCAGTTAAGGGCAGCATTGCAATGACATTCAGCAACAAAAACCAAAGGCAGGCACTTTGCTACTGAAATCAATACCTTCAAACTTTGCACTACAGACCGCACCTGCTTGGGTAGGCATCTAGTCAATCTTATTCCAAAGTTTATGATGATATTACTTGCTTCTGCATAATACCACGCCATACTGCACATTGCTTGGCCATGACAGTGAATGGGTTCATTGTAAATATCTATATACATGCATCAAAACTTGTATGAAAAATATTCTAGATTAGTACTGTAGCCCGTAAATATAATTATATATTCTATTACTGTGTAGCAATACTACACGAAGTCTTACATTCTCAACCTACAGATAAAAAGTCCTACCCATAACTCTCAAAAAAAATTTATTCAGATATATATGCATACTCATATATTTATAAACACATAGTATACATACACAAGAAAAAAAAATACTTCCAGTATGTTAACACAGTCGAGCAACAGCACTATGTTCTTCGACCCTTGCCTTGATGGTCTCCAGCAAAAAATGTTTCCTTTTTTTTTTTTTCATTTGTTTATACCACTATGAGGAAGAAAAGAACAAGAAACATCTGCTTCTACAACTACTGCAGCGCCTTCCTGTCCATCACCCTTTCTAAATCACAGTTATGACCACCTCCTCACATAAATCCCTTCTGAAGGAGCACTTTTTCCATGTATACACCATTTCTTGTATACCAAAAATGTAGATGAATAATTTATCAATTCTTTCATGTCATGAAAGGAGCTCCTCATCTATAAGGAGGAAGGAGAAGACCATGAACACCGAAAGCAAAAGCGCAGAATCCATATCTTGCATGAAATGCTGAATTAATTCCGGTTGAGGTTATAGGATGCATAAAATAAGTCAGACGCAATTTTACCCCCTCAGACCAGTACCTTCCTTTGATGTCAACAGTATCAACAGATGGACAAGTGTTAGTGTGAGATGAACTTTACCATATGTGACTCAACAGAACTAAGCAGAGCACTCTCAATTATTTAATTTCTTCAAGGAAATGATGCACTAACAAAGTCATGGCCCCATCCTTTAATGACACATTTGTAATTCTCAGAGAAGGAAAAAGACTGATGAATATAATTCTACTGCCAGTGAACACACAGAGTTCCTGACATGAAACATCACAATCTCTCTGGAGGAGCTGAAGAATAAATCACCAGCTACATGAGTCAGAAGTCAGCTTCAATGGTCTTTAAATTAAGATGGACAACCATAAGAATGACATAAAGTAATGGTAAAAAGAGAACTCTGAATTTAATTTCTAGAGTTAGTAAAATCCTAAGAAGCACAAGTTAGGAAAAAGGACTAGGCCTGAAGTACAGTTTATTTTCAAATAATATCTTTGCATTATATATCAGAAGTACAACCATGCAGGTTTTCATTGGGTTTGGTTTTTGCAAGACACATGAATATTCTTTTTATTTGGGAAAACCATGCAGCTTTCTACTGTAAAATATTGTTCTTGATATTAGTGAAGAAAATTGTATCCAACTTTCACATCTTGAAAGATAGTATATGTCAATATCCAGGAAGGAAAAACACAAAAAGACAATCTGTATGCACAGAGTATTTTAATGAATGGAGAAGAGAATTCTTGATGAATTTAAATGACCAAAGAAGTTTCTTTAAAAAATAACTGTACATAGGAAAATGTGTATGAAAAAGTCTGTAGGAAAATACTAATGTTTTAACCAGCTGACGTGGTATTTACATGTGAAAGGCAAAACTTTGGAAAACCAAAACATTCCTGTACTTCCCCATCGAAAGTCTCGTCACAGACTTTTAAAGAAAAGAAAAAGTTTATGGCAATCCAGGTTTTAATGCAAAATTCATGGATGAGCTCATTAAGGAAAAAAAAAAAAAAGAAAAAAACAAAAAACCAACAACAAACCCCCAAACCACTACAAGGCTATTAAATCCCAGAACCACAAATCACTGGGTGCTAGGACAGTCCTGTCCTCTCCCTTTATTCTTCAGTGGGAAACTGCTGTCGCCACTACCAGAAATAGGATTTGGAGGATGTGGACCTGCACTCTGCCCAAAGAGCCACACTTCCAGGGATGGGGCATCCACAGCTTCTCTGGGCAATCTGTTCCAGTGTCTCACCACTCTCACAGTAAAGAATTTTGCCCAATATCTAATCTAAATCTCCTTTCTTTCAGTTTAAAACCACTACCCCTCGTCCTATCGCTACACTCTCTGATAAAGGTCCAAATCTTCTGACTGGGAAAGCACTTGCAAATATGCCCAAGTCCATCTGTAGTCAGCAAAACATTTCATCATATGCTTACTGTTAAGCAAATTATTAGACTGAGAAAGTAAAACTGGTTTTAAGTCCGTGCTCACATTATGTGTCCTAAATACCTTTTTTGCATAAGGAGCTAGAGGATTATGGGCTGAAGCCTAAAGTCTGGAGATTTAGTCAGATCAGAGACATTAGAAAGCGTCAACATAAAGCACCCATTCAACTACAAGTTTCATATGGTCATACAACTACATACTTCTAAAAGTAAATTAAATTGCTCAATTAGTCAGATCACTTGGTTACTTAGTATGTCCAAACCATTTTCCTTGAGGAAGAGATGTGTGAGGCAGCAGCTCCAGGACAAAATCTGCTGCAATGCTCCTGACTTCTGAAATCCATGTTTTCAGACCATGTGTTGGGACTCTGGTGAGTGCATCTGTGGAAGTTTATAACTCCATGCAAAGAAAAAAGATCCTGGCTCATGCAGTAGAACTGAGTGGGCTGTTCCTGCAACCCTTCAAATTAAAACCAAAGCTGTACTGGAGGCTGTGTACATCATGGACCCGTGTCGCCTACTGATGGGAATTGCTGGAGAAAGATGCTGTGGATCTGAGACAGCAGTGATGAACAGAGAGTGGAACTGGAGACAACATTGCTCCTCACATGACTCTTCCCCGTGTGATTACTTATCCAAATTAGGATGCCTTTCCTTAACACATTGCTACTTTTACAACTATGCATCTGTGCATCTGTGGGAAGAAGATAGTACTTAATCTAAAATGTTCTGCATGTAAAAACAATGACATTGAAATTGAGAAGTATTTCTTTCAGAAACAGTAAAGCTCTTCTCTTCACCAGAGTAGAAGGTCAGAATGCCTCACATTTGCAAAATACGCCCAACTGATTTGACTGCCGTACAAAATTCTCCCACTGAAAGGGTAGATATTCAAAAAAGCATAAAACTTCACAGAAGAAATCCTGTTGTCTTCATTTGACGTCAAGGACAGGTTTGCCATTGGCTTCATCTGGGCCAAGATTTCACCCCATGTATCTTAAGAGAATCCCTGTGATTCTGCCAACAATAGCACAGTAAGTGGCTTGCAAAAAAAACTAACAAAAAATCAAACAGAAAATAGTCTCCAAGGAATAGTTCTCTGCGAAACCTTACAATTAGGATTGAAAAATAATAATAATAATGGTTTTTCCAATCTTTTCTCCCCATGCAAAACCAGGCAATAATTTCCTATATTAAAACCTTATTTATGGGGTGTCATATTTAGGAGAGTTGTATGTCGGATCATATAATGGAACTTCTAATTAGGTTCTCATGATGTTTACTCCTCCTGATTATACACAGCAACTCCTACATTATATGATTGGTTTTTTCTAAGTTAGTATTTTTAGCTCAAGATATTCAGCTAACACAAAACAACAATATCCCATTGGACTTTTTTAAAAGAAATATTTCACCTTGTAATGTGATAAAAGATAAAGTATTTCATTATTTTGAAGAGGGGGGGGTTTAATCAAACACAACATAATGAAAAATCATGAAAGCACTTTTATTTTCCTTACTTCAAAACAGCTGATTTCAGTAAACTGAATTAGCCATTCCCTGTTTTCATCTTGAAGTGAACTGTCACTGCTCAATTATCAAAACTTTCAAACAAGAGAAATACTCACAGTCTCTTAAACATCACATTATAAATAGTCGTGTCCTACCTCCACATTTCTCTCTCTGACTTCATTCCTAGGCAGCACTGAAGAAGAAGCTACAGTCACATGGTGCATTCAAGGTCATGCTATTCTAATTTAGAGAGATATCATTGATAAATTATGCGGAAACAATGATAATGGAGACATTAACCTTGTTCCAGCACACTAAAGGTGTTTTGTAATTAAAAGGCGAACAAAAGTTAGAAAAACATGTAAAGATTTTACTGTCATGCTTTTTCTCTCCTACACATTGCTGCAAAGTACTGTTGGGGAATAGTAATTTGTTCCTGTGAGTAACGTAGATGCCTGCTGTCTGTGCTTTGTAACCAGGGGGTGCACAGATTAGGCTGAATTACACTGAAGGAGGTAAAATACACAAACCATTGAGCTATTTTTTTTTTTTTTTTAAATAGGAACTTGAATCCAGAAGGCCTCTCCCTTTGGCGAAGTAAAGGATGCTGGAGCACAAGAAAGATCATTCCAGCCAGAAGTCTCTCTCAGTCCAAGAATCTATGCAGAACTGTTACTTCCAAACACACAGTCATCTGGCCAGTGCTTTAAGGACTTGCATCTAAAGTGTAGTGTGATAACATACTGAAGTGAAACTCCTCGGAGATATACAGATATATATAAAAACTAGGTGGAATTTAGAATTCATCCTCTATGTCACATTCAAGAACCTTGCAGTAATCCACAGACTAAAAGCCTGACTAATGTCCCTAATTCATGTATGACAGATATCTTTATTGAGAGTGCACACATTAATGAATCACTGGTGATTGCTTTGACTTAAAGAGAAATATTAGAAAAACAATGAAGAGGTGGGACAGAGACTGTTTCACATAGTAAATGAACGTAACCTTAAACTGGCATTACTGTAAAGCATAGAAAAAAGAATTTAAATAACTTAACAGACAACATACCCTTATCTTCTTGACACTTCCATTGCTGCTTCTTTCTGAATCCCATCACAGTAAGACCACTGACACTAAAATTATTGATAAAGAGAAGAAACTACAGAGCAGGTTTCCTGGAGTTCAGGTGCCCAGAGATGACACTATACTGCAAGACAGAATCCATTATAATCCTTTCTAATCTTCATTTATCACATAAACTTTTGTGTCTCCCTGCATTGCCCGACTATCAAGATATGATCTACAACATATTGCACAACTTACCCAAAAGGACAAATAGAAAAATCCCAGATCGTATCTTTATTTAGAGGTTTGACCTTATGTAGATTGCTGAATGCATCACAAAGTACATGCTGGAGGCCTGAGTGAAAGTCAAATTCTTTCTACTGATTCTGCTGTGTTTGGAAAAACTTGTAATTGGCATCTCTTTCAAGCATTCAGTAAGGTATCACAAACGCCACTTTAAACGATAAACCGCCAATTGCAATGAGGAATTTAAATGATAAAATTATACCAAATGTCAGAGGACCTCTCCTGTATGTCCTCTGAGCAAAGGCTGCCGGCTGCAGTCACAGAGCTCAAACGTCTCTGATGCACGGCATCACAAAGTCTTCCCACTGCAGAAATCCCCAAGTTTTCAATGGCTGAGGCTACTGCCTGGCTGAAACGCGTACTTTAGCGAAACACATCCAGCCGCTGCACCATCCATGCCCAAGGAGCACCTACGGACTCGGTTCCCAGAGCAGCTCACAGCTCCCGTGCCCCCGAAATGCTGCTGGGGTAGCAGAAACCTCCTCCCAAGCGTTCAGCTGCAGATAGCCCAACTCAGCACAGTTTAAAAGAGGACAGAAACTGACATGTAAACAGCATCTGTGGCGTCTCTATTGACTTTCCTAGAAATGCATTCATCTATTACAGTACTTCAAAAATAAATACGAGAAACAGAGGAGGGGCAAAAAGTAGCCCGTTCTCTCCCGAAAGTTTCTTTCTGCCTCTCCCTCCCACTTTTTCCGGGCTCCCCGCTCCCTAGGATTAGGCGACCGTTTTCACCAGGGATCAAATGAATGACTTTTCCGCTAATGACACTTAAGAGATGCTCAAGCCGCCCTTAATGCCACCGGGCGCCCAGCGGCCGGCCAGCCAGCCCCTTGTCCCCACGCCCGGAGGCTCCCGGAGCGAAGCCGGCCCAAGGGCAAGCCCCCGCTCCTCCGGCCCCACCGACAGCTCCGGCGGCCGGTGCCGGTGCCGGTGGGGCGGGCGGCGGATGGGCAATGTCTTTGATCAAAGTCCATCTCCCTGTGAGTCTGCTTGAAGTTCACCCAAGTCAGATACACCTGGTTTCGGTAGTTGAGCTCTTTCCTCACGCATTTGCC
>JAOXNO010000001.1:12547869-12558134 GCA_028565335.1 Limnodromus scolopaceus | reverse complement strand
CTTTAAGTATTTATAGGTGTTGATCAGATCCCCCCTCAGTCTTCTCTTCTCCAGACTAAAAAGACCCAAGTCCCTCAACCTTTCCTCATAAGAGAGATGCTTCAGGCCCCTCATCATCTTTGTAGCCTTTTGCTGTACCCTCTCCAGCAATTCCCTGTCCTTCCTGAACTGGGGAGCCCAGAGCTGGACACGGTACTCCAGATGGGGTCTCACCAGGGCAGAATAGAGGGGCAGGATAACCTCCCTTGACCTGCTGGTCACACTCTTCCTGATGCACCCCAAAAATAGTGAAATTAATATTTGGAATATGTCAGAATTTTCCCCATGTTTTTGTTGCTGTCATCAATAGTTTCAGCCTACTCAAATCAGCCATTCCTAATAAAGAACAAAGGCACATAGTAAATTCCTCACCAAGAGCACAAACATCTGCTGCTCAGTTGCAAGTACAGTAGGCTGACACAGAGGACGAAACGCTGAAAATCAGGACTAAGGCTCTGGAATCTACCATTATGAAGAAAGATAATTAAAAGACCATATGAAACCTCAGTGGACAAGAGGATATACTGAAAATTGAGAATAAAGCCTATTGCAAAATACTTAATAAAACTAATTTTTTCATTTCAGTCTTGCCCAGGAAGTGTCAAACAGTTATTTTAGCTACGTTTTACTCTTCCTGCTTTTACCCTCTTTCCTCATTTCTTTTTACCGCAAAAAAAAAAGTTCTTCAAACCATACTGATAGAAGCAGAGAAGCCAAAGTTCATGCTTAGAAATAAGGGCATGTGGAGGAGTGTCCGCTTTTCACTGCTGCAAAGGCGTTTCAGGAGATGTGGCACATGCGAGTGCTTGTTTGCGCTGTGCCAAGGGGAAGGCATTTCTCGGAGGAATGCAGCCAGCAGCCTGTCTGAAAGCAAAGGGGAAATTCTTGCTGACGTGGGAGTCGCCAACGCTCTCCCAAGCTCATGAAAAAGCCCAGATCAGGATTAAATGTGAAAGAGAAGTGTCTGCTGATTGATTTTTGTTACGTGTGGGGCAGGAAGGGTTGGAGGGAGAGCTGTGGCTCCCTCCTGACAGGCCGGGCACCGCTGTTGCTCAGGCTGTCCCTGTGTTATTAACATCTCCCAGCTGCAGAGAACCATCCTTAGTCTTCCTTGCCCTGATTGCCGGTCTGGTGTCTCCTGCGCTCACAATTTCGCTGCTTGCTCTCCTCCCTTACTCCTTGATTTTCTTTTCAGTTTCTGCTTGGGTGCCTTGCTGTAGCTTTGCCCGCCCAGTCGTGATTACTTTGGTATTTAAAACCCATCCGAGGGAAGGATGGCCGTGCCCCTGAATGCTGCAGAGCACGGAGTGAGGACTTTCTACGCTGCAGGCACAAGTCGGGGAGCTTTATGCTTGCAGAGGGGATGTCGGTGCCCCCATCCCACACACATTTCTGCCTGGGAGGGTTTCTAGCAATTTCGTTGTGAGCCCTGACCTCTGGTTCCCTGGGAGGGAGGTACCTTTGCTGCCCAGCAGCAAGAGCTGGGATGCTGCTGAGTATTCTGGAGTGCCATCTGCTGGCATTGTATCCTCTTACTGTCTACGTGAGGAGTGATCCCCCCCGTGACAAGAAACGGTCAAGGGGTAAGTGCCAGTACGTGGGAAATATCAGGACACTGTAAACTGCTCTACCCAAGGGCAGGGACTGGGCTATCACAATAATCCATGATCCATAATTGCCTTTCAGTCCTCCTTCTTCCCACTGCAGCAAGAGTGAGCGAGGCTGGCCGGAGACACTGGGGCCTGCGTTTTGCCTAGCTTTATATTATAAACATTAGTTACAGTAGCATTATAAGCATTACAAGTCTGTACTTTTACCAGTCATTTCTGGTTGACATGACTCGTTTACAAACAGTTTGGTTTCTCCTGC
The DNA here is from genome assembly GCA_028565335.1 of Limnodromus scolopaceus. Classification (NCBI taxonomy): domain Eukaryota; kingdom Metazoa; phylum Chordata; class Aves; order Charadriiformes; family Scolopacidae; genus Limnodromus; species Limnodromus scolopaceus. The sequence continues at coordinate 12,556,226 of JAOXNO010000001.1, read as the reverse complement.
TTCGTTCAGAGCTCTGATTTGAAGGGATTGAATCTATATTTCCTTTCCATTTCTATGGAAACAGCTAACCCTCTTTTAATATAGCTGTTTTGTAACTGCTGGGCCTGATTCCCTTCTCATGTGGGCTGTTTTTAAGCCAGTATTGTGCTGTTGATCCCACCTGAGTTACTTGAAGCTGACAATTATAATTGAGAACATTCAGATCTGCTGCTTTCCCAGCACATTGCAATGAAAGGGACTTAGATGCAAAATGTAAGCAGGTTCGGAGCAGACATTGTAAACATCTCTTGCCATCCATCATTTTATTTTGATAGCCCTAGTTCTAACTCCAGAGCTAGAACAGCCACAAATTTCCATTATATGGCTCACACTGACCTGCCAACTGTGAAGAATCAGCTTTTTTGTATTCATTAGGAATATGGAGTTAGATTTGGGTTGCCTCCAAAAGCTTCAGAATACAGGATCAGAATTGCATTTGGATTTGGTTTTTTTTTTTTTTCCATTTGCACTAAAATACATAATTTTTTGTGTTTCAAAATTAAAAGATGTTCATGATTGCTCATTCTGTTATGTGCTGGTCTGGAACAGAAGCAGGAGCGGTCATTGGTATGTACACCTGACTGGCAGAATGTGTTCTTTGGTTTAATACTACGTGCCTTCCTCAGAAAAACGCAGTTGTTTCTCTTGGGGCTTACCATCTTTATTACATCTGCTGCTGAAACGAGGCTGTTGTCAAACGGGTTTGATACTCAGATTGGGCAGTTGTGGCCCCCGGAGAAATCATGAAATGGTGCACAGAGAGCTGGCTGGTCATAACAACTTTCATATTTCTAATGAGTGAAACCGCATGAAAAGTTAGGCAAAAGGGGACTGCTTCCCTAAAATTGATTTTCTGTATTATTTGGTCATTCAGAGAGAGGTTAGAAGGTTATCCCATACAGCTGTATAATAGCGTTGGAGTGACCGCTACCTCCATAGGCTTCTTGCAGCTCATGCTCATCATCTCCAGCTCTCCCTGGTTCAGAGGACTTGGTGCTCACTTTTCCTGAGCTGGTGACAGCAGTTGGCTAGTCTACGTGCATTTAGCTCTTGGGAACACTCCTCTTGCTGTGGCTGTGAAAAGAGCTAAAATGTGTACATGTGAGGCAGGCTTTGTATTTCACTGCGGCTGGCACCACAGGGCAGATTATTTTTGAGTCATATTTGCACAGTTCCCTGATGGGTTAAGTAGCCACTTTGGTTCTTGATGATTCTTGGTATCCTGAATTGAATCAATCCATGGGCCAGTTCTTTGTGCTACTTTAATTTTATGATAGTAGAAATTTGATAATTTAGCAGCCACTGTAGGTTAAAAGCAGAGTAGTATTATAGAAAATCTTTTTTTTGACCTGTAGCTTACAATATTTTGTCTGAGGAGCTAAAATATACTGAACACTAAAAACCAACTGTTTACATGCTGAATAAACTGCAGGGAAAAATAAGAATGAAGTATTTAAACATCTACTGAAGCATATGAAATATATATCATTTCAAATTTTCAGATAACTTACACCATAGAGATACTGACAAATCCATTGCTAGAGGATAAAAGCTGGGTCTGTGGTAATATGACCAGAGAAGAAAATGTGGTAGGAGGCAATCTATGCTTTATCTCCCTTGGGGAAGGGGGTGTGTTTGGTTTTGGGCATTGTTTTATTTATTTATGTATTTATTATTTAATTTTTATTTACTTATTTATTATATTGTCCTTAGAGTACTGTCATATTCACTTCTTCCTTGTGGATATATTTGTGGAGAGATCTGACAAGGTTGATATTTGCACTGGGCAGCTTTGAAACTCTCAGCATAAAAACACTTATTAATGAAACAAATGTGCCTGCTGTTATACTCTCCATGTTATCCACATAGAGGCTTTGGGTCGGAATGAGGTCCTCTTCTTAGCCGGGGGTTACTCTCTAAATAGGCATTTCCCTGGGAAAATATGCAGAGGAGCTTTCAGCCCATCTGCTTTTCTGATTAAAGCATCATGGGGGATTCATGCCGTGGGCCAGGTAGCAGAGGCACAGTTTACATATTGCAATGTATATGGCTCCTCTGAGGCCACAGGACGAAGAAGGGAATTGCTGTGCATGGACCCTAAGTAGAAACTTGTGTTCAGAAGGACTTCTTGGAGTGCAGGGCACCCTAGTCAGGGTGTCTCAGTCCCAGCTACTGTACCGGGATGCTCTACCTCTCCATGTGCATTCATACGGTGTAAATGTCAGATGCTGGCTTGGCAGGCAGCTCGTGGTGCCAGTGTGAGGCATGTGTCATGGTGATGTCCTGTTTCAACATCATAGGGGCGTGCCCTAGTGCCACTGCAGTTTTGTACCCTGGAAAGTGGGCAACCTTTTCTTGTTGGTAGGAAAAAATGGAAATCCGGGCTCTTTTGTGACACCAAGAGTGTTTCTCTTGCAAAGGTTGGGTCAAACACACACATAAGGCTTGAATTCATGACCACATGTCCCAAGTGCACTTGTGTTGGTGCTACAATGATAAAATATAAAAGCGGCACAAGACAGCTTCCAATAAAAAGTTATCACTGCAATCCAGAAAAAAATGTAAGTGTTTACAAATTTAGAAATCCATTTCTAAGGTCTATAAGTCTCTCTGCCTTGAGCCATTTTATCTCAGTCTCTTAATTGTAGTACAGGTTTAGTGCTAAGAAGTTAACAGTACATGGAGGGACCAGTAAAATCTCTCACAGTACTGAACATTTATTGTCTTTAAGCTCTATAAGACTGCCTGTATTATTTAAATGTCTGTCCTTTGTTTTTACTTTGCAGAAATGAGGAAGAACTTCTTTTTAGGGTAGCATAAATATAGGTCATACGAGGTTTAGTGCGAGCAGTTTTCTGGCTGTTGCAAGGGCCCACCACGTCAGTGAGAGTCTCAGTTTCTCCTGCCATTGCACATGATCATTTTTTTAGGTTTTTGGTTCCTTAAAGTGAGAGGTCTTAAGTCGGTGGGATGTTTAGTGCATAGTGGTACATAGGATAGAGCACCCTTCTTGCCTTCGTGACAATGACACACTTGCCTGAGATTATGCAGGACTTGACTCAGTGATACATCTTGTCTCTTCCAGTGTTAGTTAAACTGCCACCTAATTTCATGACCTTATTAATGCCTATAAGTATCTAAAGGGTGGTTTGAGGAATGATGGAGCTGGACTCTTTTCAGTGGGTCCCAGTGACAGGATAAGGGGCAACAGGCACAAGCTGGAACGTAGAAGTTCCATTCAAATATGAGGAAGAACTTCTTTACGGTGAGGGTGACAGAGCACTGGAACAGGCTGCCCAGGGAGGTTGTAGAGTCCCCTTCTCTGAAGATTTTCAAGACCCGCCTGGGTGCAGTCCTAAGTGATGTGCTATAGGCAATCCTGCTTTGGCAGGGGAGTTGGACTAGGTGATCTCTAGAAGGTCCCTTCCAACTCCAACAATTCCGTGATTCCGTGATTCCGTGATTCCGGAACTGAAAGGTAATTTAGTACAGTGATTCCCATGCTGTGATGTGTGAACCACTTGCACCTGCAAGGCAAAGAAAAAGTTTGGCAATACAGAGAGTTGTGACTGTTGACATGGTCCTTTGCTTTGGATGGTCTGGGAATCCAAGGCCGCTTGGCAGAGAACTTTAGATAAATCCAGAAGCTGCATGTGATTCTTTAGGCCAGATCCTGAGATTTCATAAATTGCCAACATCCTCAGGATGTGACCCTTTGTCATCTGTATAAATAGTATGTAAATATATGGAAGATATATCCATAGTTGGCCTAAATCTGCCTACATTTGAAATAACCTAATAATTGCCTGGTTTTTATGCATCTCACAGCTTCAGAAATCAAACAATTAGCAGTCAGGAGACAGACTTAAGCTTGAAATTACAATTGCATGTGGTTTTCCTATAGAGCCTTTCTGTGTAGCTTTATAAATAGTTGCTTGCTATCAGTCAATATGTGATTTAATGCAAAATGGAATTTCTTATGCATGCTGGCATAGAACAATGTTCAGTGTGCCTCTGTGATTTCACTGGTTTGTAGGAGTAAAGGCCTGACTTCAGCTTGTTTAGATAACGAAAGGTGATGGAGCTCAGTTACAATGATAAAACACCATAGCTCAGGGGAGGCTGCTCCCTCTCAGCTCCAGAGCCTGGAGCTGCAGTAAGGAATTGGTTAGATATATGACATTTCAAGGATATCTAGAGCTCATCTGAAAAATATCTCTGACTTTGAGAGATTCCTCTCCAAGTGACTTCCTCCTTTTCTTCCAAATATGTCCAGACTTTGGTAAATTCCCAGACTAGGGTCTTCATTGTGTCACTGTGGATCCATGTTAGGAATGTGTTTCTTATGTCTGCTTTCTTCCTTTCATATGTTGCCAATTTTTTTTTTTTTCTCTTCATAATTTGAACAAGAAAGACAGACCATTATGCAAAAGCTTACTCGGAAAAATAAAATGCCTTGAACTAGTACAGCTGCTTTACTATAAATAAAGTTAAAAATACTGAGGTTTTAACCAAGCTGTTTCATTAGGTTGGATGAATAGATATAGTCCCAGTGCATAATATCCCTGAAGAACTTATGTTCTACGCGTATTTCAGTTCTTGTGAGCAGAAGAGCACAGGAACAGTTTGTTATGAACTGTTATTTATAAATTACAACTTTAGGCACACAGAAGATAGGCACGCTGTTGTATATAAGCAGTGCAAACACTGAGAAAACCAGAGATGGACCTGCAGCAATGTCTTACATCTGAATGGCCTAGATATCTGAGAGACTGTGATCTGCTTAGATCTAAAATCTTGAAGGACTGTCTGATATGAAACAATAACTACTTTTCACTTTTTAGTCACTTTTCAATAATAAATGTTTTTGATACATGATTTTTTCTTCTTTGTCCAGAACATACGAAATAATTTTGCATAAATAATAATCAGGCATAACTGAGACGTCTGGCATTTTGAAGTGGATTCTGATTCCTGCCAAAGCAGGAAATTATGAGTAAAACAATTAATAAATGCTACTCCTCACTTTCTAGCACAATAGAAAGAAAACAAATTATTAGAAACCGTGTAAGCTTTTAAATGTGAATATCCGTGTGGCAAAATGCAGCATAGAGATGATACCTGTTCTGTCTGCATTTTTTAATGAAAAGCGTCACCTTTTCTTTACAAAAATAAATACAGATTACATAAAAATAAGGTGAAAATAGATAGCTTCATATGTAGAGTTTCTTGCTCCCTGATTTAAAGAGTTATGATAAGAGGTAGTGAAAGCTTATTGGAGATTTTCACCGAAGCTGGGACAATCTGAGACTGACTCGTGGTTTGAAGCTTGTCCAGCACTTGTGGCTGACCCACTCCTGTCTGATGCACCAGGTGAAATCCAAAGGTTCCAACATTTTGGGACTGGGGGACTTGGAGGGGTGTGAGAAGATTGAGATCTAGAGCAGGGTTGTTAAGCTTTATTGCACATGCAGTCAGAACTATGCCTCAAAATTCAAGAGAGTAGATGTTGCCCACAGGATTATGACCTTTACCCTGATGTTCAGGTTTTCTCTGTTTACACCAGGGATAAGCTAAAATAAATACATTTACTTCAGATTGCCTGGGGCCCAAATGGTCTAAAAATATTGAAGCTCACTGCAGCGTCTCAGCAGTGAGTTTATTTGAACAGAATCAGCATTATTTTTATAGAACGCAGAAATATTTTACGTACTTAAGAGTAACGGAGTTTGTTATTAAAAAGCCATCCTCAGCTCTCCTCCAAACTATGTAGCCTCATGTGTGGAGAAACAATTAACATCAACTAAAACCATGAAACAGTTTCTTTCCAGCTTTTAAAACCCCCTTTGAAAAGCTTTGAGGAATGACAAAAAATAAAAATCCAGTTACTATCAAAGCACGGAGGAAAAATGTTAGTTTGAGTATCAGTGACGTACAGCGTCAGTAGTCCCTAAGCTCTCATAATCAGGTATCTGGTACAGCAGAGAAATCCCCACTCAACACTACATAATGCTTCAAGTATTTTTCTTCTAGACCTGACCAAGCCCTTAAGAAAGTAGAAGATCTTGAAAGCTCTCAGCACCTTTGCCTTTGCCCTCCAGGCATAGGGCATCAGTTCCTGGGAAAGTCAGCTTTTCGTTAGTTGGTGGCTGACAGCATGCTGCTCGCTTGTCCAACTTTATTATTCATTCTCCAGAATATGTCTAATCTCCTAGTTATTTTTCTTTCATTGCTTCTTCCTCCTGGAGCCTAAAGGCATGACATTCAGAGAGCACTTTTTTTCCTGTATTTACAGTCCCGGTGGCCGCCTTCCCTACCTGCTGGTGAGGGCCCGGTAAAGCTTTTCAGAACATAGGGGCTTTCAACGATGGATGAAGAAAATGTCCTGTGAAAAAGTAAAAAAAGTATCATGATGAAGCACAGGGAATCAGGTTGTCCTTTGGCAAATTCCTTATGCTGCGAATGACCTTCAAGTTCCCATACTCATTTTGAGGGTCTCTGACTTGAGAAATCTTGGACATGGTGTCCAAAGAGGCCAAATGCTGTTTTCTTCAGCTGAAAGCGATGAAAGATTCAGACGCATCACATTTTTCAGTGAAGTAACAGGTAAATTAAATTGATTGCCTGGGTTTTATTACATTCAGATTAGAGGAACAATTTTGACTTGACCTCTCTGTACCTCAGTTTTCCAATGAAAAGAGGAGAGATAATGGTCTTTCTCTACCCTGCAAGAGTGGTCTAAGGCTGAATGTGCTCATTTGTGTGAAATGAGGCTCAGCTGTACGCAGTTTGAGGCACGGGAGAGACCCGTGTGTACGGACAGTAAATGCATTTCTAAGCTGCTGCTAGTCAAGGACTGCATTTTTTCTTCCCTGTGCCAACCCTTCAATAGCTTTGTAAATATGAAAAGAGGGTTGTGGTCTACTTGTGTGGTATTGTTATGCATTTTTTTCTTGTTGCATTTCAAGCAACATTGAACATAAACATTTTTTACATATTTTTGTCAGTAATTTTTCCTTGTGGTAAATTCTTAGACTCTGACATATTTTGAGCTTGCCTTCAGCAATCTGTACACATGTTTCTTATTAGGATCTCCCTTGTTACATCATTTATTATAACACTGTTTTGCCAAATGTTTGAATTAGGAAAGGCATGCCATTTTGACGTTATTCAGGGATTCTTGCAGGGAAGTAAGGTAAGATGTAGATGATACTCTCTTTTGAGCCCATAAGCACAGACGTTTCTGATTAGGGTTTTCAGCAGCTTATAAAGCCAAATGGGATTCGATAGAAGCAAGCTATAAAGGAAGTTTTGCAAAACTTCTTAGAAAGATGTGAATCCTTAATTTGTATGTATTCCCAGCTGAGGTTTCATTGTGAAGGGAAATGAATATGGGGAGCAGTTGCATAACCAGCAAACTCCAAATCTGATTTCAGAGAAACATAATAAAGCAAAAATAAATTACATGGTAATAATTGTTTTGGACTGCAGGGCTAGCGCAACTTCTAGGGAGAAAAACAAAAGCTCTGATTCACCATAGTATTACTCCATTTTTATACTGATTTATCTGTATTGCATTTAAGGAAAAACACTGACAAAAAATTAGAAGAAGGGCAAAGATGACTCAGGTCCCCACAGTGGCAGTTTATTTCTTATTATAACAAAGCACTTACAAGGAACCTATAAAAAAAATGAGTGCACCTCATTCACTTGACATTTTCCAGTGATAAAGTCACCATCCATCTGAACATATTTTCTTTTTAATATATGGTAGATTGTTCAATTGCACCCATCAGCACAATATCTGGATAACAGTGTCCCACAGTGAGTCGGGAAAATATTATTACTCCATTACGGACTGAAGCAGAGAAAGACTTAGAGAGCTGTTCAAATTCAGGCAGGAGGACCATAGGCAGAGATGGGAGTGGAAACCACATCTACCGTTTCCCAATCTAGTGCCTTAACTTAAAACCAGGGTTTGCCTGGTTTCTTAAAGATGGCCTTCTCCCATTCTTATGGGACCAGTGGACCACTGCTTTTCCCTGTTCATCCAAGCACATCACAGATATTTATTCATTCTAATGTATGTGTCTTCCATGAGCCATGTGCTAGTTCTTTGCAGTGCCCACCATGAGAAAGTATCCATGTTAAGAAGTCTAAACTTAAATTTGGGGTTGCTTGTTCCATGCCTATGCTACAGGAACAGTGAGAACAGATGAATCAAGATGAAAGAGATTGAAAAGAGAGACTTAGATAGATTGGATCATTGGGCCAACATTAATGGTATGAGCTTCAACAAGGGCAAGTGCCAGGTCCTG
>JAOXNO010000001.1:12515398-12539683 GCA_028565335.1 Limnodromus scolopaceus | reverse complement strand
TGGAGAGTATTCCCATCTAAGCCATGAGCATCCAGTTTCTCCAGGAGGATACTGTGGGACACTGTATCAAAGGCCTTCCTAAAGTCCAGGTAAATAACATCCACAGCCTTTCCTTCATCCAGCAAGTGAGTCACTTTGTCATAGAAGGAGATCAGGTTTGTGAAGCAGGACCTGCCCCTTGTGAACCCGTGCTGGCTGGGCCTGATCACCTGGGCGTCCTTCATGTGCTGCATAATGGCACTCAGGATGTTCTGTTCCATGACCTTCCCAGGCACCGAGGTCAGACTGACAGGTCTGTAGTTCCCCGGATCATCCTTCTGCCCCTTCTTGTGGATGGGCGCCACATTTGCTAGGCGCCAGTCAGCTGGGACCTCCCAGCTCATATTTCCTCATATTCAGCCTGAACTCTTCTGTTTGTATCTTCTTCTTGTTACCTTATGGCATGTCTTCATCCTTGCTATTTATGACCTCAACTATTTAGAGATAGTTATCATGTCTTCTTTCTTGGTTTTCATTTAACACACATATGAACACAATATATATTGAGTGCAAAAAGTGTATTATAAACCAACAGATTTTAAACTGAGAAGGAATTGTCTTAGCTCAGCTAGAGCTAAGAGACCTTTGGTACTTGCAGTGTAATTTAGCGCTTTAGAGTAATTAATGTGATGTTATTACTGCTTTTAGCCAATGCAGCTACATCAGTATGGTGCGGTATATGCATAAACAGTGTTTAATCTTATTGTTTTTCTTGCATAGAACTTTCTTGTGAAAGGAACAGCTTTGTTCAAAGGGTTTGCTCTGAATATTTATACACTTATAAACATTTTAGACTTAATATTCAAAGTGTGTTTGCTGTAATTGTTCTTTGTGGTAAACCTTTCAGCATTTACGCAGTCTGTTTTTTTCAAATGTCTTTGTACAATTTATTTATCTTAATATATTAAGCCTGAAAACATTTTTCTCTGTAAGAATTTTAAAATTATTATATTAGAAGTTTCCACTGATAGAAAAGGGAAGCTGAGGCACAGGGGAGAAAATTATTTTCTCATAGGCACTCATTGAGTCAGTGACAAATTTGGGAATGGAACCTAAAATGCTTAGATTAATGTTCACATATATGTTCATATGTATGAGAGAGAAGTTAACAATGGAATCCATGTCTCTAATTTTCAAAACTACTTCTGAAATCACTGTTCCTCATTCTTTTTAACACAAACCATGCGAGATTTATATGTATTTGTCTTAGATCTTTGCATAGTGAACAATGGTCTTTCCTGGCACACTTTCAGGGTCCCAAACTTGAACTGTGATCCAGCCTTTACCCGTGATGGTCATTTGCGTAATTTCTGTCCTCGGGCCAGAGTAAAATCACTGGATGTCCAGTGCCCCGGGTGAAAGCCATGCTGTTCAGCTAGGACAACACTGAGCAGACATTTGAACAAGAATCTGTGGGTCACCTAACCTTCTTCTGGATGGGACCTGCAGGATCAGTGAGAATGGTCCCACCAGTAACACACAGGGGCATGTGCAAATGAGCATTTTGCCTTTGCAAGCAGTATGGACACAACTAGTTTCAGTCACATGGCAAAGAAATGTTGTGAACACAGCTGGGTTTGGCTGGCAAAGACTACTGTCTTGATAAACTCTTCTGTGCTTAGATGCTTCTGTAAATCCCAATGAGTAGGCACTTCTCAGCATTGTAAGGTGCTCAGATACCTCTGTAAACCCATTCCTTTGTGCAGCTCTTCCCTTAGGGTACTGTAAGAAAATAGCTTACTGTTGGTGGGCACTATATGAAGATGCTCTATGGAAATGATAAACATTAGCAGGACACAAGATGAGACTCCCTTACAGCATCAAAATGTTACTGATTCAAAACTGGCTAAGAAGTTCCCACTGTGAGAAACCTTCACAGACAGGTTACAATTTCTAAATCATATTCTGACTATAACCTACTATGTATACAGTGGAGAGATAATTAACATGCTAATATTAACAACAATTATGATTATGGAAGTGTAGTGTTAAGCAAGAATGTTTGCTTTGTTCTTGGAAAGGTTATACCCCTGGCATTTTTATTGCAGAGCCTTTTTATCTTGCTATTTGCCTTTCATTTCCTGCTCACAGTACGACATGCTAAGCTGAGTGTTTCTAATGCTCTAAGAGGACTTTGAGAATATTCAAAGTCCTTGGGCCTCTTCTTTTGCCCCTCAGTCCTAACCCCAGAGGCATATATTACCCCATGAGGTATTGCCAGGAGAGTTTAACCACTCAAATTCAGTATAAAACACAATGTTAAATCATGCTCTAAATTATTCTGAACAATAGCTGTTATCAGCAGACTCAGGTTAATTAGTTTTTGTGTTACATTCATGCCAGATGGGATACAAAAACCTGTTGGGTGACAGCACTTTATTAGTAGGAGAGAAAAGATGCAGCGTATGTAAACATGATTGGTGTCTGAAGGCATGGCAGAGCTTCACAGAATGTATGTAGGTGGGATAGTTGATTGGGGATACAATGATGTCAAGTGAAAGATAATAAAAAAGAGTCTTTCCTAATGATAACGGCAGAAAGAACAGACAAATTTAGCTAAGTACAGTCCAAGACTACAGGGATGGAAAGGGAGAGAGAGAGGCTGTCCAGAAAATTAAAAACGTGTGGATTAAAGAGGAATTGGTTTTTACTTGGGGTCAGTATTGTGACTCTTGTGACTTGCAGCATCTGAACACATGGGTTTGACATCAGTTCCAGGAGTTTGGTCTCCAACTGATCAGATTACAGTAACATCCATTTCTGGTATGAATTCCTGCTCTACGTTCTCCACCTCAGCTCAGCTGTGGGAATGGAGGAGTGGATGGTTCTGGGGGATATGGAGTAGGTTATTCTTTTCCTTCAGCCTTCAAAACTGCGCCAGTATTGCTCTATGATGCATCCATTTCCTCCTATTCTCTCTCATCCTTGTTCCCCAGACTCAGCTAGGTACTAGCACAATTCTCTATGTGTAGGTTTGTTGGCCACCACCAGCATGCAGACAGTCCTTATCAACATCCTGTACCTGGAATGGATGAGATAAAAAGATTTTTGTTGGCACTGCACAGTGCATGGCTTCTTTACTCCAAGCTATTCCTCACCTCACAGAGAGTTCAAGTGAGAATTTTGAATATGGCCATTTTGGTTGCTTTGGGAAAGAGCTCTGTCTATTAGAGTATAATTCTTGTTCCGCTAAGAAGCCATTAGAGAACAGATCTTAAAACTTTGTGACAATACTGATATGAAAATTGAAGTAAAAGGCGTGTGAAGGAAAACAAAATAAAGAATCCCATCTGCTTTCCTGAGACTAGTTACTGTTCTGATTATATAATATTACACATTGGGCTCAGTTGTCTTTTAATCTACAAACGGGAGGTAATGGGAAAATGGTATGCAGAAAAGCATGCCAAAAGCAGCACAAATAGTGTTACAGTAGTACCAAAACCCTCTGAAGGACTCAGGCCCTATTTTATTGTCCCCATGCAAACTGACGTAAGCGAAAGGAGTGAGACTGTGTGTCTGGTGCAGTTGCAGCTAACTTTACACACCTTTCTCAGAAGCCTCCATGAGAAGTACAATTGTTGTAGCATATTTCTTCAGCTAGAGGAGAATGATGGGCACCTCTGGGGAGACTCAACCCACCCATGCCATGAATGGCTCTTGGGAGTTGCTTGTCTTTCTTCATTGATTTTACAGGAACTGAGGACAAGTATTCTACTCATATTAGGTGTCTAAAAATAAGTGAGGTTAATCTGATCTGAAGAGTCAAATGGGCAACTCAGACTAATGATCTGGAGGGATGAGATAGAAAAATGGTCAGAACTATGAGAAATAAGTGTCAGTGTCTCTTTGCAGCCTGAGATGATCCATAGGCTTTTTGGAAGGTTTGGTGAAGAATGCTGGACAGTATCTTGGAGACTGGATGTTCTCAGGAAGCCTGTGGAGTCCAGTGAATAGGAGCAGTATGTCATGTGTTCAAGAACAAAATGCATATTATCTATTTAGGAAGTGATTTTTCTGTGGCAAAGACTTGAACCAAAAAGCATAAAAAAAAATTACAGTAGCATGAAACCATGCATTCTTCTCTGCTGGTTAATTAGCATTTATCTCATTCTCTTTTTGATTCACTATGTTATAGTTTCACAGGTGCTGAACAGGACAGATATTTTAACTACTCTACCCCTAAGACTTGAGAACCAGAGTAATTCTACCGTTTGCACACAATGGATCCAGTGCAGGAAGAGTTGTGGCATGATGGAAGTGCACAGAAAATGAAACTCAGTTTGGAGCCGTCTTCAGAAATACAACACCAAATTCCTGAGTTGCTAACACAACTGGAGTCAACGGACTTGCTGAGTTCACCCAAATTAATTCTGATGTATTTTGGTATGAGATCAAGCCCAGGTCTCATGGGTCTGACAGAATTAAAATGTTTTCAGTTAGCTCAGTATCATTTTGAATTATTAACTTTGAGACGTTTATAAAGACCTAATAATATCACTCTTAACTATTTCATTTTGAATTCTTTTAAAGCGAAAAAGAGCTACTGTTCTTGGGTGGACTGGCAAGTGATGGGTGAGTACCAGATGTGGTTAGAATAAAGATGACTGTCTGCTAAAGTAATAATGCTTGAAGTTCCATTTTAAAGTATTTCAAGACATAGCTGCCCAAAGGGGTGAAAAGATTCCTTTTGCAGTTATAAATTTCTCATTCTTACTTCCCTGGAGTATCATAGGAGTGATGGAGAACACAATATAGCAATTAGGTTCTGCAGCTGAATTCCTCAGCAGAGATGTGTGTTGTAGCAGGCAAAAAAAAAAAATATGTATTTTTCTATAGATGTAAAAAAAAAAAAAAATATAGAAAACTACTGGAAAAAACCTTGTACAGACTCCTGTGATGCTTTTATCAAGAAATAGTGGAAGAAATGCATGTAAAGCCAACTAGAATCACCTGCCAACTGCTGCTTACCTGTATTTCACCTCAGCTCACAGGACCTTGACCTGTGTTAGTCTGGAGAGTCACCACTTCAGGATAATCTACTTCTAAAGATTTTTAAAAATTGTTTGCAGGTGGCAAGAAGAATTATATTAATTATGTAAATCAAATGTTTCATTTTGGTTGATAAGGGAAGCATCTGATACAGCAACTGCTTTGAGAGTCTTGTTTAATTGTTGTGTCAGTCTGACTTGTTTGTTGAGGCAGCCGACTTCATCCCACTAAGACATTCTGTATCTGTTTTCAATTGCCAATTTCTTAGCTGTATCTATCTCAGGAGAGGAAAAAAGCCCTTTTTAAAACACAGACTACATTCTGTATGTGAGTTGATTAATTCAGATGAGTGGCATTATGGAAAGTTAAGAAAAAATGAGCTCTGACTAGCAAAACTTAATAAGATTACTGCTTCAACATGCTAGTATTCCTCATTTCTTTCTGATTTCTATTTCCTTTTGGAAGAAGACTAGAAGAAAAAATGATATATATCAAAGGCAAATAAACCCCGATTTGTCACAATGGATTATTTTGCTTTTATTTGGGACTTTAAAAATTATAGTTTTAATAATATAAAATTCTGGCTTTCCTTTCACTTGACCATTTCATTTCAAGGTCGCAGCATAACATTTTCTGAATATCATGAAATAATAGTCAAGATTCTGTGAAGCAGTTAGCCCGAAGTAAAGAGAGAGCAGCACTGAAACAATGAAGCCTTCATTTTGAAATAGCTGGTTTGTGAATATTCTTGACAGGAGTTAGTTAAGATATAGTAAAAACGTCTCTGGGTGTCTGGGCTTCTAGTTAAACTTGAAAGCATAACAAAGTAGGAATTTGATCACTTTTTCTTGTGTTCATTACATCCTGTATTTACTATGTAGGTTTTGCTTCCCCAACAGAATTTGCTCTTAGAAATGAGCTGCTGTTATGCCCTCTATTCTTAAACTGTTGACAGTTCCCTATAAAGTACAGTGGCCATAAAATGTGTGCTCTGCTGCTACGGGAATACAGCATCATTCTGACGTAACGATAAGAGTACTGGTAACTTGACCTAGTATTGAGCCCAATAAAGAGATTTGATCCCAATAAACTCTTCAGTAGTATTTCTTTAGATTATTGTTATACTTCATCTTTTCATTCATAGAAAGAATAGAGGTTGCAAAATATCCATTTAAGTCATCCTCCTCTTTGGAGATCTCAAAAAGCATTGTTTCCATAAAAATGACATGATAGTTTATGCTTGACATGTATTAAAATGCTGTGAAAACATTTGTCTTTAGAGCAACATACTGTATTCTTTTTCTATCTAAATGAAATTATGCTCTTAAGCCAATTTTCAGAAGGGAGGTGCTAATCTTCCCTGCTTTTTGAATAAATCGACTCATACATTTGTGTTCTTAGAAAAGGCTGTTTTGTAATACACAGACAGTGAACCCTAATATTTTTAAGCCTACTAGCTAAATTGATAGTGTGTGACAAGGAAAGGGCACTGCAGAGAAAAAAATGAAAATAATAAGACATCTGAAAGTTGCATATTTCAGTTCAATAGTTCACTTTTATTAGCATTGTATTTTAATATGTACTTGACTAGCCAGGCATTTATTTTCTCATGGAAAGCTCACACAAAGACCGAAGAGGATGAAAGATTAGATCTGATCTTCAAAGAAACTGGCACAGTATTAACATACGAATGGAAATGTAATCCGTGTTTTAGATCACTGAAGAAAACAAGTAAATGTGAAGTGCTTGAATGATAATGGAATCTAAGAAATACGTTTATGGGGCCCAAGAAGAAATGGGAAATGGACAGCAAATGATTCAGATTTAAAGATGGTTCAAAAGCAAAAAGTGATATTTTAATTCCCAGAACCTTGCAATGAGTATATTCAAATTTTCATCTATTCCTAGGGAGTCCCACTTAGGACAATTCCAAACTAAAATCTCGATTCTTTTGGTTCTAATTTAGACATAGGAAAAACATCATGAGAGCAAAATTTTACTAGTTTGGGATGGCAGAGATCTTACAAGGTAAGCCTGCAGAAATTGGCTACCATCAAAACCAAACCTATATAACTTAGGTCTGAACTTTGAAGCCTCATCTGAAACTTAAATCTGATCTGAAGACAATTACTGCCCATCTATCTATAATAAATATAATGAAAACAGACAGGAAACCTTTCTCCCACGCGAACTGTCCATACAGTTCAGCAATGACCTATTACCAATGCAGCACAACAGAAATATCTAATAGGATTAAAGTCAACATCATTGGCACTGAGAAAAGGTCATCTAGAACCTGAACATGGCCGATAAGCACTCTGACCCATCCATTTACGTGTTCTGTACAGTTGCCAATTGCTACAACATCTGAACAAATTCCTGGGAAAAACAGATTAGCACTAAAACAAAACCTGCGGTGGAGGTGTTAAATTTCTGGCTTTTCGCCTGTTTCACATTATTAAAAAAATTTCATGCAGTTGGATTTGGGGCAATTTAGGAAAGCGAAGGTTATAAATCCCTTCTAAATATTTTTCTGGGGAAAAAAAAATAAAAATTTTATGAAGCATTGTCTTTTGATTGTCAGATTCTAGTTTTATTCAAGCCCAGTTGAGGACTTCTTTCCTAGTTAAAGAATGCTCCAGCATGCTTCATAACCCACTTTTCCTCAGAGAAATAGTGAAATAATCATTTCTGTGCTACCCAGCTCTGCGTTATGTAAAGAATAAATTAGCAATCGGTCAAGGACTGGAAAAATATTAGATTTTGGGTTGTTTAGTATTTATTTTTTCAAACTATACTTGTTCAACTGAGACAAAAATTAATACCTAAAGTATAACTTTATTCTATGAAAAAGGGATTAACTGGGAACTGAAAGTAAGGACAATTTTTTTCTGAATTCCTTCATTTGCAATTCAGACACAATGTTACAGGATTCAGTGAAGATACTCTGGTTTTAAAAGAGGAAAAAAAAAAAAAAAAGAAAAAAAAAGGAGAAAAACCTGGCCCCAGGGGACCAGGTTTATATCAACCTTCCCAGACTACAAAGGAACTTCCAGGTCTTCCTACTGACATAAGAGGCAGAATTAAGGCATGAAAACTACAGTCTGTTCCTGGACTGTTTTTCCCAGGCTGAACTGAGCCAAGTTGTGTGTGGATGGGGCATCCCTGTGTCACACGGAAAGCTCAGCAAGGAAGGGCTGCTCCCATCGGGGAGAAGGTGACAACACCCTTGGCTCTCTAGTTAATCCTAGTACTGAGTTATTAATCCCTACACAAAGATGAAGTGGTAATACACTCTCAAATTTCCTTTTTCAGTGTTAAAGAAAAGGTTGTATTTGTTAGAATAACCAGGCTGAGATGTTTAGCCCTGAACCTATAGGAGAAAGAAGCTGATGGAAGGATTTTAAATAGCATTTGGGGATTTATCCTGGCCATAGGCAGAAATGTTGGCCTTACAAAGACTAACTCCACACAAGCTGATGATGCACAAAAAACCTGTTTCAGAATCCAGAGGTCACCACTCTGCTTAGCTGCAAGGATTTCTGTGGCTTTATGTGCCATAAGACTGCAGTAGTAGTGGAGAATGAAGCTGTCCAGAGGGGACTTGCAGCATTACAGTGAAGGGAACACCTTTTTAGAAAGGTATTGCAGTTTAAGCAATGATAAATATTGAAAGAAAGGAAACAGTCTAAAAATATAATAGGAAGAAGTGAGGGGCACTCAGCCCTGGTACTTCACTGCCCCCAAAATGGTCAGTGCCCATGCAGAGCTGCAGCTTCTTCTGCTGGGGCTGGGTGTCAGGGTGGAAGAATCTCAGGACAAGGCTGAGGCCTGGGGCAAACCACAAATGTAGATGCATCATTTTAAGCATATAGATATCCCTATTAAAGAAATAAGAAAAACCCTTGTAGGCTTGATTCAATCTCACTGCTTATATATTGAAGCTACTCATGCACTTAAATGTCTTCCCTGTCCTGAGGTTTGAACCTGACAGGTCATGAGGGAGTCAAATTTGTTACTGCCTCTTGACAGTTTTGTGATCCATAAGAACAAAGCCTAATGGGCTCAGAGAAATTTGTGGTGGCCAGGTACTCTTCTCACAAAGCTACCATTTAGCCACCTTCACAGAATCACAGAGTGGTTGAGGTTGGAAGAGACCTCTGGAGGTCACCTGGTCCAACCAAGCTGTTCAAGCAGGGCCACCTTATGGAAAGCCACATCACGCTACCCAAAACCTGAGCAGAAAGGTCTGTTCCCTTAGGTCACAGCAGAAAGACATTTATGGGGCTGTGCACGGAAAGCTGCTTTATGGCTGTTTTCCTTTTTCTGCGTGTAGAAAGGATTACTGATTCAGCATTTCTCCCCAACACTAAATTCAATTAAAAGAATAAAAACAGCAACAAATAATTAAAGACCAGTATTTATTCCCTAAATTTGTGTTTTGTGCAATAAGAAGAATCATCCTTTCAGTTTCCATGCAGTTTTCTTAAACTCTTTATAAAGCAATCTGGGCATACTCATAAGAATCTATCGTCAGGCTCATTCCCTTGTGCATGTTGTTGCTAGTTTATTTCCCATCTTGCAAATGTTCAGAAATGTCAGTTTTCAATAAAATCTTCTTAGCTGGAATATTGGAATTCAGTTACGGCAATACACTCCTAAGTCAAAAAAATGAGCCAGACAATTTTCCCTGCACTATCTTCTCCTCAGTCATAGTCTTGCAATTTTGGATTTTAGCTCACACACAAAGAAGAGCTGTGAATAAGACACCTTTGCCTGATGTTCATCTTCTAAATTATCTGAAATATTTAACTAAAAGTTTGCTTTTGTCCCCTTCCCCTAGTACAATATTGTTTGAGATTCAGTCACCTGCATACCTGATATACCCATATTTTCTGTTTGACATTTTTCTCTATGAATACTGGATAGGATTTTCTTATTATAATGGTCTGAACTTTAGAGAAACAGCGATATATAAACAAATCTTCTGATTATTTTTCACAATTTTCAGCAGCATGAGAATTGAAATGTAAATGAGTGGCTCTCCCAGCTGAAAGAAGAGAACATTTACCACTGTGCCTTTTAGAACAGACCTGTGGGAACTTCCCTGGAGGAATTAAAAAAGACAGTTCACATGTATTAAAGCAGAACAAATGAGAGAGACAAGGAAGACAAGGTTCAGGAGATAAGAATAACAATCCTGCTAACTGTAGGTGATTTGCATTTAAATATCAGAAGCTAGAATGAGCAAACAAGAAAAAAATTACTTGCTTTTTTTCCCCATGGTTAGTGTCAAACAGTGTAAAAATATATGATGAGATGGATTCTTAACATCATACATACACAGGAGAAAATGGAGCAGTACAAATAAGTATTTGAAAATTCCTTTAACTGATATTGGATCATGCACTTTGACATATAGGTTCTAAAATTCCCTGGTCAAAAACTTTACCTGAATTTATTTCATAAACCTTATTCCAAAGAAACTATATGGAGAAATAACAGATTAACGCACACACATCCCCAAAAAAAAAAAAAGCTTATTAATGCTAAGTTGAATCCTGTAATGTCTTCTACAAGCTATATGTGTGTGAAAAATTAGAAGAATTTTCATTGTGTCTAATTGGGCCTGTGCAAGTAACTAATATGTACACACAGCTCTTTGAATGTACATTTCCAGTTCTCGGAATGTCATTTCCCACCCTGGTGTTCTAACTTGCACTATTTGTCCTTCTGTCTGTGCATTATTCATCCTTACATCCACACAAAACACATTGCTTTCGGTCTATGCACTAAAGTTAATTGGGTCAGGATTTTCCACAGGTCGTTTGCTCCTCAAGCACAAGTTATGCGTAGAATCATTTTGCCACTGTCTCTGAGCCTGATGCTTAACATGGTACAATCAGTTTATCTGTGGAAGTATCTATTTACCATGCTTAATCAATCAAATTTAGATACTTTCATGACTTTGCTTCTCACAGTGGAGTTGCATTAATTGCTTTGATCTCAAAACAGTAACTAAGCCAGCAGCTGCTTTAGTGCTGTTTTGACTTAACAAAATGGAATGCAGCCTTTTAGTTCTCACCTTAGGTAAGAGTTTAACTTAATGTATAGTAAAGTCTTTTACCGGACACCTTATAATTACACAGATTATTTTTTAACCCTTACCTTAAACAGTGTGGTGGGTAAGTATTCCATCCATGAGACTGGAAATCAAGCTGGCTTGGATCCTGTCCTGCCCTCTGATCTGCTGAGTGACCTGGGTGAGTCACTCAGGCCCTAAATTGCATTTCTTGGTGCGACCTGAATGCTGTTTCGCAACAGAATAAATCCTATTGAGTCTGAAAGAGCTACAGCTGGGGAAAAATAAACCCCTACTGAGACTACACATTCAGATGATTGAAATATAAATGCTAGCATCTAACTTCGGTCAACTTCAACATTTTCTGACTATCTGCAAAGCAAATGCAATAATGGATCAGGTATGAACATTGAATTTTTATTGATTAGTGGATTACTTGAAACTGTTACTTTTTTTTTTAATAGAAAAGAAGTAGGAGATCTTTGCATCAGAAATTTGTCTCTTATCTAATTCCGTTTTCAACTATTCCCTTATACATTCATATATTCTGATAAATGTTCAAAATAGGAAATTTCAAATACTTCAGGTGATCCCCAAATGAGGCTGAGATAGGTTTCCCAGCTCATTGGCACAAAATAGAAATCTAATTCTCTCTGTGGCTTCACCTGAGTTTGGATGAAGAGCCATAGTCTGAGCATATGGAACTGGAAGAGTAACCTCTGCACCTGAGGCAAACGCCCAGCTGTTCTCTCCATGTTGTTGGAGTTACAGATTGAAACCTTTCCTGGCACATGTTAGAACAAGAGGCAGTTTCTTTAAAGATCATCATGAAAAATGGGCTCTGGGATGGCTGTCTGTGCCTTTCCCTCTTTTTTCTCACCTATAACAGAGATTTCCCTTTGTCACGAATATCCTTTATTTGCCTAACAGAGATTGGGGACCTAGGCAACAGATATCAGTACACATGGGATTAGGTGCATCTTTTTATTGTAAAGAACATCAAAATTTATTGTTACTCTAGGATTGTATTGACCGTGGCATCTCCTCAGTTAATATTTAACTCTTGGGTCAATAAATCTGGATATTCACTTTTTCAGAAGTCAATATCAACTTAATTGTTATTGGCAGAACATACTGTAAGAACCTTTGGAGGCTGATAATTGAGTATTTGTTACTAAATACTATGAAGAATATATATAACATAGTAAAGACCTGGTGCAGAGATGACAAAAATTATCTCACAGTCATAACATTTTTGTACATGGAGCAACTAGTTGTGTTTGAGCAGAAAAAATGCTAAAAAATAGATACCAATCGGCAGCACGTGTTTGGGGTTTGGTTCTTCTATTTGCTTAGATCAGCGGTAGCAGAAATTATTTCAGTGGATTAGAAATAGAACCAAATTTCTAATTTCCATTAAAAATGATTACATGGTAATTAAATGAACACATATCCAATATTTCAAGGGAGGAAAAGTACTTCTTGTGTCTGTTTGCCTGGATATCTGTTAAGAATTAGCACGTTCTGAAAGTGGGTTTTTTATGTTTTTAATCTTTGTGTATTCATCACGTACCAAACACAATAAGGGCCTTGATCCACATCTGTAGATAACAAAGTAAGGCATCTGCTAATAACATTATCCTCTTCTGATGTAGCATGATGCCATGGTCCTAGCCACAGGAAAAGGAGTGGGATCTGGGCTGCCAGCTCTCACTATTCCCGTACTCGTAACCATCTCCTGGCTGATGAAGTGCTCTTCAGCTGTGCTGAATTTATATGAGATAGCTATAGCACATCACCTGCCTAGCTACATTTAGAAGTGGAGGAGCAGTGGACTGCAATACAGAGATAATTTTTCACACCCAGCGTTTCATTTGCTCCTCCAGATCCAGTATTGCGTTTTATTCCTCCCCTTTGACACTGCGGGTTTCCATGGGAATGGCATAGACATCTATGTGACTAATGACTTGAATAAAAAGAATGTATTACATACTTCCTAATTTCTGCTTATCATTAGAAATTAATCTAAAGTTCTGCCTCTTGGAAATGTCTTCCAGTTAGGGTGCTTTTAACATGCTGTAAACGTAGTCATGCCCACCATGAGATTGGTGGAGGTTTGGGTACCTCACTGTGACCAGCAAGACCCTAGTAAGGTTTGCTTGGTTCTTCTGGAGAGCTGCTCTGTCTGACTCATCCCTAATGAACAACAGAACCCAGCACTCCCATTGAGAGTAACAGGAACATCGTTTGCCCTGCACAGAAGCAGAGAAGGATGGCAATGATTGCATCTGTTTTCATCTGGGGACTCAAATGTGTCCTGCTCTTTGGCACTCTTAACTTTTTTTGTAGTCCTATGACGCACAGGAAATAAAAATGGAGAAGGAAGAACCTCTCTGGGGCTAGAATCTCTGCCTGTGTGATGGTCAGCTACCAGATACATTACCATTTAGAGTAACTCCCACACAGTAGAAAAACATCATCACTCAGAATGAAGGTACAAACAGTTAAACAGGCAGCAACAGGCTGATTCAAGAAGAAACAAAGATTTTGTTATATATAGATAAGTTAATACATGTATTAAGACACATAAACATTACTTTTATAAATAGAAATCAATTAGTCTTCTGAGATGTCTGGCTTTATTAATTAGTATGATGGAAATATGAGTAGGCATGCATGTAAATAAATTTCTTTTGAGATTATAAGATTTCTGAATTCAGACTTTGTTGATGCCAAACGTATAACAATACTGGGCAAGTCAAGCTCTGTCAGCACTGTGACTCTAATGATCTGGCTAAAGTTGAAGAGACGTAAATATGAAGTCTACTAAGTAAATAGGTTATTTCAAGGATCATGCCAAAATACACAGGTAGTAAGAGAGTTCACAACTGAAAATGTACATAATGTGGCTGTGGAGAGAAAGGAGCATGACTGAGAGGCTTTCCTGCAGTTCTTTTTTTCAAAGGTAAATTCTCTGATATCTATTGTTCCTATCCAGACAATAGGCCTATGAATATAAAGAAAATAATCTTTGTAATGGGTTTTTCTCCTTTAAGCCTCAGTTTTAATGAAATTTTTTCTACTTAAATCTTGCCTAAATTTAGATTAAGGACATATCAAATCAACAGCAACCTAGTCTGTCTATTCTCCAAGAAGAGACAGAATATGGCCCCTGTAGGTGCTTATAACCATAACATGACCTTCTTTTTAGCCTAAATGTTCCCTGGATGCCCAAGTGTAGCTGTTCAGTTGCACAGAGTAACAAGAGTGAGATGAGACCCCATATCCTGCCTAAGGGTTCTTTGTAGCCAGACAGCCACCCACCTCTGGCAAAATTCCCAGAGGAAGCGCCAGCATTAAAATGGCCAGCACTGCAACTAGTAGTGATGCTCCCCCTTATCCCACCTTTTTATTTTTATTTTGCAAAACAGGTTAATGATTAAGAGTTGTCCCCCAAGAAGTTGGATTTTGTGCATCTGTTTCAGGGGGCTTTGAAGTTACATTACAGGGTATTTCACGTTTCATTTCTGTTGTGCAAAAATACAGCATTCTTATAATAACTCCAGCAGCTTTCTGTTACTGTTTGCTGGGATGAACTTAATTAAAGAATGGGTATTTACCTGGCTTATCATTAATAGGCAACAGGAGTAAAAGGCTTATGGAGCATGATAAAGTAAAAGCAAGGTGGCTGCTTTGTAGAATAGAGAGGACAAACTTCCTTCATCAGCCTCTAAATAGTTCAGCAAATGTAGTATGTGAGGACCCAGCAGGCATTTTAAGACGAGGTAGAACAATAAGCAATGGCTGAAATGGCATCAGTCAGCTGGTGGAGTTAAAAAAAAAAAAAGGGCACTGAATGTGTTATAGTTAACAGATGTGGTGGCACTTTAGGAAATTGCTGTTGCACATCTGAAGCTGTGTTTCCAGGGCTTGATGCATAACACCTGGGACCACAATGCTCCTGCTCTCCTCCCTTTCATTGCACTCACCCTCTCAGTAATGGTGGTGAGCAGAAACCTTTCAGTACCTATCACAGTATTCCTGCAGGTGGATGTCATTATATCCGCTCATTTTGGACAGGACTCCTAACAATGCTATGACTATATTTGTTTGAATCTGACATTTTAATCTTATGAGAGGAAAGTGTTGTTGCACTCCAACTGGTGTGTCCAGGGTATTTCTTCAGCTGGCTGATGTGGGAATGGCACGTCCTGCTAGCACGGACGCTGGAGCAAACCTGTCTGCAGCAGTGGGGAAGCTCACAGGTACCTGGGAGCTGAGCAACTCACACTGGATTAGATCTGCCACAGTGTTGTCATTTAAACTTTTCATTTTGTTATACTTATGGGGCTGAAGTCGGGTTCTGTTATATAAACAGAATTCCTGTTTTCAGCAGTTCTATTCAAACAGGAAGAGCAGGTTCCTGTTTGCCTGGTCTCCTTCTAGACATTTAGGTCCTGCTTTCTTGACTGTCAGTGGCTTGGCTTTAACAGGAGGGGGACACAGCAAGCTGATGCAAAACACTGCCTGTGCTCCTGAAATAATATTCAGTGCTGTGGAATGAGGATTGTCACTTCTTGGGTCACTGCTTTAATTGCTGGCCTAAAATGCTAAAGGCACAGAGCAGCAGTCCTGGCCCATTAAGTTCTTGTCTTTAGAAGAGGGCTTAGTAGTGCGGAAGACAAGTGGATGAACAACACTGACATTTCCTACCGATTTCTTGTACTCTGTGTGGGCACTTCACCTTAGGACAGGTGACTTTCCCTCTGCGGGTTTTCATCAGCAGAAATCTGAGGTAGATATTTTAGGCATCATGGACCGCTCCCAGAGCCAAGTGTATTAGTGAGATAATATTTATGTTAGAAACTTCCGTGGGCCAGTGGGATTCTTCTCGAAAGTGATGTGACCAGCAAGCTCATGCATATATGTACCTCCCAGGAAGCAAAGCCTTAACTAGATTTTAAGGAGGATATTCCCTTACAGAACCCTGATGATGAGACAGTCATGCAGCCACCAAGTTGAATCTCAGCGTTTCTCTTCTGACAGCACAGAAAGGAGATAGGATTCGGGAAATGGTATCTCCCAATCCTCAAAATCACCTCCTCTGCTGAAGCCTGCTGGGAGCTCTCGTGCAGGAGTGGTTGCATACTGCTGGGATGTTTCTGCTTAAAACAACGGTGTCAATATTCTGCTCTGGTTTGTGTAGAGCTCTCACCACTGTACTGCTAAAGCCTTTTGAAAATGCTGTAAGCAACATGATTATCTACCATCATGTGCAGTTCTTTTCTTTCCCCAAGGAGGAACTTTGCAGGTGTCTTTGAAGATTATTTAATAAAAAATAAGCATGCTGTGCAATCTGTTCTTGGAAACAATGCTAAAGGTGTGTTTAGAAGGGAAAAAAAAAAAGGGGGGGTTTTCTGATGGTGCCGCTGAATGGCTGTGCTGTGGCCTGAGCTTGCAGTGGGCATGCACTGGGCAGCTCCAGTCGGTGCCCCCAGCAGCAGGGCCACATGGTGTAGTCCCTCCCAAAGCTTGGGATGTGCTGGGAGTAGGGAGCACTTTGAATGCAAGGCTAATTTTGCTGGGTTGGGTATATTAGGAATAGCTTCAATAGGAACAAAAATCTTTGAGGCTATTCCTAAACAAGATTCTCTCTCTAGTTCTGTGTATTGAAGATGCCTGAATTCTGGAAACAGCCTTTCACAGCGTGGCCTGTCAGGAATAATAATGCCTGGTGAAAATTGAACTTCCGAAGGAGCAAAATGTTGAAATGGCAGGTTTAAGAACAGGGGAAGTGTTGAAATAACACATTGTTTCAACACCTTTTCTGTCACCATCCTGGGTACCTGGCATGCAAAGGTAACAGCTGTTTCCGAGACATCTGTGGAGATCTTTGGTTGTAGTCTTCTCTTATGGAGGAGTGAAAAGAGTGTGAGAGTGGCAGTTTTTAAATTTGTAGTGAAATCTGTTCTTGTGAAAAGCACCTGATCAGCAGAATAGGAGATGCATATCTCTTTTAGGAAGTTGGTAGGATTTTGTTGCTCAGGCAACAGTGGTACATGGGAAACGTAGATTCAACTTTTGACTCCAGCATAGTTTTTCTGTGTATCCGTAGGATCAGTTAGGCATTGACTCTGTAATGCAACTTGATTTTCTGATGGTGTGATTGATAGTATGTGTTTAAAGACATGGTCTAATGATGACCTTTTTTCTGTCCACTTACATTGTCTATTTTATTTGTAAGCAGTATAAGTGCCTCAGAACCAGAACTACATCTCACTGTGTGTTTTTCCAAATGCCTAAAACAAAACAAGTCCGTGGTTAGGTCCCAGGGTGCTGGCATATGACACAAATTAACAGGAGTGCAAAAAATACTTACGGCTCATTCAAGTTAATGGAAAAACTGCTTTGTCCTTTTAAATGTTTAGGTTTTTCCCTTAAAAAAGCCAAATTCCATGATGATAACTCCACTGAATATATGTTTCAGCAAAATTTAAAGCCTAGATTGTCAGCAGATCCACTGGATCTGGCCCTCCTGCTGCCAGGGCTTCGCCTGTCATGGCATAGAGTAGTCATGTGCTTGAGGGGGTTGGAAGTTGTGTTTCCATGGTTATGTAGCTCCCGACTTTCTTTTAATAACCCAGACAAGAGATTTGTTAATGTTCATTACTGATAATGGGAAGTTAAAGAAAAAAATAACTCCCATGAGCTTTGGATTTTGTTCTGTACTGTGCAAAGAAGAAACATCAGGTGAAAAAATAGCAACAATTCATCCATACAAGCTAGAAGCTACTCAAAAACAGCAAAATGTTGCTCTTATCCCATGGCTTGTGAACAGCTCAAAAGTCCAAGCACAATGCATATGCTACTGTTGCAAATGAACCTATCCCAGTCTAGATTATTTACCTTTGGTGGCAAATTCATGAAGAGAATCATGATATAGGAAGTGTTACTATTGCAGTCAATGGTCCATTCTTTGTCACTGCATCAAATTCCAGGGATCCTAACAAAAAGGACACTATACCTATGAATAATATGTTGAGAGATGCTCTTATCTTCTGCATGAAGGTGTGTCAAGATCCTTATTTTCTGTGGTCAATTGAACAGTAATTGATGTTAATGATCAGAACATAAAGTTACTATTATGGCTCTCAGGGCTTTTTGAAGTAGTTCTGCAAAGTGAGTGATTCAATGTTAATATCAATTATCTTTTCTTTGCTAAAAGGGCAGTTACAAAGGTAATAAACTGGCTTTGTGCATACACTGAGGTTTACAATTTGTTGAGAAAAGATGTATTTTCAAGATCTGAAAATCTATTTTAAAATAAGGATAAAAACAAATTCATAAAAACAAGTTAGCGACTATTATGATTCCAGATCAAAAATATTCTTGGACGAGAAGCCTTAAAGAGCATGAAAATATATTATGAAAAGGTAACATTGAAAAAATGAATGCCGTACCTGTCATAGTACATGATAGCTGATGGCAAAACCAGAATCGGGTAGATCTGGTTTGTACTATCAATGCCATTATATTCCCTGGTGACCTTCAGCATGTCACTTAGGTGAAAATGTTCACACTTTTCACCTTCATTTCTCAGAGGAATTGAAAAAAGTATAACTTGAGCTTGGGTTGTTCTGCAGCCTTGAGAATCAAACCTTACCTTTACATGGAGTTAGAAATCATATTTGAAAATTATACTTCACACATCTGATTTTAGATAGACACAATTGATCTTATTACCTATATGACTGAAATTTCTCCAATAATGATGAGTAATGATGGGCAATAATGGGTCATTTCCAAGTGTAACAATTTTTTTTTCTCCAGTGCACTGCAGTGTTTGTATACAGAGGTAGAAGTGGAAAATAGTATTTAATATCATAATCTTTTCAAATTACTTTATCATAACATTAAAGGAATTCAGGAAATGCAGATCCAGCTACTCTTTTAGGATTTGATTTGATTAGATGCTTGAAGAAGAGCCTAATTTATAGCCTATAAGCTGTATCATTAAAACTAGTCGTTTTATTGATAGCTTTAAATATTAGTAGCCATCCATAGCAATTACAGGAGTGATGAAAATACTTGAATGCAGTTTGCTGAATGCAATACTTGAAAGGTTTTGGCTTGTGAAGAATGTACCATATTAAACCCATATTATAGTAGTGATATAAAATGACCATTACCAGAGTCTGGTTTAAAAGTTGCTGAAACAGTTTTCAGCAGAAATGGAAATATTTTCATTATGTTGAGCAGATTAAAGGAGGTAGATCTTAAAATGCTAATTCATAGATATCTAATCATGGCTCATAATCTTGTCTTAAAACTTGTAAAAGTAAGATTATCCTTTCACTGAAAGACAAACTACAGTTAACAGTATTTACGTGTGATCATTGAAAATGCTGAGGAAACTTTCTTTGAATTATTACAGCTTATTGGTCTTCCGTGCAAAAAGGAAATCAGTATTCTTATTCATATGGTAATGAGACACTATACTCATGTGTAAATATCTCATTTATCATTTTAATAACTGCTACTTCCAGACTTACATGCCACCTGACCCTGTAGAGAATTTAAATACAATATCTCAGGGTAGGACCTGTACTACTTTTCTATGACCCAGGGTTGCCAAATCAATAATTGTATACTTAAACCAGACACATTTTAATCAATATCTCAGCTGGGCAGTTGTGAAACCTTACATATACTAAAACTTTACTTCCCCAAATGATAAAATTATGCTTGAAAGGAATTTTCAATTTGTAAAGATTCCGTTTCTGAACGTGTTTGCTGGCTTTAATGATGCAGAATCACTAAAAAAAATCACACGCTAAAATGATCATCTAAAATGAAGGAACGGTTACGTGCCATATTACATGACAAGGATTCTACCAAATGTCACAACATCTTCTGAAAATAGGATTGCTTAAGACTTAAGGAAAGGAATAAGGGCATTTCTAGACTGCAGTTTCAGATAAATAAATAGATATATTCAAAAAGTAAGTGCTTTTGAGTCCAACCACTAATGTCCGTTCCTTCTTGAAGAAAAGATAAAAATTATGTCTGTGTACCTAAATTATACATGTGGAGATTAGAGATTTATTCCAGCCTAGGACCCTGAAAGAAGGATTACCCTTAAAAGTTGAAGACAAACAGGCACATGGGAGCTGCAGAGAAGGGTATTGCAGAGGAGTTGCTTGAGTTGGCATGTGGGTCCCCCATCAAGCCTTAGAAATGTGATTCTGCTGAATGCAATCTATTGATGTGATAGATTTGATCCTCGGAGAAACCTTCCCTTTCCATGTCTCTGAAAGTCAAGTCAGAGCTGGTAAATCTCACATATGAAAACATATAATTTGTTACAGTTTCAACAGGTAGAGCAGATTTGTTCCCCACCTCAGACTATTTGCAGATGTGAGTCCTCTCATGGTGTGGGTGGAATCGGACCTGGCTCTTATCCAATCATAAACCCACATAACCAAAAAAAAAGTCTTTATTTTTCCTGGGTTATCACGTAGTTGCAGGGCTCAGTGCTCACATGTGAGCACCAGGGGCAAGGTTGCAGAAGGATCATGTGGCTGTGGTGGGGAGATGAGCGGGACTGCCCTTTTCAGGAGGGCAAAGCATGGGAAGCCACTTTCACCCTTCGTGTTCTAAGAGAAGGTAGGAATGGCTGTACCAGCTCAGGCCTAAGTGCCACATAGCCCAGAGCAGTATTTGCAGTGGCCAACAATTCTTAATTTCTTGGACACACATCAGAGCTAGGACAGCATATGACTCTGTAAGTCTAGCAATTTTTGATTCAGGTACTTCATTGACTCCATACTGAAGGGGGTCTGTTAGTACCAAGTAGACAGTAGCTCTGGTTGGAGCTGAGTTAGCTGTGCAAGTAAGGAGCTTGTAAGGTGCTCTGGGGTCAGATGGGATTTATGAGATGCCCCTATCTCCTGGGGGTGCTAATACGTTTAGGTGGCTCTTTGCTGACACAATTTTTATTATTGGCACCACTTAGAATTTCTCTGAGGATAAGGAGCCAAAGAACATAAACTTCAGGACATTACATTGCTCAGTGCTACAGTGACTATTTTATTTTTCCTTGGAACAAGCTGTACCCCTAATGAAAAATCTTAAACCTGCTAATAAATGTCCTGTTTCATCACATAGGCATTAATTACTTCTTCAAATGAGCAGGTTTTGAAGTCTAAGTACTGAGATCTAGTTCTGAATCAAAAGGTAACACTCACCTCTTTGAAGGGGACCAGAAGGAGATAAAAGAGTGAAGACAACTCATTTTTGCCAAGAGAGAGCTGCTCTGAGAGAAGAAACATTCTCTCAGGCCAAATTCACCCAAGCTTTTAAGAACTGATCAACACTGAAGAAATTTGTTCAATGACACATTTCACATGCATAAACTGAGATTTTTAATTACCTAGATTAGCTGGAGTCAAGAATATTTTGCAGTCAATAATATAGTGAATATTTTAAGAGAAGCATAAGAAATATTTTCTAAAAGTCAAGGAGGATCTTGAAGAACAGATGCAGAAGTCAATTTAAAGTCCTGAAATCCAAAGAGAAGACAGTGCAAATTACAGTCTGGAAAGAATTACATGAACTTAACAAAGACTTTTATTTATTTTTAATTGATAGAAATTCATGGGTATTTCAGAAACAATAAACATCAATTCTTAAAATAATGATTTACTCATCTCAGTCACAATAGACTTAATCAAGCCGTTCAGAAAAGTCTTGCAGTTCATAAAGTTCTGTTCTTTCTCTCCTGAAAAAGCTGATTCTGGGATGTTTACCAAAGAGAAGGTATTGAAAAATGTCAAGAATATTTCATGTAGAAATGTAATAAAAATATGAGACACAACTTCAAATTTTTTTTAATATCTTAAAAAATTTCAAAAGCAATTTCTCTAGATAATTGAAAAAATCTGGTTCAACAAAAAATAAGGAAAAAATCTCTGATTTAGTTAGTCTTTATTTTGTAGAAAGGTGGAAATCTGAAGTTCATTAAAACCCACATTTTTTCTGGTGATGTTTTAAAATGCTTCTCCTATGACAAGAGGTTATTCAATATCAAAGCAATTTAAGTATCTTCACCCTCCCAGATATGTAAAACCATTAATAACCCTTATATCTCTACATCATGTCCCTGTCTCAGCTATGCAACATGACTTCTCTCATGGCACACTTGTTTCCCCTCATTCTGGAAGACCATAACTAACTATCCATGGGCCCTTTGGTGATTCATAGGTAACACTGTCAAACTGAGAACTGTCTCTGATACAAAGCAAGTCTGGATAGAAATTTTAAATTAGTCATTGTTAGCCACTTAACTGTTTAATATATGCATGTTGATTTGAAAACTTATTATGTAGGTTTATAGGTGTCTCCAATATTTGTACCTCCAGGTTTGATCTTTGTCACTTGTGTTGTTTTACATATGCAAAATCTAACTGAATGATTTCGGTTTACATTCTCATTAGTCTCTCATTTGAGAAGAACAGAGATACAAAGATATTGTTTCACAAATAACATAACTGAATTGTATACATGTTATCTTCAGCCTTTTGCTGGAGCACCTGGGACTGTTCAGTTTTCTCAGCTCTCTTCTAAAGCCAGAGCAGCACCTTTGGCTGCGGTTCCATTGGTGACAGTTGATTTAAGCGGTGCCCATCTCTGCTTGCTCTGTTCCTGGACCACCCTTTGTTATGACACACAGAACTTTTGTGGAGCATGTGGATGACCACATAAGGAGCTCATAACCAGGAACAAAAAAGTGGTTTTTGTTGGATGATTGCTGGGTTTTCTTTCAGAGTTATTTTGAAGGTGGCTCCATTCCATCACCAGGGTCACTGCCCTGTTCACAGAGTGGTTGCTGTTCACAAACGTAAACAAGTGCAACTGAGGAGAAGGTGGTGGTGTTACACTCAAAATTTTGTTTATGGGCAAAGGAGAAGCACACTTCATATATGTAAAGCCAAAAATTTATTGTTAGTATAATGGAAACCTTAACAGTCTAATTCAAGTTTCGTTATTACTCTGGATCTATTTGTTACAATAAAAAGAGCGTAATAATGCAATTAGACCGCTTCTATACAGAAAAGGTCTCAATAATAGTAATAGCATAATTAAAATTTTAAAACACAGTTCTTAGTTTTCTGTGCTTTTCTTGGGGAATGTTCACCCTTGCATTTCTCCTCTGAACAGAGGACTCTGAACACAAAGTCAGCAGCTTTCTGCTGATGGAGAGGATAAGACCATAAGCCATCAATCTCCAGACTCCTTTGCTGGGAAAAATCCAGTGCTGATGTTTCTGTTTTCTTTCTCCTTATTCTACCTATTTTTATACATTTACTAACACACATTTGCACATTTCGCATTGTTCATTGCTCCATGTTACACCCAAACTTACTATCCATGCTGCTCTTTATGTTAGATACTACTGTTTTCTTTTCTTTGTTACTGTTAAAACCACCTTTGTCCCGCTCCAGGTCTGCATTGCTTTTCCTGCTGGTGAGTGGTTTTATAGCCGTGGGCACCCCAGTGCCAGCCTGTGCCCCATCTCTTATTGTCCCAGACTCGTGCTCTTCTATGCTGCATCTTGCCTCTTCCCTTCTTAAGGTCTTGACTATTGTAGCAGGCTTGTATTTCTCTACACAACATCATTGTGTTGGAGTAGTAAATGTCTCATTCTACACAGAATAACTGCTCATTACAGCTATCTGTGTGCAACCATGGTTGTACTGCACAAAGATAAGCAAAAGTAGAAAAAATTAACCATAGACACCTTAGAGCTCCAGACAGGTCAAGAGATGTTCAGGCAGAGCAGACCTGGCAAGTCTCAGTCCTTGTGGCCTCTAACTGTATTTGGCTACAGGGTCACTTTGGTGAGGAGGGAGTGTATGGAGGAGCTGCTAGGTTAGGGACTGTTGAAGCCAGCTCAGTGCAGGAGAAAATTTCCGTGGCAGTTTGGTTTTAAATCTAAGACTGTATGTTGTAAAACAGTTTGGTTTTAAATCTCTTTGTTATAAAACCTAGTAGGTGCTCTGTAGTAATGTAGGTGATAGTGCCTGGAGATTCAGCCTGGTGATTCAGCCTGGAGAAGAGGAGGCTGAGGGGAGACCTTATTGCTCTCTACAACTACCTGAAAGGAGGGTGTAGAG
>JAOXNO010000001.1:12456267-12503391 GCA_028565335.1 Limnodromus scolopaceus | reverse complement strand
CAATCCTGCTTTGGCAGGGGAGTTGGACTAGATGATCTCTATGGTCCCTTCCAACTCTAAAAAAAATTCAGTGAAATCATCTGAATTTTAAAAGGTGTCCTGAACGTCAATTTCTAGAAAACCAAAAATTTTTAAAAGGACAACTTCTTATCTCATATAAATTCTTAAAATTCCAAGAAAATCCAGTGTCACATAAGAATTTTACATATATATTCCCCCCAAAAGAAAAATTTTAAAAGTATTCTAGGCATCTGTATGCAGAAAATAGAATGAGGCTGTTTTGTACGTCATTCTCTGGGATTGACTTTAAACACAAATTCCTTCAGTGTTTCTCTCAACTCGTAATAACTAACAAAATACCAAAGGAAGATAAGACTATCTTGAAAACTCTGCATCTGCAGACTGTCTTTCCTAAGATGGTGTATGCGCATATTACAAAAATGCTACCAAAGGTACGAGATGGTGTTTTTCAATACCGAAATTGCAGCAGCTCTAGAAGGTACAAAATGTAGTCAGTGTGAGGTTTTATAAACAATCCAGCTGTAGGGTTCTAGGACTGTAGGCTAAAGATGTAAGATGAGGACTAAACCCCAGAACTGTTGTTTTCTCTTTGGAAACTCAGTATTTCATGTGAGCCAGTGAATCATGAGTGAGACTCAGGGCCTCTATTTGCAAAATAATTGAAATTTTAAAAACATAATTGTTTGTCAAGATGCCTTGCTTGGAATTCAGATCTAGGTTTTCATTTGGCAGATCTTCATTTTGAAGCCTAAGCCAATCTAAAATATGAACAAATATCCAAAACATGGTGAGGCATGCATTTTTTAAAAGTTTCATGTGAAGAGTGTCAATTTAGTTCATATGTATAGTATTTGTGAAGAAAAAAAAATTCCTTCATTTTTGTGCGATTTCAGCACCTTGAAAATATTGCCGTGCTGTGTGCTGGCATCTTATGAATTTTATTACTGCACATGATTTTTCTCTAGACTTCTTAATTTGCAAACAACTACATGATTTCCTATGACTGTTTATGAGCAGACTGAAGTAAGAGTAACTCCAACATCTGCTATGTAAGAATCATCTTGAAATCAATAAAAAAGAAAGCTGCTGTTATGCAGTATCAAGGATAGATCTGTTATATTTGAAACTGTACAGCAGAAATTGGCACCTTGCTGTGAAGTAGCTTCTGAAAGGAGCCATGAATAGAGAGGGATATATGACATTCCAGTTACCTCATATGGCCAGATTAAATCTACAACTCTGGTTTTACCTGGGTACCTGAACAAGAATCTCTACTAGCAGCAGCAGTAATACCCTGCCTCACTGCATATTTAAAGGTTGTTCTACAAGTTGCTTTTGCAGGCACATGTACAAACGCATCAACTCCGTTTCCTGTTGACCAACTTTCCTAACAGCTGGTTTGTGGGAATTTTTATGGAATAACAGAATGGCTGAGGTTGGAAGGGGACTCTGGGAGTCATCTTGTCCAAATCCCTGCTCAAGCAGGACCACCTAGAGCCAGCTGCCCAGAACCTTGTTCACATAGCTTTTTAGTATCTACAAGGAGGGAGATTCTACAAGCTCTCTAGGTGACCTGTTCCACCTGGAGTTTCTATCTAGTATTGTTCCTTGATCATCTGGGATATAATTTTTTTCCTTTTTGTTTGTAAGCAAAGCCCTTGAGATGTCAGCATGATATTGTTATGATGGGAATGAAAAGGAAAGAGAGAAGTGGTCCTAGCCAGTGCCCTTCATGCCCTACACTGATTATATGGCTTGTAGACCAGAACTACCATGTACTAGATTGACTTGAAACAGATATGAAACTCTGGGCATCTGCGCTGCTGGGCCTTTAGCTCATCATGGATGGTTTGGTACCTGCAGTGGCAATTGGAAGAAAAGAGTACAAGGTGAATAAGGATACCACATAATTGCATGAGTACTAGGCAATGTATGACAACATATCCAACAGAGCACACAGGTTCACGGAATCATAGAATGGTTCGGGTTGGAAGGAACTTTAAAGACCATCTAGTTCCAACTGCCCTGCCATGGGCAGGGAAACCTCCCACTACATCAGGTTACTCAAAGGCCCGTCCAGCCTGGCCATGAACATCTCCAGGGTTGGGGCGTCCACAGCTTCTCTGGGCAACCTGTTCCAGTGTCTCACCACCCTCAGAGTAAATAATTTCTTAGTAATAGCTAGTCTAAATCTACCCTCTTTCAGTTTAAAACTGTTACCCCTCATTCTATCACTACATTTCCTGATAAAGAGTCCCTCCCCATCTCTCCTGTAGGCCCCCTTTAAGTACTGGAAAGCTGCTATAAGGTCTCCCTGAAGCCTTCCCTTCTCCAGGCTGAACAATCCCAACTCTCTCTGCCTGTCCTCATAGGAGAGGTGTTCCATTGCTCTGATCATCTTTGTGCCCCTCCTCTTTTTCCTGGTCCTTTCCTTATGGACCTTACTCCAACAGGTCAATGTCTTTCTTATTTTGGGTACCCCAGAGCTAGACACAGTACTCCAGGTGGGGTCTCAAGAGAGTTGAGTAAAGGGGCAGGATCACCTCCCTTGACCTGCTGGCCATGCTGCTAAGGGTGCAGCACAGGATGCATTGGCTTTCTGGGCTGTGAGCACCCATTGCTGGCTCATATTGAGCTTCTCATTAACGAACACACCTAAGTCCTTCTTTTCAGGGCTGCTCTTAATCCATTCTCCACCCAGCCTGTATTTGTGCTTGGGATTGCCCAACCCAGGTGCAGAACTTTGCACTTGGCCTTGTTGAAGGCCTTCATGAGCTTGGCTGGGCCCACCTCTCAAGCCTGTCAATGATGTCAAGTTTTCTCTGGATGGCATCCCTTCCCTTCAGTGTGTCGACTGCTTTACACAGCTTGGTCTCATCGGCAAACTTGCTGAGGGTGTGCTCAATCCCACTGTCCATGTCACTGATAAAGGTGTTAAACATCACTGGTTTCAGTACTGACCTCTGAGGAACACCACTCGTCGCTAGTCATCACTTGGACATTGAGCTATTGATTGTAACTTTCCATCTCTTCATTAAAGTGCTTTACTATAGACCAGACCACAGAGGACTAATATGTAATTAGGAAGCAGATATACAATTTCAGACTGCTGTCCTTTGGTAAGTGGCAAAGTGCTTGTTTAAGTGAGAGATAGTCGGACACAGTGGCACAGACTTCCCCGTGTGTGTGTTGGCAGGGAAGGTTTATACAGAAAGACCTATTTTCTAGAGTGCACGTTGGTTGCCAGAAGCTCTGTTAAAAGAATGCTTCACAGAACAAATTAGGTTTAAAATGTGTGTGTGATTTGTCAAAATTATAAAGTGCGGGAGGTGATACTCAGCTGACTTTCTGTAGCTGTCTATTGTAGAAGGCTATATTTGATCTAGTCATTCTTGGCTCCCTTTGCAGCCAATAAAGAGAAATAGGCACTTTTAGATCATGACTCATCTCTACTTAAAGTAGATGCCATTTTTGCCCTAATACAGAAATGCCTGTAATTGGCTATAAGAAGAGCTGAGTTTGCCTGCCTGAGATGCAGACATGAAAAGTGAGGTGATATGATTCCCACCCTGAGATACTGTTGTTCCAGCACGACTGTTCCCACAATACAGTCACAAATAGGCGATGTGTAATTCAACAGAGAAAATGTGTGATTGATACTTCCTCTATCAGTGCTGCAAAGCCATAGATGTTAGGAAGCATGTGCCATTTGTAAAAGGAGGTCAGTTAATGGCTAACCAGCAAGAAACAAAAAAACAAGGAAAGATCTGTAAGAGTATAGTGAATATATAATTTGAGAGAATCCATGCTGAGTAATGTGCATTTTTTTACATGACAGTCCACTGCAACACAGCATTACTAATACACCTGAATTTCTCTTACTTTGAGCTTTATTCTACTCTTACAGCACTCTTACATACACGTAACTGCATGGGTTTCAATGAAGTTACTCCTGGCTTAGGTGGTGTACATGACAGGGGCATTAGTCTTCTAATACAATTTGCTTCTGTTCAATCTATTAGTTCTTAGTAAAAAGGATTTCCTGTCTGCTCCTGCAATGAAGTTTTGTGCTATGTTTTGCCAAGTAATTTCTGCATTAGTATTTCCAGTGAAACATTGTCACTAATACTTCTTTGTTTTATTACTGAGAATTTACAGTCCCCTCTTCATCTCCTAAATATCTGCTTCTAAAATTTGAAAATCCTATGCTTTTAGTCTTGAATCTTCATCTACTTTCCTTCTCTGCTGTTCTCCAGGCTGTGCTCTGCAGATTGACATGACTGACTTAGATGCCTTGATACTATGGAGACTCAGATATTATGGTAATGAGCACGATAGGTATATTAGACTCCAAGAAGGACTTCAGGGTCATCACATATAATTACCATAACATGAGCTGTCTGCAGTGCTGTGACTAAAAGGATAATGCGAACTTCAGAATTACATTAAGGGGAAGATATATCAAGCAGAGGTAGGAAAATAATCTGAAGTTTGTGTGTGTGTGCTTCTTCACCTGAAGCATTGCTTATGGGGCGCAGCTGGAGGCAGAATATAAGCACGGATCTGTCAGCGTTGTAGTGAGTTGCAGGGAACCCATGTCTTTAGATATGCTGCAAGTGTAAAGCAATCACACATTCATGATCAAGGTGATTATCAGAGTTTGGAAGAACATTTTCTCTTGGATTGGACAGATTAGTTTGGACTGTGGCTTAAAATTTTGCTTATTTATTCATTTATTTTAATTTGGCTTTTGCAGTGTGAGGTAAGGGATATTCAGTCGTATTTGGTCTACTCGGTGTTCTGACACTGAACAGCTCTCAGACTGTGACAGCACGTCCCTCTTTCCCTCTCTCCCTGTTCTCACTAGCAGGACTGAGCGGCTGGGATTTTACAATCCATACGAGGTGTCTGGATAAAGCTGAGTTTCAAATGACAATAGGCAACTAGCCTAGACAACTTCCTAGTTTCTTCTCTTCTCCATGAATGTGTCCACACTGGAGGCAGGTGTGCTCTGCATCATGTCCCACAGCCTTAATCCCCACGTGGCGGTTACCAGCATATACATGTTCCTCAGTTTTCTTTGGAAGCAAACCTGTTGGGTCGGCAGAAAGGCATCCCACACATTTTGATAGATTGTCTATACAAGCAACCTGGGAATAAGGGATTCGGGTAGTTTCTAGGGAAGATTTACATTTAGCCTGCTACCTGTACTCTGTAAACTACTCCTAGGAGTAACTCCTAGGAAAGGATCCATAAGAGCCTGACTTCCTGTTTGTGTAAGAGTATGACAAGTAAAATGATGTCCCCAAGAAGTCCAACAGAAAATTCTTTACTTTCTGCCACTAATATATGTGCTCACCAAAAGGCCTAATATCATGCCTGTAATTCTGAATACAGGCAGCACCAGAAGATCTCTAGGAGTCCAGGAAACTATGTCTGAATTTATGCTGCAATGTTGGATGACTCACATTCACCCAGCTGTACTCTAGCTAAACTCTCATCTGGAAAACATTTTTGCACTCTTGTTGTCTTTAATTAAATGCTCAGTATTTTCCCCTTTAGTACAGAGAGGATGAGTATAGTATTTTTTTGGCAGACCAGGGCACTGATTTAATGAGACCCATGAAATCAATCAAAAAACTTTCCCAAAGTTTGGCAATCAGGGACAGGGAGAAACAGAAGGAGCATTCCTTGCCCCCAGTGTAAAAGCTTTTGGAAATTGCATGATATTTCTTTGAAGTTATGTTTGAAATTCCTTAAAAGTAGTTTAATGACAGGGGAAAATATTTATATTAAGCTTGCAAATATGGGCTAGAGAGGGCATCTGCCTAGTACGTGACCTCAAAGATTAACACTATAGCATTATCATGAGATCACAGGGTAGGAAAAAATCAGATAAATGTTTTAAATGGCAAGTCATGTCAGACTAACACCAAGGACTTTAACAAATGAAACTTTCTTGTTAACAAACTGACATTATTGTATTTAAAGGTCAGCTGACAAACGGGTATGACTCCCAGGCAATCTCTCACAGGCTGTGAGCAGTACCTCCCTGGGGAGACACTGACCTTTTCCAGGGGAGGAGCTATCAATGCTGATAAAAGTCAGTCATTTCCAAAGGAAATATAACAATAATTATGCACTGAACTAGGAGTGGACTTCCAGTAGCTACGTGGTTACTCTAGGGCAGAAGAGACACTATGGAGTCCATTGGTTCCATTCTTCTGCATATTTCCCATGGTGGTTGCATGCCGATGGCTGCACCGATCATATGGAAGCAGCTTGCTGGAGCTCAGATGAGAAATGTTCTTAGAATCATAGAATCATCTAGCTTGAAAGGGACCTTTAAGATCATTGAGTCCAACCACCAACCTAGCGCTGCCAAACCCACCATTAAGCCATGTCCCTAAGAACCATGTTTTGCCACAGAAGCTGGGCAATAGGTGCTTTCCAGGTAGCATTGCCATTTCAGGAGTTTTTGAAGATATTTTATTCCCCATCTGCTTAGTGGATTTTCTTGCAGCTTTCTTGACTTCAGTTAATTAAACGAATTGTGCATCAGCTGAGATCTGAGACATTACCTTAAAATTATCTTAAGATGAAATTCCCTTTTGCAGCCTCCATTTGAGCAGATCTGTTAATAAGAGTGTTAGCTGAATGACTGGAAGCTTCTTGCACCAAACAAACAGTTTCTTGGATGCCACACTAACCCTGATATGGCCAAGGGCAGATACACTGAATACCCACAGAAAACTGCCCGAGATCCATCTCACATGTACCTAGATGCACAGCCATGGCAAGTACACCATTACTGTGTCTGACAAAAGGATAATATGGAGCAGAAGCCAAAGAAGGGATCAGGTCACATACACTGTTCATTACCAATATATCCTCACTTCGGAAATGCAGCTGTGGTGTGCCAGCTATGTGTTAGGTCTCCTACTTGTCAGAGGTGGTACTTGGACAAGTTGTCAATGAACATCTCACGTAGCAGAGGTTGGTGAATACTGTAACAAGGTATTTGCTTTTGAAAACCAAGTTCAGTCTAACTATATTCAAAATAAGATATGGAAGAATGCTGAAAAATTACTTTAAACAAAGTTTTTTTAAATTGTGAGGTTATTTGTATTTTCTCTGTGCTTTTCTAGCAAGGGAGCTGCTGTATAGCGTTACAGAGCACACTGGGCTACACTGCATCATCATTATGGGAAAACTCCCATCATTCTCAGGGTATGTACTCCAGTTCAGCTGTAAATTATTGGAATTGACACTGGAATCACTTGTGGGAAATTCTGTAACCTGAACTATGCAGGAAGGCATAAGTGATCTTAATAATCTTTTTTTGGCCTTCAAATTTATGAATTGATGTTCCTTGCAGACTGCTTTTTCCCTGCCAGGGATACATCTTTTACTCCAAGTCTGTAATTCTGCAGGGGAGAGCAGCACTGCAGTGAGATTTTATCCTGCTTTCTACTTACTGAAGTCCAATTCTTCTTGCAGTTTAATGAAAACAGAGTCAAAATCCACTGAGCTACCTATGAGACAAAATAATCCTAGAGGTAATAAAATGAGATCCCCTGTGTTTAAAAGAGCTTGTAATTTGACCATTTAAATTACATACACTGAGACACGAAAACTCAAGAGGAGTTCTCCATGTGCAGCTACCAGAAATTCCTCACCTGTACTTGTTATGCTGCAGAGCCTAAAGAGAGACCCTCCGTTTCCTCTATGAGCAACTGGTGAGGTTCTGTTCTGTCTGATAAATGATGCTACCTCTGTTTAGGGACTCTGGTTGAGACTGTTTTGGCATTTAGACTCGGGGAAAAACTTTGGTAACAAATGCGTGGCTGGAGGCTCTTGCATTAGTCTGGAGTCACTGAGAAGCATTAGCAGCCACTGAGAAAGCAGCTGCACTCTGACAACCTTACCTGAGCCAGATGTGTATCTCTGATGGGGGAGGATTGCTGGAAATTTTATTCTAGTGTTGTCAGCTCTATGTTGAAGCCTATTGCCTCCCTGTGTCTGCTGATCATCCTATTACGAACATCATGGCATTATCCATGACTGCTGTTTCCTGATACCTCCTCTGCTGAAACCTTCATCTGAGCTCATCCATCACAGCACTCATTTAGTTGAGATTCACCTTGCTGACCCAAGCATATTTAAACCACTTCTTGCTGCTCTCATGCTATTCTAGGAATACAGGCTATATCATCCACCTCATTAGTCACCGCCAGTGACTTCACACACAACTCAGGAATCTGGTGCAAATTACTCAGAGATCTTCTAGCTATTATCTTCTAGCTATCAGTAAAGCAAACCATCTGAAACTTTTAACAAAGTGGAAAATTTAGGGAGTGAAAGAAAGTAGAAATTTTAGGGAGTGAAAGCATCCAGCAGCTACTAAAAATTACAGCTCTTGATTTTAAAGGCAGACTCATTTTCTCGTTCTATGTTTCCACTGTTTTTGCCCTTTTTCCTGTCATTCATTAGCCATCTTTTCTGGCCAATCCCATTTCCCTAACTCTTGAGCAGGATCCTTCCTCTATGGCATGCCTGTCACATGAGAGAGACCTCCTTGTTATTTAATTTCATGATTTTGTTGCAAATATTCTACTTTGGTATCACTATTTGAATTTGTAATTGCATTAAGCATATTCTAGAACATTTTGGAGATCCAGTTTGCGTCAATGACAATATTCAACTGAAAATTATGTTAAATAGGAGGCCTACAATGCAAGAAAAAGGATCTACTTACAAAAACTGACACAAGACATTCTGACGTTGTACAGGACACAGGCAGACATTGGTGCATGTGCACAGCTCATTCCTATGCTTTGTCGTGTTGCCTGTCACACCTTCTGCTGCTGAAGAACAGAGTGCTGCCTGTAAGTGAAGCTGCATTAATTAATATGCATTAATCTCCTCATTGTTAAACATAGAGGGTTTTATATAAAGGTATCTATCTGCAACATCATTGTTCAGTGTTGCTTGCTGCCTAACATGGATTGCATGACTATTGTGAATATCCAACTGGAGATCTCACATTCACAGCAATTCCCACCTTTCCGGTGAGCAATGGAAGACCAGTTTACTGTCCTTCTTCTTCCTCTTGTACTCACCTAGTTAGAAACAAAGCCACCCAGAGATGTTGCTGCAGAAGGTGTAACACTTCTTTCTTTCTGCAGAATATCAGTGAATCACAATTCTCTTCCAAACCTGCATGACTTCAGGTGAGGCAGATTGAGGAGAGAACTACAGGCAAAAATAAGGCAAATTTAAGGCCTGTGCCACTAAAGTGAATACAAGTTCTACCATTGATTTCAGTAGATACAGAAATTCACTCCTAGATACTTTTAGCACCTTTTAACAGAACTGACTCATCCCTGGAAGTGTTCAAGGCCAGGCTGGATGGGGCTTTGAGCAACCTCCTCTAGTGGGAGGTGTCCCTGCCCATGGCAGGGGGGGTTAGGACTCGATGATCTTTAAGGTCCCTTCCAATTCTAATTATTCTGTGATTCTATCTCCCTTCTTTTATGCATCGCCGCTGTATCAGTTGTGCTTCAAATGTCACAATTAGTTTTAAACAAAAAAGTATAAAAGTGTTGCTCCAAAAATCTGTATGCTTCATATGTGGTAACTGGGAGTTAGTACTAACGTTGAGGCCTTCACAACCCATGGCAAACCAAACCAAGTATATATCTACTTTTATATATAAAAGGACAAAATAAGTCCATAATCCATATGTTCTTTTCAGCAATCTCAGAAGCCTGTACGAAACTCTGTGTTTAAAAATTCATAACTTTTCAAGTTGTTGCTATCCCTTTTTCATATATCTCAATAAAAGCTACAGAAAAACCAAGACTTAAACTTTATGTTTAAGTTTTTTTTTTCTTGCTGTGGAAACCATTCTACTAAATTACATCAGCAAGCTGTACCTACATATTTAAAATGTTTATGGTAAACTCAGCCAATTTTGCTTAAGGGTCTAAGAACACTTCTCTTCAGGTTGAGGGCAAATTAGGGCACAATTTCAGAAAATGGGATTTTTCAACATATAGTTGTGAGCACTTAAAAATATGGATGATTCACAAAACAAGGGACCTTTCATACTTTGCTACAATCGTTGCTATTACTTTCTTTAGAAATGTAAATTCATTTTCTCTAGCTGTTGAGAACATAAAGCTATATGTGTAGAAAGAATTTCCCTGCCTGGGAAAGGAGATCTTTTCAGTTGAGTTCCTAATTGGCTTCATTTGTGCAATCTGAATATTTTGACAAGGGCATGTGTTCTTTCTGTTCTGTTCTACTCTATTCTATTCTGTCTATCCTGCCCTACTCTACTATACTCTATCCCCACCATCATCATTCATGAATGCCTTAATCTGGAAATGATCAAATGCTAAAATAAGAAGCGAAAGATTTTTTTTTTTTTTCCTAAGTGTTTTCTCTGCTAGACTGTTGAGCTTGGTTTTGCC
Organism: Limnodromus scolopaceus; assembly: GCA_028565335.1. Classification (NCBI taxonomy): domain Eukaryota; kingdom Metazoa; phylum Chordata; class Aves; order Charadriiformes; family Scolopacidae; genus Limnodromus; species Limnodromus scolopaceus. The sequence continues at coordinate 12,492,892 of JAOXNO010000001.1, read as the reverse complement.
TTGAACAGATGGCTCCAGAATAACTGGAAACTCTTCAGTGGCCACAATTTAGGCATTTAAAATGTAAATGTTATTGCAGATCATTTGGGAATTTCAGGTTCTCCAAAGCTGAAAAACATGCATTAATCAATTTTGTGAATATAACAATATCAGAATTCAACTTAATTTCTTACTTTAGTGTCCATTTGGACTGTTAGATTTGAGTGAATCAGTTTGCTGAGGAATGGATCCATTTGGATTAGGATCCTGATACGAGTTCTCTCCTTATCAGGTTATTTGAAAAAGCAAGGAGATGTATCAGTAACACTTTTTCCTCTTTCTCATTAGCCACTGTAAATCTCTACTGTTGGAGAGAGATATAGCTCTTGCCATGTTCAGCAAAAATATATTAACTGTTCCTAAGTCTGAGATAAGTTGTCCATAATGTGTATGAAGGTGGGGCTCACCCGGATCATACTCTTCCCAAATTTGATCAAGCTGGCACACAGCTCTTTTTTGAATACTTAAGTCTTTAATTACTTCTGTTACTGGGCTGCAGTTGAATGATCTTGCTTATTACAGCATGCAGTGGTTTCTTGGAAGGTTGTATTGGTTTTACAATTTAAGCAAGGACAGGTGCAGGATAGCTTTAGATTACTTGAGGTTGGGAAGACGCTGATTTGCATAGCTTCAGGGCTGTTGGAATCCTTTGGGAAGTGAAAGCAATTTTCTTTTATTTACTCTCAGTTCTACAGTTCCTTCTGCCACTTATTCTCACTGGGTCAGCCTTTCCCTTTCCTAATGTTAATGTCAGGATGTTGCACCAGAACTACACAGATAGATTTCACCTGGGCTCTTGAAAGGATACCATCAAAGTTTTGCAAATTCAAAATTTTGCCTCTTCTTTTGTCAGAAAGCAGTCAACAAATCTCCTTCTTCTGTTTCTTCAGAAGAAAAAGGAAAATTTCTTTTTATTTTCTGTCAGCATTTTCTATCTATTCTTGTCCCTTTTTTTGCCTCACTGTTCTTCCCATTTACCACCCTTATGCCATCCAACATACGGAACCTGCCTCTGCTCACTTTCCCCATTGCTCCCACTTTTAATGTATCTCTACCCATATTTAGTATTTCTGATAGTTACCCAGGTAACGAGGTTGCAACCGTACATAGTATCACTATATGTCTCAGGCACTGGAAGTCTTGCAAGTCTCTGCTTCCTGAAGATCCCCCTTATTCCCTCACCAATTATCTATGAAGTCTGTTTCTCACATACCTCCTCCTTATACCTTTCTAAAAATCTAGCTATTCCTCATGGTGCTGTTACTTTTGTCAACTTCTCACATTGTTATTTGTTAAACCCAATATTTTTCTCATGCCTTGTCCAGCAGTTTCTCACGTCCTGTTCAGTTTAACCTCAGGCCAGCACCTAGTCAGCATCCCAGTCATCCTCCTGTGGCCCTAACACTCACCTGCTTGCAGGTCATGTCCCAAAGAGATGCCCCTCTCCATCTCTGTGCCACTGAGCCTGAGCAGGCTCCTGTGACACCCCCAACATGGGCTGCACACACCAGGGCATCCAAGGGGTTTGACCTGTGTGGGGTGTGTCAAGCTGCAGTGCAACTTCTCACCATATCCAGCACCAACACGGCCCTTCAAAGCCAAAATAGAATACGTGTAGTTGGGCACTTCCACTCAGTAACACTCTTGTTAGAGTACCAGTGCATGCTCGACCTGTCTGCTCCTCTGGCTTCACTTCATGCCACCTCAGCTCTGCTTCCATGGACTGATACCCACCAGTTGGGTATTGCCCACTTCTGTTTAAAAACAGTGCTCTGAGAGCCTCTGGCAAGTGAACCCAAAGACAGTAAATTAGGGTAATGAGATCAGCTACAGAAGTGCACTCCTGATCCCAACTAAATTCTAACGCAGGCACAGTAGCATCATAATAACACATAAGCTTAACAACTTATCTCTGCACCTGGTCTTTCAATACAGGCAATGAGATCATATAGAATTTCACTTGATGCCTGTCTAATCTTACAATGGTATCAGGGATTTATTATTTTTCCCCAAGAAACAACACGTATGTCCCAGGACTGGGACCACAAAGCACAGTGTTCCCAAGATTGGTTGGACTGGCCAGGTCCTTCTCTTCACTGTAGAGATGGGTTTAATTTGACACAACTGAGCACCCACGTCAAATGTTAAGACTTAAAAGATGGAGAGATGAGGCTGTGCAGATGATTATGTCACTTTACAAAAGGAAGCTGCACAGATAGTGATAAAATTAACATACCTGAGTAAGTGCTGAGAGGAATTACCAGTAATTAAACTGGGGTGCTGAGGCTTGTGGTTTTCGGAACTATGTGTGTAGTAATCAGAACAGATATACGTAAGAAACCTTAGGGCACGGAAAAACCATGGGAGACCTACGTAGCCAAGTTGCTGGAGTGTAATACTGTGCTGTATCAGATACCTTGCATTAACAGGAGCCATTCCAGCTGCTCGGCCAGCGATGTGCCAGTGTGAGGGATTTTGTTAGACTTCCTAGAAAAAGGAAAACCAAGTGGCAGTTCTGAGCATAGTTTATGAACTAAGAGGACAGAATTCTTGTTTGATGGGAAAAAAAAGAGAGAAGAGGGGGAGGAACCAGTTTTTATCATCTACAAGGCTGATGTTCTTTATCTCATTCTCTACTAATTTACATCGCAAATTTATGTTTACTGCCCCTAAATGCATTGTGCTGTATGTTGTACTCTTGAGTTTTATCCCATTTCTACTATTCATGAGCCATGGCTTTCTTACTCTTTCCTTATGGCATCCCAATCCTTCTCTGTGCTGACCCTGTCACATTTCAGCAGCATAACCCTAGCCTTGCTGCTTAGGTTGTTGAAAAACATTTCAAAAGATAATGGTAGAGAATGGTAACCTCTATCCAGATTGGTATTTCCCCCACAAGTATGACCAGGTGTCATTTTCCGTAAGTCATTTCCTCTTCCCATCAGAATTCATTTACTAATTCCCACGCAGTCAGGCTTTACAATCTGTTTTCTATATTTGAAGCACTATATTTGAAGACCAGATAGGAAAAAAATACCTACTATATTTAAGTTTTCCTATAAAAATAATTTCAGGCAAGCCTTGGACAATCTGTTGTTTGGTTGACGTAGATTATGTTTTATCTCATTTTTAATTTATCTGCATGTTTTCAATTATTTTTTATTACAAAAATTTATTCTAAAGTCTTGCATAATATTAAGGTCAGAAAAAGTGATTTTTTAGCTATTGATATCTCTTTATCCTGTGGCATATGGTTTCTATTCTCATTATTCTTAAAGATACACTTCTGGCATCTACATTTTCTCAAAATTATTTTATATTTCATCATGAATTTTGCCCAGATTTATTTATTTATTTATTTATTAATTTATTAATTGTGCAGTGGTGGTTGCCCAGTCCTTCCAAAATGCTAAACCTTTTTACTTCCACATCAGATGAAAAACTTGCCATCCTGCTCTTAGATTTTCAATTACCTTTTCAGCCATTATTTGACATATCTGTTCTAGTTCAATATTATTTAAAAATTCTATTTCTTTTTCTTATATTACACCCTATTTCTTTCTTCCTCTATGTCTTTATATTTATATGGATAAAACCCATTCTGTTTTTTTATTAGTTCTTATTTCCCATAATCCTTTTCAAGATTTCCCTGACCATTCCTTCAGACAAGTCTCACTTTACTGCAGTATCACTTTATCTCTAACACCTTAAATATAGAATCACAGTGCTGAAAGGGACCACAAGAGGTCATTTAGTTTATCTTCCAGCCCCAAACCAAGACCACTGCGACATGGTTGTCTAACCTGTTCTTAAAGATCTCCAGTCACAGAGGTTATTCTACTTCCTCAAGTCCAGTATTTCACTATAATTTCTATCAAAATATTTTCTGCTGTTTAATTTTAATGTTTTTTGTTTGAATTGAAATGGATTACTGCTTGCATTTTTCACCAATAACATGAATAATAGGTTCTTTCTGTCCTCTTTGCAGCAACTTTTTGCAATTTTGAGTAATTATTGAGATGCCCCTCCAGCTGTCTCTTCCTCTGGCCAGCCAGTCCTTTCTTTTTCTTTCTTCCCTAGGGTGAACCTGTGTGCATGACTACAGATTTGTCTCATTACTCTTCTCCAGGCTCTGTCCAACAAGTATATCCATCAGCTGAGGCTTCTGGGTTATTGCTTCTAGTAGTTTGGAAACTGTATTCCTGCTTGTAGGTCCTAGATGGTATTTGTCTTTTCTGCAACAACAACACTTGATTGATTCAGGTTCAGTTTTCAGTCCTCTCTAAGTCACACACCCCTGAAGAACTGTTCCCTAATCAGTTGTCCCTTTCTTGTATTTTTGTAACTGATTACTCCTGCCCTAGTTTGGAGGACAGGCTTATTCTGTCCTTATGCTATCTTCTTCAGACAGTCTCCTGAGTTATCAAGACTGTTTGAATTTCAGGTGAATGTACTTGCAGTTCCATCCAGGATGGTGTCACTAGCAAATGTAAAAACCATGCTTAATTCCATCATTCAAGTCATTCTTGAAAATATCAGTTAGTTTCAATCCACAATAGACTTTTTCAGAATCGCATGCAATAAACCCTTTCATTTTCACAGTGAACCTTTGATAACTACTCTGTCAATCATTTGTTTCAATAAAACATTTTTCTATTTTTGTAGGTTCTGTTACATGTGGAATCCTTTCCTACAGAGGTATTCTCTTGGATAGTCTTAACACTTTTGACTTCAAGCAGTTCCAGGCTGAATGACCTGAATTCCTTCTTTCCAACAATTTTTTTGTTTTGTTTTGTTTTTCTTGTTGTTGGTGGTTTTTTTTTCACTTATTTGACTTTGACATCAAAACCTTTTTTTAATGGAACTATGATTGCCTATGTTTCTACTCTGTGTTCTCTGACAGAATTCACCAAGAGTCTTTTCTTCACAGCCTCACAGGATCCATTAATTTAAATAAAACAAAAAGTCATAACTGAGAGAACCCCAGAAAAAAGGGTAAACACCAGCATAAAGATGCGAGCATACAACAGTAGAAGCTGTTAAACTTTTTCTTTTTAAATTTTGTTAAAATAAGTTAAATAAATGTGCAAGTTTGTATTTCCAAAAATTAGTTGCTGTCATCTATGTCCTGTGAAGATGCTTTCCTTTTTTTTTGTGTTATCTAACATCATTGATGATTTCCAGAAAATTTAGTGATGAATAGAAAATATAATTTATTTTACTATCAATTTTTTAAAGACTTTTGTCAGCTGTGCGTTTATTTCTAGTCTCTTTCCATTTACGTTGCCTGATGGTTTTGAAGTGATTGAAGTGATAGGCTCACTTATGTAGCAATTTTCTTACAGGGAAATTTACTGTGGCTTTAAAGCACAATGTAATAGCAGAACTATCAATGTCTCAAGTGACCTATTGATGCTGAAGTCAAGTTTAAGCATTTTACTTATGTCCCTGGATCTTTGCACCCCTTTTGATGGTCTGCAGGTCTGCATTCTGGGTTTTATCCAGCCTTTTTAGGAACATTTGTTTATAAAGCACCATCCTGAATCAAATCCTTTCATGTATTACAGGAAATTCCTGTTTGCAACCCTCCAATCAAATGCAATAAGCTACATAGTTATACTCCAGTAAACAACTGCACTCCATAGAAGGTTATTTTTATTCTTAAGTCTAATGCCCTTCTTTTTCCAATTTGTCCCTTTATTTTTACAGTGTAGCATATTTCCAGTTAATTCAGATGATGTGAAGATTCTTTGTCTGCATCACTCCAGCTGGATTTGCACAGTTCAGTCAGGGTTGGCCATACGACCATCACCGAATTAATTTGTAATAACTCTGTATTGTATTTTTACATGATACCTACTAGGAAATATTTTTGCACTCAGATTTAGAACAGCTTCTACACCATCTCTCTTGTGACCCAAAATTATGACCTTTAGATTTAATGGTTCCTCTCTGCTCCATCATTAATTCAGTTTTTTGCAGCTTAGATGTATTCATAGGCTGATACTCGAATACTTCATGGCTTCAAACTTACCAGTTTTATCTACTGAGTTCTACTCTTTCATACATTTCCAGATTATTTTGTTCAAATTTATTTCAAGTAATTTTTGAATAATTTGGTTGTTAGTTTCCAAGCTAAATTGAAAATCCACATCAATGCTTCATGCCCCACTTACCTCTTATGACAGTCTAATTTTATTTTTTTTAATTTTTGACAGTCATCACACTGCAATTAATTTCCAGGGATCTTTTGACTTTTGGGCCATCATATATTTTCAATTTTCCACTTTCTTTCTAGGAAATCCTGAAAATCCTGGTGTTTAACCAATGAAAGATAGAGCATTATTTATTTTAAACAAATAAAATTAGTTATTTAAATTAATTAACATTAAAATTGTTATTCTGTAGAAAGAAAGAAGTAGCATATTCCCCCAAAAAAACCACAAAACCAAAACCAAACCTAAACCATATTCATTTTATGAATTTTTGCCTTGTTTTTGTCTACATGTTAATTTTAATTTCTCTGAAACACACTTTTGAGTTACGCTCACAGATTCTTAAATTTTTTGTATAGATTAAACCATAATGAACATGTAGTCTGATTTCTTCTGTAGCATGAGGCATAAAATTTCTGCTAGGAATTCTTGCTAGAAGCCCAGTAAATTGTACTTGAAAGGCACTATACATATATCTGTCAACCAATTGCTTTGGTCAGTAGAATAGATTTTCTTCGGGACCCTGGAGAAAGCCTTTAAAGGCAATTTGACCCTAATACACAGTTAAACCTTTGAAAAGATCATCCTTCCACCTCCCAGTGTATGAGATGACAGGCAAAATTTCTTCAGGCTAAGTCCTAGTAAAGAAGCTGGCATATAAAAGCATATATTAAAGGCATATAAAAGCATATATTAAAGGCATATAAAGTAAACATATTTTCCCTGGAGGCTGTATATTTGTTTTTTCCTTAACGTTTGTTGCGATTTTGAATGCCATTATATAGACTGAAAAGACTAAATTACATTGTCTGATTAAAGTAACAGCAAACACTAGCTCAAAATAGTGAATAGCGGTGTTATAAAGCCTGATGGAAAAGTCTTTTTTTTTTCTTTATAATATAATGGGAGCCACATCTATGTTATCCATTAAATACAAAAATCCATAAGATGTTCACAAATCTAATTTAAAACAGCAAAATAGAAACATTTGTAAATATTTTTTCACACAATCATAAGGTTTCTTCTACTGTTGCCTGACATGTATGAATTAATATAAAATACTTTTTTCTCCCATTTAAAATTTAGAATACTATAGAAAATTAGCCTAAAATTATTCAACAGGATCGTGTTATTTTTCATGTAGATGCAAATTTATTGCTAACTATTCTGTATTGGCGGGATGAAGCTAACTTCTCTCTGGGCCGTGGAATTGGTTTTATTTGACTGGGATGGGTGGGCTGGTGGGTTTCATCTTTTCTCTTCCCCTATCTCTGGTTGCCTTGTAAATATTACTTTTGTGGAAGAAAGTGTCTCTGACTGGGGAATGCTTTGTGTTCAATTTAAGTCCACCTCTGAGAATCTCTTTAATGTTGAACTGACTATAGCAATTCAATCCACTGGTGACATGAGGATGTTTCTGCTCCACTTTGAACTTGAATCTCTCATATTTTTTTTAAAGAAGATGAGAATCCCATGAATAGTAGCAGTAAATAATTGCACATGATCTCTGCCTGGGCCTTGAACTCTTGGAACGTGAGGGAAAGTCTTCCTTCAGCACAAGGGTTGACAATAAGACTAAATAAGCTGTCCCTTTCCTTATCAGGAGACCATTTCTCACTGGAGGTTACTCTGGACAGAACTAATTCGCTCTAAGAATGCAAATATTCTCATCCTCTTACCCTTAATTTTCTAATTAGTAAATCATATTCCTTTTAGGATCAGGTACTGTACATTCAAATACAAAGAGCCGCTGTCCTCAGACTGATTTGAGAACTTTTCATTCCCTGTGAAAAATCCAAGGGAACAGTGATTTACAAATCAACTGTTGCCAAAACTCTCAACTCATGAGTGACATTGTCCACTTGCGTCCACTTGTCACTTTGTGACTTGGTCTGCTTCTTTTCTCCACCAAATTTCTGGTTTTATTTTTAAATAAAAGCTCAGTAGACGTGAGATACTTAAAATGGTGACGAATGGGCAGATTCTTCTAAACCATTCTGAATTTAAATCCCTCATATTGCTTTTAAGACATTAAAGAGACAAGAAGCAATAGCAATAACCAATTGTGCTCTAGCACAAATTCATGCTGGCAGGATGTATGGTATTTCTAAACGATGGATAACAAGGTGAACTGATCCTCTGGTCAAGTCCAGCCCCCACTACAGAGGATAGGTTGACATGCTTGTTAAGACAAAATATCAGTTATAGGCAAAGATTTTGATTTATTTGGTTTGGTTTGGGTCTTTTTTTTCCCCTTCTTTTTTCTTTTTTCTTTTTTCTTTTTTCTTTTTTCTTTTTTCTTTTTTTATTATTATTACCATTACCTTATAGGAAGTAGTTTGCAAAAGGCTTTTCCAGGGATATTTTGTAAGTAAGTGATGTCATGTTTTAATGAAGAATGAGGTAGTTCAATCTGTGTGTTGTCCCCTGGAAGGGCTTGACCTTGGGACTGGAATGAACAATTGCTTGATGTTGGATATGCCTAATTTTAAGGGCCTTTATGAAATATTTAGAATACTGATGAACAGATTCTCTGCTTTTCATGCCAAAAGAGAAATAAAATCTTTTTCTAAGCATGGCACTCCAACATTTCACATGTGCTGCAGGTCATCTGTAAATGGAAACATTTTCAGATGCTAAGACCAGCAATGGAGATGCCACGGAACTTCTTAAAAATCCATGACGATATGATAGAAAGTTTTTTTTGGTAGTTTAACAGTTCTGTTCTGGCCATCTGGAAACACTCTTCTTTGTTCAATATTTAGACATCAAATAAACTTTTATCTTCCAAGCTTTATAAAAGGGAATGTAAGTGAAACAAAAACAATGGTCTTACCATTACTAATGATTGCATTTGATAAGGAGACTCACTGTTATCCAGAGCAGTAATTAAAGTAATATTAGAATGTCAAAACCAAACTCATAAAGGGATTAGTTTTGTTTGGTCTAAGAAAGAGATATAAAAGGGAAATCATAATAATGGTGGTGTGATTTGTCAAAGGTTATAGTAGAGGACAATAAGCTATTTTTCTATGTGCCTAAAGTAGGAAAGTGAATTAATTTTTGATACAGAAGAATTTAAATTAAATATTAGGAAACACTTTCTAATCATTGTGAAAGGGATCTATTTAGGGTCATAGAAGGCGGCTGCAAAATCTCTTTACAAGCTCTTAAAAACATATCAAACAAGGACTCATTCATGAGCACCACAAAGTACTGGATTAGTTAATCTCTACCGGCTTCTTTTATATTTTCTGTCTAAACCTTAATTTCTAGATTATTCCTTAGAAGAGTCTTTCCTTCATCATGACTGCGGCAGTTGTGATCAGTGAACACACTGTACACAAGTGAATTCTTTAAGAACCTTCCCTTTTTTCTTGGCTGTTAAAAGTTGTGCGCGTCCAGTGTGCTCCAAACTGCCCAACATGAGGGGGCTGACTATATTGTGTCTTCTGTACTTTCCATTTCAACAACTTGAAGGGCAAAAGCCTTCAGGCTGTTGCTGACAGTAGATTTCTAATGAGGACCGAGTATTACAGTGTCTTGCAACAGTATTTAAGGGCACAGAGAGGAATGAGTTCCCTCTTCACAAGCAGTCAGCAAAAACTCCTGTTTCCCAATCTTCCTTTCACTTTGTCTATTTGTACTGGTGGGTTTTTTTAGTTGGTTTTTTTTTTTTTGATGCACATGAGAATGACTGACAGCATTTACATACATAAATGATTTTTTCGCCATCCTTCTTCTCCCTTCTTCTGAATTTTTGAGCCTAGAAACCCAAGAGAATTTTGATTATTTTTTTTCTCCTCATGAAAACACACATATGTGGTTGAAAATCTGTGAGCAAGATTCCAAGGAAAAGGTAAAATACAACTGTCTTCTGTCTCAATCATTCTAGCATAGCCAGGAGTTAATTAATATTGATTGAAAAAGTGTCCAAAAATAGATGTATTTTTTGAATTACTGTATGTTAATAAGCCATGATGAGAGCAAGAGAATCTCAAGTATTCTTCAAAAATCAATATGATAGGAAGTATTTGCCAGGAGAGGTTTTACAAAAAGATCCAAATGATCTGTAGTGTAACCTCATAAAAGTGGTTCATATTTTAGTGTAGCAATGTATTGCAACATTACCCCCAGAAAATGTCCCCTCCTAAATACCAAAACATTAGACCATTGAATCAAGAAGTAGTTTATGACTTGTACACAGTTTACTGCATATGAAAGCTTCAATGAGAATAGCAGGAGATTTTGTTGCAATTTATCTTTTAAGGAATTCATTGGTATAGAATATGGAAAGATATGGAAAACAGCAACACACAGCTTGCTGTTTCTTTTTTCTTCTAGCTGTCATCTACATTGTCTTTTTAAGATCTTAAGCTCAATTCTGGAAATGCATGTGGTACAAATATACATCATTCCAATCTGTAAGAGACTGCACATCACCTCAAGTAAGTTTTGATTCTTAGGCTATATTAATTTATTATCTTGTGTTTATAGCTACTAGCATCACAATTCCCTTGAGATGTCCATATTATTTTACCCAAAGAACCAAGAAGAGCTCTTGCTTTGTGAAGCTTTTCCATATGCAAAGTTGGAGACACAGAGGAGTATTCACACTGTTGAAATGAAGACACCCATCTAAGCAAATACACAAACCTACTAAACAATGAGCCCTTGGGGCTACTATACAGGGAATGCAGGGTCCCTGCATAGTAAGTGTCAGAACCTTTGTACATTGTGACTTGTGGCAGAGGATTAGTGAGCCAGATGTTTTCCAAAACTCACATTTTGTTAGTAACACTACACATGAGCCCTGGACATGGGTGGATTTCCATATACAGGGTAGTCCTTGATGAAATATCTGGCCCCTGAGCACATCAGCCCCTGGCGACATTTCTTCAGTACTATTAAGCCATTTGCCAAAAATAAGAAACATGAGATGCTCTAAATCCACTTGGACCTAGGGAAAGCCTGCCAGGTAACTGTATCAGTTCTGTAATTCCTGTTATCCCATGGGACTGTAATAATTGCTGTGCTACAGAGATATGTTCCCTGTGCCTCCACTATAGCCAAATGTTTTGAATTATTTGCTGAACAGCATCATCAGGAAAAGTGGGAAATACTCCCTCCCCTGACTGCAGACCCTGGTGCCCCACTTCCAAAACAGGGCTCTAGAGGCAAATGCCTCCTCCAGGTCCATTTTAAAGGGAAGCAGCTGGAGCTACAATTTCAGAGAAAAAAAATCTTTGCAGAGTCCCTTGGGGAACATGGGTGATGCTCTATTGAGCCTCCAGTCCTGCTCCCAGCTGGGTGGGATGTTGGAACCCAGATTCCAGCACTGATGTGATCTTAGACATGCATAAAAACAGAAGTTCAGGTGCCTGGAAACCTTTAGAGTAAGATGAACATGTACATGTTGAATTAAGTGCTCCTGTAGGGGGTGATCAACATGAATGATTTCTTTCAATCAGAGATTTTGATTTAGACATCTCCATCCTGCCTAGCTTTGAGCAATTTGACCAGTCTATGAACCCAAGATCTTGCATAGTTTTTGACATATGCAGTTGGCCCCGAGTGAAAATGAGTATACTGTATTTTCTGAAAGGCTTGTGTGAGGAAATGGTATAATCTCCTTTGCTGGGTCTGCGATTGGAATGTCCCTCACCAAGGGACTGAGTGTTTTAAAGCACTACTTTATACTGCTCACTTTATCAGTTTCGTAACTACTGAATCCCAGGACAACTTAATGGCTGTTAGAAAGTTGAAGATTATCTCAAAGAATACTGTACAGTAGATATAAAAGAAATTCTTACATTCACCTCAATAAAAGATTCCTATCATCTCTCCTATTTAACTTTATATGCACTCTTTGCTTTTCATTCATTTCATGTTCTGAATGATTCAGTGAATATTGTCCTTGTCTTCTCTTCCTCTGTTTTCAACTCTCTGATAAGTATTTTCAGCTGTCGCTTATTTAGGTTATTAGAAATGTCCTGTTAGAGATTCAAAACTATCAGCTGCCAGATCAATAGTTCTGCGTGCTATGTGCTATGATACCAGTTATTTTTCCCTCTCCAACTAACTTGTCTTCTCATAGGCTGATCTATGCATTTTATATCTCTGTCAATGGGAAAAGGGTGTCTGAAAGCTCAGTTGATGAATACTGAAATAATTAGCAGTAATTCTGCTGTTAAAATTAGGTATTAACCAAGCTGGTTTGCAAATATGTTAAATAAATTTCAGCTGAACATAGAGCTCTAGCACTTAGCTTTAGTAGTTCAGATTTTGACACATATTCTCGGATGATTGTCTCTGTACTCAATGGTGTATACATCAAGGTCATCTAAACCCACTTTTGCTGTTGCTCCAGACAGAGGCAGAGCCTGGAGCTAGTGAATTTTTAGAACAAAAGATTAACCTATGCCATTTGTACATGTCCAGTCACTTGTTATGGAATGCAGTACTGTAACCTCTTTGGGTGCAAGGGGAGATAGCATGTAGCAGATGGTATCTAAATGGCTTGAGTCTTTTCTTCCATTTGTAAAGTAACAGCCTTGCACAATGTTCACTAGTGGGTGATTTCTGAAAGTCTGGTTATATTAACTCTACTGACCTGTTGAATTTGCAGTTTGATTAATTTTGCCAATTTAAAATTCCTGTTGCAGCTCCACCTGGTATGTTTCATTTCCCCTAATAAAATATTGTTTAGAATTGATTCATGCTGTGGAAAAAAAGTTGTATTTCACTCCAAAGTCATTTCATTTAGGAGCAAAGTGAATCTTTTAGTGGTTTTGGCTGGTGAAGTGCCTTGAAGTCATTTTAAAGCTTAAGCATTTGGAGCTCAGGACTAGATCCAAACGTTGAGGTATAAGAGTAGCACTTGAGCTAGATAGTGTTAAAGCTGGTAGGATGTTACTGTCCTCAGGTTTCAGACACAGTAACTGTGTGTGGTGGTTTTGGCTGGTATGGAGTTGACTTTCGTACTAGTAGTTGGTATAATAGTATGGTTTGGATTTCGGATGAGATTAGTGTTGATAACACACTGATGGTTTCAGTTGTTGCTTAGCAGTCAAGGCCTTTTCTGCTCCTCACGCTGCCCCACCAGTGAGTAAGTTGGGGGTGCACAAAAAGTTGGAAGGAAACACAGCCGGGACAGCTGACCCCAACTGACCAAAGCGATATTCCATGCCATATGTCATAATGCTCAGTATGTAAACCTGCGGGAAGAAGAAGGAAGGAGGGGACATTCAGAGTTACAACGTTTGTCTTCCTGAGTAACCGTTACACGTGATGGAGCCCTGCTTTCCTGGAGATGGCTCAACACCTGCCTGCTGATAGGAAGTAATGAATGAATTCATTGTTTAGCTTTGCTTGTGTGCGCAGCTTTTGCTTCACTTATTAAACTGTCTTTATCTCAGCCCACAAGTTTTTCTGAACTTATACTCTTCTGTTTCTCTTCCTCTTCCCTCTGTGGGGAAAGTGAGCAAGCAGCTGCACGGTCCTAGTTGCTGGCTAGGGTTAAACTGTGATACTGATGAAACCTGGTTTTCTATGGCTTTGTAGCCTACATACTATATCTACCAAAGGTCTCTAGATCTTTCCTGCCCTAAGTCCTCCACTTTCTACAAGCCTTCTACAAGCCCTTATTTCCTTCTCAGTTCATTATCGATGGCCTTCCTGAGAAGCAGTTGAGATAATACTATGGCATCATCATTTGTATCTGCAGTACCAGAATAGAAAAATAACTTTTTGTGTGTCTTAAAATTTAGAAGATAGAACTGGCTTCCAGGCTAATAGTATGAGTTGTAAAATGCAAACAATTAAATTTAAAATTAAAATTAGCATGACGAAAGGATTTCATTTATAGAACAGGATTTTAGCTGTAATTTGGCATTTGACTTACAGTGAAGACGACAGGTTACAGATTTGAGAATAATAAAAAAGTGCCTCTGGAATTAATTTTCTTTTACATCTTATTGCAACACATTAGACACATACATTATTTATCATTGCATGGATCTCATCTTAACAAACTCCAAAGCCTTGACCCAGTCACTACTCTGATTAGACTGCAGCAGGAGATAATTATTCCACAAACATCTCTGTGGTGGGGTTTCACAGCTGTTGAAATCTGTTAAAACAACTGAGTTAACATGAACATTGACAATAAATAAAACCAAGGGATCTCCATGTTTTACCATTTCTTGCCAGAAGATACTCCAGAGAACTAAGAAAAGGGAAACACTGAGATTAGAGCCTACCTCTTTCTCCAAGACTGCTTTGAAATCTACATACAAATACAACCAAACTGACTCTAGAGTAGAACAAGAGTTAAAGAGATTTCTGAGATCCCCTTGAGAAGCATCCTGCTTCCATAATTTGCCTGTTCCAGGAACAAAATTAGGTTCTGCTTAAACTCAGTTTACACCATTTGACTGCTGCATAGTGGAAGCAGAACTATTACAGGTGCTGACATAAAGTGGTCTGAATGGACCAAAAGGGATACTACTGCCACAGTTTGCCAAAATGGCTCTGGACTGTCTCCACTAATGCTGGGAGAGGGTCGTGATTCTGGGACCCCTTTCCAGCCAAGCAACAAAGATGAAAATTACAGCTGGCTTCTGTGACTGAAACTTAACAATGCAATATTCAATTTCAGCTTAACTTGGGTTAGGAAAAAAACAAGCAAGAAAAAGAATAATAATGCAGTCATATTATAAGCCCCAAGACCCATTCCCAGCAAATATAAATTTCTTTCAGGAATGCAGAAGAAATGTATGGCTTTTTATTAAAAGAGACAAGATGTGGATGATGAGAAAGGGCTTTCTCTTCACTCTATTACATCAATTTTGCTCTGGAGTAGCTCCATGGACTCAGTGGCATCAAGCTTGACAGACAGAGCTGAGAATCGGGCTTTGCGTTAATGACATCTCATGGGCTTGCCTGGTGAGAAAGTAATTTTTGGAACAAGAACATGAGTTACCTGAATGCATGCAATATTCTCTCCATTCCACTGTTCTAGTTGGAGCTGGGTCTAACGTACACAAGGTGGGAGCTAGCAAAGCTGTATAAAGAGACTTCAGAACATGACTACTAGGAAAACTGAGTGACTTATCTGGCTAAAAACTAATCAGAATCAGAGAATAATTTATTTTCATCTGCTGAACTACTGTTATCACTGTTCCTGAGAGAGCTCAAAGAATAAGTTATATTCTGAAAAATTATGAGAATGAAGTTTTTATTTTATTTTTAAAAGTGAACTTGCTGAATTCCCGACTGAATAAAAGATCACACTTTTTACCCTCTTTCCCAGATTTTAGAGGGGGGAATTTGGGTTGTTTATAACAATATAATCTCTTTCATCAAATGCTAAGGAATCACAGTAAAGATAGGAACCTATTACAGATTGAAGAATAGATGAAATTTGATGTTTTAGAATATAGAATAGAATAGAATAGAATAGAATAGAATAGAATAGAATAGAATAGAATGATTTCAGTTGGAAGGAACCTACAATGACCACCTAGTCCAACTGCCTGACCAATTCAGGGCTGACCAACAGTTAAAGCATGTTATTAAGGCCATTGTCCAAATGCCTGTTAAACACTATCAGGCTTGAGGCATCGACAGCCTCTCTGGGGCTGTTCCAGTGTTTGACCACTGTCTCAGTAAAGAAATGCTTCCTAATGTCAACTTTAAACCTCCCTTGACGCAGCTTTGAACAATTCCCACACGGCTGATCAGTGGGTAGCAGGGAGAAGAGCTCAGCACCTCCCTGTGCACTTCCCTCAGGAAGCTGTGGAAAGCAATGATGGGCATCACTTCCCTGGCACTGGCCAGGAGGAAGCCAGGACATGGCTGCCCATGTAATTCTTTTCTGTTTCCATCACTGTTGTTGTTGCACGAGGAATAGAATCCTGCTGCCATCTCACCTTCACTCCACCAGGACCCAGCTCTGCTCCTTTTAAAGCCAATGACAAAAGGTGCACATCTCATTTGCTCTCAAAGATACTTTGCTTTTCAAAAACACAGTTCTGTACATACAAAGGACCTGAGTGCCCCTGACATATGGGTACAAATATCTTTTGCTGTCACCAGCTCTGTGTTTTGTCTCAGTAAAGTTTCTAAAAGTCCCTCATAAAACAGTGTATGGGTGGACAATAATTTGACACATCTTAATTAAAGACAAGTAATGCCCCAATGGGGGAAAAAGAAAATGTACCAATAATTTCCATCTAACAAGCTTTAACACAAAATGTTTGTAAGAGACACTTCCTTTGACAGTCTGTGTATAAAAAAGCTTCTTAATAGAGTGTCATAAAACTGTCCCGAATGGGAGATTACAAGACACCAGCTTGCAAAAAACCCCATTAATTGCCTTTAAAAATTTCCCTTTTAATACCTTAAATCTGGCTATTATAGACCCTTTTGATGCTTAGCTCTCTAAAATAGCCTAAAGGAACTGCTCTTTTCAGTATTTCAAATAAGAGAAAGACTTAATGTTGGAAAGTGTTAGTCATCACAAAATTTGTTATCAGTTCTAAAGGTTTGGTCTGCTGGGCATGATCCAAAATTTTAATGCCAATAAGCATTTTCCCACTGATTTCACTAGCTTGTGGATCTGAACATTACTAGACTACAAGTACCGTTTTTGCCGTTGCTAATCATGAAAATAGTTTTCTCACTCTTTTTTTTAAAAAAAAAATGCCTCTGCTCAGTGTTGAATTTTTAAGGGGAAATAGATGATGAAGTAATTGCAACCCCAGAAAATGTTGTCTCAAAAATTATTTGTTCTGCTGAATGGCATTGTACACTGTCCAAGATCCAGAATCACACTAGCTTAACCTGAACCATAGAGCTAAATGGAGAACACTGAAATCTGTATATGAACAAGAGTTTCAGTCCAATACTGTTTTTATTTCTTTTTAGTATAAATTCATTCAGAATATTAAAACTAAATTCAATTAACCCAAAACAATAATGTTCACACAAAAAGATCACGCTTATTTAATTAAACTGGTTAACCAGATCAGGTTTTCTTGACTACGTTAGTCAAACAAAAGTAATAGGAAGAAGGAAGAAAATCTTCAGTCCTGCTCAGCAGTGTCTCCACTTTAGTAAATTTTTAAATGATCAATGCAATTTTTTTGCAGTCCAGAAGATTTTAAGATATTTTTAAAGTAATATGTATGCCCCTCCTAGTGAAAGTCAGGTTTTTAAGCCACAGTAACTTGCCACTGGCAAGCTGTATTCTGTTGGAAAAGGGCTATGAAACTTTGCTGGCATGATTGTCTTCGAGCTTTCCCTGCCAAATAGGTGTAAATGTTGACACTAAAGCATGAAACGCATCCAAATAGCGTGTTGCCAAGCACAAAGATATCAATTCTCAAACTCCAAACCCTATCTTTTCTTAGCTACTGTTAGACTTGACAGGGCCACGTAGGCAAGATTTGTGCTTGTCGTATCACATAAATTACCGGGACAGAAAAATAAGAAAGTTGATTTTACCCCCCCAAAAAACTGCTCATCAGCTGATGGTTTTTTTACCTGCTCATCTGTTTTTTTTTAGCAGGGAACACAATATTGCTTGTACAGGTTGTGATCTACCTACCTCAGTTCTCTTAAATGTAAAAATATCATGTTTCTTCCAAGATATCTCTAATTGCAAATAGTGGGAAGGCAGAAAAATATTCCGGGGAAATCAGTATGTGCTTACTCCTCTCCCATATACCCAGGGCATTTGTTTTGCCCCTAACGTCAGCCGCGGGATACCAGGCCGGGCGGACTTTTGTGCTTATCTTATAGCACTTATGTCTGTTCTTATATAGGACATATCCACTTGCCATTATGTTTTTACCTAGGTGCATTCTGCTGGTGGACAATTTCCTTACCCAGAGCATACAGCAAAGTTAACAACAGGCATTTTGAAGTTGCTTTGTGTTTTAAAAATATAATTAATGTAAATATTTCATGGGTTGGAGCATCTGGTATTCTGTGTGCATTTGTATATTATACTCATTCTCAAACTTGACTGTGGTCTTCCGGTTGAAGTCAAATGTATTTATGCATATATCAATTTTCCAGTGTGTAAGGACTATCTTAATTAAAAATCATACACACACACAATAGAAAAAAGATATTTTATAGTATTATGGACAATTTTTCTGAACTGTTTGACTCAATAGTGACTGAATGATTTGGAAATTTAGTTTTATGAACTTTTTCCTATGCAGTTTTCAAGCAAGTACCTTGACCAAGACTTTTCAGTGGTTTTGATGGAAAAAGTTAAAGTAACATGTAAAAGCAAATTATGTTCATTACAATTTCTTATACTCATTGTCATTTAATCTCAGATATCCAAGCTCCAGAGGACTTAAAGTTTCATTTTGTGTAAAAGTTTTCTAATAGGACCATATACACTCCTGCTCTTCACAATCTCAAATGCATAAATTTCGAGTTTTAAGTGTATTCCGAACTTGATCAAATGAATAGCCTTGCTGTGTCATACCAGGGTAACTGAAAGTAGGACTTAGAGAAGCGTCAGCCCTGAATCTGCATTAACAAGGTAATATCAGAATATGTTCATCCAGTCTTTCATTCCAATAATATGATATTCATACAAAGTAAGAGACCAAAGAAGAAGGTTTTTTATTTGTTTTGCTTTGGGGGTTTGTGTGTCTGCTTTTTTTCCCCAGATAACAAGAACAATATCAGACATATAGCAGAGTTGAATAAAATAGAAAAAAAGACACCTGCAACAAGAAACAAAAATACGTTAATAAAAAATGTGTACAAGCTGAGACCAAAACAGGTTGGTCCACCCTGTACGAATGAATATAATGTCCTTCTTCTTTATACACAATTAAATACAGTAACCAAAAAATACCAAACAAAAATCCATTTCTATGCTTGTGTCAATATGACGGTGGTATAGTAAACTAATTTGCTAATTTGAATCCCAGCTGGAGACTTCCACTTAGTGCCTGGAGGAATAAATGTTTTATTGAAATGATTGAGATACATAACAGTGACAGCAAAAGACTCCCAGGACTTTATTACTCCCCCATCTCATGAAAGTTGGGAGTTAAGCTTTTTTCATTGTCACTTTACAACTGAGAATTAAAAAAAAACTAGGTGATTGTCTGAAACCCCAGCCACCTTGAAAATTAAGTATTTTATTGATTGTTGCAAGAGATCTCCAGGTGGGAATTCAGACAGCCGTAGAGATTTCACCGGGAGGCTCCTGCTGTCAAGCCCAATTTATTTGCTTAAGTCTATTGATTAATGTTGTGGGTGGAGTGTCACAGAGATTCTTGCTGCAGGATCGATCAAATTGCACGTGAATAAAATGTGTAAATAATCAATAGAAAATGTTCCTACAGATGCAGAAATGGTCACGTAGGACCATTTCTTTGGTAGCGTAGTTCGGAGAAGTTTTGTATATAGTTGAGACAATCAATAACAATTTATTACACATGTGCTGAAGTGATCACGTACCACCACAGGCCAGCTAGATTATACGAAATGAGCAGAACAGCAAATCAGTGAGTCTCACTCTACCCATCTGAAGACGCTGTTATGAGAACCATTGGAACAGTGATTCCTCTTGCCACCAGACAGCCACAACCCCCTATGCCCTGTGCATGACCCTGTGTCTCAATCCAAGTAAATTAATTTCTACACAAAGAATTCTGTCTCTGAGTTTCTGTGCGAGACAAGCACCCAGGTTATGGAACTTGATGACAAGAAATAGAGATTTTTCATAGTAAGTGAGTAGTAAAGAAAAGCAGCGCTCTGAGTACTCTTCAGAATGTTGAGACTGAGATTCACAAGAAGAGTCCAGCACTAGATCAGGCTTCCCAGAGAGGTTGCACAGTCTCCTTCCATGAAAGTTTTTTACGATGCAGCTAGATAAAGCCCTGAGCAGCCTGGTCTGACTTTGCTTTGAGCAGGAGGTTGGACCAGGGACCTGATGTCCTCCCGTCTGAATTTTCACATGGTCCTGTGATAAGAATATGGCAGAAACACATCAGTACATCAGTATCAGAGGTGAAAGCTCCACATGGAAGTAAAATGGAGACTCCTCAGAATCAAGTGCTCTGAATTCTGTTCCTCAGTGACAGTATGCAGAAGGGAAAGAGCAGTGGACAATGACTGAACCCTCTGGGACACCTATAGACACCTTGATGACCAACAAAAGGCTGAAACCTAAAAGTGGAAAGAGAGCAACAGTTCCAAAATATGAGAAGACAAGACAGTTCTCAGCAAGCAGTGGTGGAGATAGAATACTTGTTTTTTAGGAAGCAGTTATCAGACAATTTGATATGAGCTTGTTTATTAGGAAGCTGTAGGCAGATGTCTTTGAAAATGGTTTCTGACTGCAGAAAGAAATACAGTGGCTGTAAATGATGCATATAAAGCATTTAAAAATTAAAAAGAGAAAAGGGAGTAAGTTTTTGGAAAGGCAAGATTGTGGGAGAGGCTCAGGTCACTTGGAAAGGAAGATTATATGTAGATGGAAAGGAATAAGAGAGGGATAAAGGGATTAAATGAGGGAAGAAGGGAAGAAAAACAGGAAACATTTTACTGTGCCCTTCACCAGAGTGACTAGGCATCTAGTCAAGGTTATTTCACAGGAGTAGGAGTCTAATATTTTTGTAGAACATCATAAAAGTCCTTTGACTTTGTAGACTTTTCATTTGAATTAAGAAAGCTGATTATATTTAGGTATTGACTTAAAATACAAAGGACTTCCCAACAGTGCCTGGGATAAATTTCAAGTCTGTTTTATAGCCATAGCTGTACTAAAGCCAAAACAGGATATTAGAAAAGAGCTAATTATAATTATTACTCTGAGAGACAATGATAATATCAAAGGCGTTTCAATGTTCATCCATTTCAGAAGACCTCATAAAGTTCAGGAAAAAGCCCGATGCAGTTCATAATGGGAAACCTTTTAAAAAGTACCAAAGTGGTTTTGGAGTCTGAGTGACTTAGGTCCCCTGTATACCCAGAGG
Source organism: Limnodromus scolopaceus (assembly GCA_028565335.1). NCBI lineage: Eukaryota > Metazoa > Chordata > Aves > Charadriiformes > Scolopacidae > Limnodromus > Limnodromus scolopaceus. The sequence goes on along the minus strand of JAOXNO010000001.1, from coordinate 12,471,621 downwards.
AAGAACTGGCTGAAAGGAAAGATGGGTCTTCCTCATAGAGCACAGATGGGTGCATTAGGAACTAGGGAATAAATGTTTGCTATTATTTTACAGAGTATTGATATTTGTTCTACCCATCACTTGTTACTGTGATCAATAGTTTAGATAGACACAGAACTGATTTGTGCTAGACTATAGTAATTTGTTCTTGTAAGTAATACTGCGCAACCCTCAACAAAACAGAGGCTGTGACACAATTCAGTGATCTGCAAGGAGGAAATACGTCAGACTCATGATTCAGAAGGTCTAGGGTAACAGATTTAGTCCCTGAGCAGTGTGGTCCAAGATACACTGATTTTCCTGTGCTCCCCTTTCTCCTTCCATACTTTTCCACAAACATCTTCAAAGTTTGCACCTCCTTCAGTGGGGGAAGGAGAAGAGAAGGAAAGATGGTGGTGGCAGATTTGGTGGAAATATGCAAAAAAAGCTTTCTCCTTCTGTCAAATCCCCTGCTCTGTTTGCAGCCAAACCTTTCCCCAATGATGTTTTTCATTTTCCCCTGGGGAAAAGGAAGGAGGGAGGTCGGGGACTCTGCACTTTTGGGAATCTGGTGAACTGGAGACTTATTGTCTCGGAGCACAGATCCATGAGTCACCAAGATGTGCATTCCACTTTAGTGTATCTAGACTGACATGGGAAATAGAATATTTTCTGCTCAAGACCACCTGTGCAATAAATTTCAAGAGATCAGTGTGTGCTCCAGACAAGTTTAAAAGCTTTCAGTAAAGGCTTTTTTGTTTGTTTGTTGTTTTTTTTTTTTTTTTCCCCTCAGAAGAGATGCTCATAACAGCAACATCATTGCCTAGGATTGCACAGATCCGGTCTGGGCGGATGGAGGATGCAAGAGGAATCTAAGAACTAACATAACAGTTTGTCCCATGTGTCTATTAATGTGAAATGCTTGAATGCAATGGAGACAGGAACAACATTAAATCATCAGAATCTGAAATCAGACAAACAGGTAACACACAGAGAGACTTGAATCAAATCTTATTTGTATCTTTTTTTTTAGCAGGGAATTATTTTCAGCTTCAGTGGATTATATTTTTTCTGAAGTATAGAATGAAAATTTTAAAAAGTGAGCATTAGCCATTACTTCTCCATTATTAATTCTGGATTTATTTCAGTCAAATACCTCTGAGATTTTTGTGGAGCAAAAGTCACAAATTCTCTAAGTATTTTTTTTCTCTGGATAAAGCATTTTAAACTGTTCCCCACAAGCTATTTTCCACCTTGAAGGGGCACTGATCAAAGTAATGGAATTGACACCAAAGGAAGCGTTACTGTGGCTAGTTCCATTAGGTGGTTTGCATATATTACCTGCATAGAAATGGTGGGGTTTTTTAAAACATTGAGTGTTGAAAAATATCTCTCTCTAAGTAGCCTTTACTCCGTATTAAAATTCTTCTCCAGTGCTTCCTAATGCAAAGAAAAACATTTTTCTCTAATTGCCACATAGCAAGAAAGTATGTGGGATACAGGGTAGCTTCAAAACATACTATGGTGAGTCTGACAGAAGACAGACTTAGGCTCATGGTTCTGTCAGTCTAATTTTGGACATCTTTTAATTAAGATTGTGATTATGACTAGCTTTCCAGAGATATTACCAGACAAGTAAAGATACTGAAATTGTAAGTTCTGATGAGAGATCTTGCACAGTTTTTCTGGTAGTGTGTGTTTTGGTAAACCAAGACTGTTAGAGTACCAACAACTCAAACATTCATATTTCTGCTTTTCATTTGACTTTTCCAGGTGGGTTACATCCAAAGTAGACATGTGGAATTTTAAAAATTTCACATGCAAAACATTATTCAAAAGGACTGCAATGGACCGGTGGCATGCATGGGTGCATGTGTATGCACGCTTTCTCGTGCATGTTGCTGTGTGTGCATACCATTGCAATCTGCTGGGTGTCATCAAAACTGCCCGCTTTTTCTTTTTTTTTTTTTTTTTCCTTTAGCATAAAAGGAAAGAAATTGAGGTTCTAAATTATTCCTGTATGAAGCAACTATCCAACATGTATAAGTGGCTTCTGTGCCAGCAGGTTTTAAGACTCTGGAAGATACTTGAAACAGAAAAGTTGTCCTACAACTTGTTGAGGAAATTTGGTCAGACCTGTTGAGCAAGATGTTATTTATTAGTTTCAAGTAGGTTAACCAAATCCAGTTTCTGTGTGCAAATTTTGTTGCAAACCAAGCTGTGGAAGGTTATTGCAATCTTGCATAAAATAGTTTCCTTTTCGAGTCCTAAAATAAACCATTCCTTTCTGCAAATAAAACAGCATTACTTGTTTGATGGACAAGATACTCAGCTTCTCTGAATCTTTATGTCTTTGTGGAGTTCAACAAAATGCAACCACGTATAAAAGATGAGAATCCGTTCTGTGAACTGCAGTCTGGCAGAAATCCGTATTTGTATCTTCTTATCTTCTTAGCACAGCCTGAATGAGGGAAATTAAAAAACCCATGAAATGAGTCTTATTCTTGGTGGTGACCAGATTGTTTGGGAATGCTGTTTGAGTTTTATGAGTTTTTATAGTTTTATAGATCATTTAAGACATATCAGTTCAGCTGGATGGAGTTGTCACTCAGCTCCCAGCATAAAGCACAAGTTACTTCCCAAACTCCCTACCTTCCTTTCAATTACTTTTATTTTTAATTAAATCAAAAAGGCCCTAAGAAGGGACTTCAGACTTGGCCTTCATTGTTTTGAGAGGTGATGCCATTATCTCTTCAATGTGAAGAGTGAATCAAAAGAGTTTCTCTGTTTCCCTCTGTGGGGCTGTTCCTGGTTAAAAGCACACTTTTGGTTTACCATTTGAGGTGAAGAACATTGTTCTTTTTATGTATATCTGTTCAGTTCCGTGATAAATGTCACTTAAGATTTTATTGTTTACCAGTTAGTGACCTGATGTGTGTTTCTTTTAAAGTCCTTTAAGCTTCATGACCATTATTTTTTAGACACATTTTCCCTTGTCCCTTTGTTTCACCTGCTTTCAACAGACTGCTATCATTATCCTTAAATGGATGTCAGATGTGCTCCTCCATACAGGAAAAGTGCTTTTAATCTTCATTGCACATTGCAACCTCTAGCTCTTTCTTATCCATCCTTCAAAGACAACAGTACTGAATGACTACAAGGCTCATGTCTCTTTTAAGGGCACTGATAGTCTCTGTACCCTGTTAGGATGCTTTTTCATGCTTGTATCATCCCTTGCAGCTAAAAAATCGACAAATTGACAAGATAAGAATTTATAAGAACCGCGGTGCTCTAACAGGCCCTTTATCTCTTATATTCTATAATCCCTGTGGAGTTTCAGAAATGGTTGGGCTGTGATGAAGCACGCCTAGGCAAAAAAATGAATAACCAAATGTTATGTGTTCTGTTCTAACATCCACTAAGTAAAACTGTGCATCTTTTCATCCATATAAAATGAACAAATTTTGACTGAAAGCTGGTTGATATTCTCTTTATCTAGACAGCTCTACAAATATCACAGAATTTGAAGGGTTCTGACCTTTGAGTCCACTTCACAAGCACTTACTAAGCCAGGAGGTGCGAATGTGTCCAGAAGCCCAGTAAGCGTTAAAGGATGTGACCTGTAAGAAACATTGTGTTCTCTTTCAGTGTTACAATGCCTTACGCATTCAGACCAAGCAATGGGGTTAAATATAGGATTATTATCGGATTAATCTCTTTGTCATGGTTTAACTCCAGCAGGCAGCTCAGCCGCACACAGCCAGTTGCTCACTCCCCCCACAGTGGGATGAGGGAGAGAATCGAAGGGCAACACTTAGAAAACTTGTGGGTCGAAACACTTTAATAAGTAAAGCAAAAGCTGCTTGTGCAAGCAAGGTGAAATAAAGAATACATTCACTGCTTCCCATCAGCAGGCAGCTGTTCAGCCATGTCCAGGAAAGCAGGGCTCCATCACGCTAAACGTTTTCTTGGGAAGACAAATACTGTAACTCTGAATGCCTCCCTGATTTCTTCCTCTTCCCCCAACTTCTATTGCTGAGCACACCACCATATGGTATGGAATAACCCTCTAGTCTGTTGGAGTCAGCTGTCCCAGCTGTGTCCCCTCCCAACCTATTGCACACCTCAGCCTACCCACTGGTGGAGCAGTGTGAGAAGCAGAAAAAGCTTTGGTGCTGTGTAAGCACTGCTCAGCAAAAGCCAGAACGCTAGTGTGTGATCTACACTGTCTTCATTACAGATCCAAAACATAGCACCATACAACCTACTATGAAGAAATTTGACTGTATTCTAGCCAAAACCAGTGCACCCCGGAGTCACTCAGGGATCCCCTGGTACAGAGTGCATTCAGGCAAGCAAGGACTTCGGAATGCATTCACTGGTCAGGTGCCTGCTAGATCTGTGGTGGCTGGCCAGCAGCAAAAAATAAGACATGCAGGTACACGTGTGTGAGCATGGCAAGGTGTGGTGTCTTGCTGCTGGAAAGCAAAGAGAGAAGGGATGCTTAGGTGCTGCTGTGTGCCAGGCCACCTCTCCGACTGCCTTCATAACTGAGAAGGTGAGGTGGACTCTATCATTGGAAGAGCTTGTACCTGTCGTCTTTCCTTAGTCTTCTGTTCTGTCTACCAGTGACTTTTATGTCAGACTACACTGTATGTGAAGACTAAATCCTCTACTGGTTTTGTGGGGATTTGTAAGATACACTGTTGCACCTTCCCCCTTCCTTGGTCAACTGGGAAGGCTGGACCAGAAAATACACGTGCACAGACACACACAGTCACTGCTCTTTAAAATACTGATTTCTTTAACGCAATTATATAGTCTGAGATAACCCTTCACACGTGTCTTGCAGTGGCAGAATGTGGCAAATTGGCAAACCAAATGCCAGGGTCCTTTCTTTGCTGGAGATGATAGAGGAACCACTGCAGATTTGCAGTAGCACTGATCAGGTGAAGCAACTTTACCCACACAGGGCTGGAGCACTTCCTCTGTTTCTGCATTTAACTTGCTCTCATTTTGGTAGGAGGCATAGCTGGTTTATGTCATCTTATCACTGCCTTTGCTTCTTCGCTCAATAACGGATCAATTTCCTGTTGGAAATGTGTTCTTTATTGTTGTTGCTATACTCTAAAACTGGTTCTATCAAAACTTCCTAGGAAACACTTCTTTAGGGACCAGAGGCCAACTGCCCTTGGATTTTCCCTACAGCACAGGTGTTATGACAAATTCTGGTGCCTACCAAGATTTCCTCAAAACCATGGCACAATTAGATGACCACTGAATTTGGCCTGAAAACTGTGGCACAAGTTGTTCTTTGTCACAATGTCAAGAAGTCAGGAAGACCGTAACTGCACTAGTATAGGAAATACCCACAAACAGAGCAGCAAATAGACAGCATAATGAAAGCATGATCCAACATCATGCAGCTGGGAGTCAAAACTGGCCCAGTGTTCACCATCAAGACTATCCTGAAGAAGTCAAACTACAGAAAGACAGAAAGAAGCAATACTCCTGCATTCTTTCCTCTGATTTCATAATGTTTCCAGCCACGTTGCTCATTGCCTGCGATTTCTACATTTCCCCAATGCTTCAAAACTCTGACCTTTCCTTTGCAGAAATCCATTTTTAAAATTCAATACCTGGTCTTAGAATCATAGTAAATGAACTTTTCCGCTTGTTTTTACTCTAAAAGTACAATCTGCATTCGCAAGAGATGACTTAGGAGTTTTAACCCAAGCTCTCAAAGGCATAAATTAATGTGGAAAACTAGAAATTCTTTAATTCATAGAATCATAAAATTCTTTCAGTCTGGAATTCTGCTCATCCTATGTTTTCCTGACTGGTTTTCCCTGGTTGTTAAATTCGTAAGATGATTATGTTATGATTTTATAAATAATGTATGTTGAGAAAGAGCTATAATTTAGGTGGAAAATGGAAGCCCAGGGATTCAGTAGGAGCTTCTTGGAAAAGTGTTGCATTGTAAACCTGCGAAGAGAAACATGTTTTCTGAAACAGGTTGGGCTGTTCAAAAAGAACTAGATTAGATTTGGCCTTCCTGGAGATTTAAAAGAGCACAAGACTGTTGAGATTCCATTTTCATCTCACTCTCTCTGTGGCTTGGTTTACAAGAATACCTCATGCTCACAAACATGATTCTTGGTTCTCTCTTCACAAACATGATTCTTGGTTCTCTCTCCACAAATATTTTGAGTATCTTTTTCAGATATGATTTGTTTCTGTGTCCCTAATAATAAATATGAGGTTTCTTTTGAGCCTGAGAGTGAGCTTCAATATGAGGTGCTTTCTGTGCTGTTTAGTAAGGAGTGAGACATACACAAGTATTAACACTCTGCTGGATGTCCTCCAAAATGGCACTATGATTACTTTTTTTTATTTTCTGGTAGGTGCTGGAGAACACATCATTATCCTCCTATAGTGGTGCCTTGCTGCATCTATTCTTGTGGTTCCCATTGTTCCTATAACAAGCTGCATTTTAACTTGGTGAAGAAAAGGAAGAAAGAGAACAGAAAATAATGGAAGAAGCTAAAAGAAGTTCAGCAGGTTATACTATCTGTCCATTGTGAAGGACAGCCTGAGACTATTTTATCTTGAAGTTGGCTTGGAGGCAGAATATGAAAAATTTGTGATTTCACTTCAGAATTAAAACTGTGTCTCTAAAGAAGTGCATGATAATTTTTCCATGGGATCAGTCTTCATCCCAGTTCCTAGGGAAGGGAACAAACTACATAGAGCCTCTGAACAGCTCTGGATCCTGTGACATGCAAGTGCCTCAGTACTTCTGATGTCCAAGGGATATGCTACAAAGGTACCACCTCCATTGTATTGCAGCTGATTTCAGTGCCTATCTGGTGGAAACAAGGAATCTGCTTCATTGTTCTTGTGGGTTGAAAGTTTTTTTTCTTACTATCCCACCTGGGGGACCATTTGTTGGTCAACTGGTCAAAAAGACCATTTGTTGCCAAATTAATCAGATTTGTTCTTGGCATATTCCCAGTGGCCAAAGAGAACAGTTGATGGATCACCCTCCAATTTATAACACACTTCTGCATACTGTAAAGCATGGCTCTTTTCCTTCTTTTCTTCCACCTTTCTTTCTTTTCTAGGTGATTTTCAGCCTTTTTCAGTTTGCGGCTCTTAAAGATTGTCCAGTGAATATACCAACCCTTGTGTGGTACCTTGAACACTGCTTTTGGCAGGTTCTATTCTTCTTAGCTAACTTTTGACCTCTGAGAACATACCAACAAAGCCTTCCACATCTGAGGACCACAAACTTTGAAGCAAACTTTCTTGGACCCTAAATCATCAACCTCTTTATGCAGAACATCTTCCCTACCATTTTATCTGCATGCAATATTTTTTATATTCTATCAACATTTTATCTTCTGTTGCCTTCCTCTAGTCTTTCTCTAAGTTATTAATATTTTTCTTTAAAATTAGGTGACAAGCAAAATGCAGCTTCCAAGTTACACTCATCAGTGCAAAATACAACTTGATAATTATTCCTGATAAATTATTACCAAGTGTGAGATGTGCTTTTGCAAACAGATCTGCTGACTTCTATTTTATTGTGCTCCCAGTAAAACCCCTCTGGTCCTTTTATGGCATATTGTCCTTCAGGTGGGGACTTAGAATTTCACATTTTCATGTTTTCTTTTAGATGGGAAACTCTTTGGGGGCATGGATGAAGCCTATTTTTGCCTTGTTTTTTCATGACTGAGGACATCGAGCCTTCCTGGAGCTTCTTGTGTAATGCCACCAGCAAACCCAGCATGCAGCCCTTGAAAGAGCCTCATTTAAACTGAGGGTATCAAATGACAGAAAAAGCTCAGACATATGGTAATGCAAAATGTTTCTGTCTTGAAATTCTAGGCAGTAACAATATTGTTTGAGGCTTAATTTTATGGTTTAAAAAGCCACAAAGTCTCTCATGTGAGTACAGACAGGCATTACACAGTTGTTAATTTTATTTACGTTTACTTAACCAAACAAAGGACAACCTTGTTGGTTTAGAAGAGAAACAAATTTGAGCACATGAAAACACTGGGGATACATGGCTGCAAAATTTAAAAGATACATTATTTTCTTTTATTTCCTTGAAACATCTGGCTTTGGGAGACTTTTCAATCAATAAGTGTCCCAGGACCTTAAAGAGACAATCAGCAGTTTTTATGAGGAATATTTAATTAACAGGTTCTTCCTCACATCTGATTTATCTTTCTTATCAGGGCTTAAAACCTGAAGGGAAGAAATGTGACTTCAGGGTTTGCTTTATTATCAGAGAAAATTTTGCTGCTTAACAGTAATGATTTAGGATCAATTGAAAATTACACGTTTTTGTTTTTTTTTTTCCAAAAACCAGAGAGGGCAAATGACTGAAAATATATTAAAAATGAAAGTAGGCAAGCTCTGTGTAAGAATATAAATTTAGTCCTAATCCAGCAGAATCAAATTGGATATTATACATTTAGCACTTCCGTAAAGATATAGGCTTTCAGATTTACAGCGCAATACAACAGTTCATAAAGAAGACTATTCATCCAATTTTGAAGCCCAGAAATAAAAATTAAAATGAAATGAGCCTAAAAATGAACATTGATGACAGTATTGTTTCTATCCCCCTTAATTTACTCTTATAAATGTAGGGTTCTTAAGACAGGACTTATTTCAGGGGGCAAAGTTATCTCTTCTGTGCTATTTTTAAGTTGTATTAAAGCTATGATTCTGGAGGGCAAAGTGAGGGGTTCCTCAGTGCTCAGACCTATGCAGGGTAAACAGGACCCCAAAGACCTTTTTGCACACCTTAAAACACTGGATGCACTGGTGTAGGGAATGTATAATGAATTAGGTCCCACTGTAATCTCTTCTCATGGTGGTTTCACGTTCTAATAGTACATTCTCTCTGCAGTTCAAAGGTGTCACAGCAGGTCATGGAGTCCTACAAGAAATTACCTTTAATCAGCTTCAGTGTTAATGGTAGTGTATCATCTCAAGCAGCATAGAGCTAAGTCTGGGCGAAGATGGTCAGTAATGACCCACAGTCCATGACCTGGCGGGTGCCCTGAGCCCTATTCCATGGCTACATCACTCACCTGCGCTCACCAAGCGAAACACAGCTTCGGTGCGTGCGATACAAAGACTTTGAAAATTAAGAGTGTTTATGTGTACAGAAGAGGAAGGATTTGAGCCATATCTCATATATGTTAGATTAATATATCATTTATGGTTTCTTTTCTTAAAAGAAAAAAAAAAAAAGATAAACAAATGCCAATGCCTTCATTGTTAGGTACCAATGTTCTTGCAACTAAATTGCTCCCCAAGGAGCGATGTTTCCTTTTAAATTTTCTTGCGATCATGAAGAGATGAATCTTTTGGCTTGTTAAGGAAAACTATTTTGCCATTAAAGTTTGCCTAATATTCTAAAGTAAATCAATTTTACTTCTCTGAGGGCAAAGAATCCATACAGAACATCATTGTAATATTTGTGCCAAAAATCCAAGAGAAGTTGGGGAGCCTTGGGTATTAATTCCTATTCCAACGGAAGAGGCAACTGTCAAATGAAGAGAGAGAGTAAAAAGCTCTTCTTGATAACACGACTCTGTAGGTTTCTGGTAAATGTTCAGAAGTGGGACGACAGTGGCAAATTCCATGTCAGCATAATGTGGTAACAAGAACTGCAGTCACATCTTTAGTGGTAGTTCAGATGTCCCTTTTGAGATGCAGCACATAGTCTCATGATTAAATTACAAATATGTATGGCCCTGCTGCCTTGAGATTTTGTTTTATCAACTGCTTGAGTGGAAATCACTACTATTTTGATTTAAGACTATCTTACGTCCATTTTGTATGTCTTGTAAATCACTAAAAAAATTGGAGTAATGCAGCATCAGACTCAGGGATTTAATTTTATTTTTTTCACTGCACCACTTCTGTGCCAATTACTTGTATGAGTTAAAACAGAGCTTTCCCAAAGACAATGAAATGCTCAATGTGGCTGCCTGACAAGGTCATGCATAGAGTAATAATTTGCACGATGCTGGAAGAAGTACATGCCTTTCTAGGGCATAAACAAGCTTTGAGAATGCCAGAAATTATACAAGCAAAATAATTATAAATTGAATCAAACTAGCTTGCTTCTTTTAACCTTCCCACAGATTCAGCTAATTTATTAAACTCTGGGCATTGCAGTCAGAGCTCCAAAGAGCTTTTTTGTTCCATTTTGCTGCACTATACTGCATGAACGATCAGAGAATGTAACAGTGCCCTTGATTCAGATGTTTACAAATCACAGACCTGTAGTATTTGACTATCTTATCAGCACATATGATGTGGAGAGGAACCTGTACACAGCCATGGTAGCACAGAGAGATACTGCCTGAATTATATTACTTGAAGAATTGAAGGGCTGTCTTTCAAAATCCATTAGGTATTCCTTTTTTAAAAGAAGAATATCCACTTTATCAAGCCTGTTAACATAAAGTTAGAAATACTTCTGATCATAAAGCTACATTATTATTCTTAACATGAGAAAGTAAACATAAACTAAATTTGTAACAGTTAAAGGCACTGAAAAGACTTCATCTGACCTTGGCATGCTACTGCAGCAAATATTACTTGTGGGTGGCAAAAAAATACTGTTCTATTTTCTGGTAGCATATGATCATGAGTTAGATGCTAGGGTGGTATTTTGATGAACATGAACCTATGGCTAGATCTGTCCTATCATTTATTCAATGAGTTTTTGGGTGGTTTTCTTTAATTTACTTATGCATCCCTGAATTTGAAAAATCAAATTATATGGTATGTTTGTAAAATCCATGGCATGATTATAGCTGATAATGTTATAGGTATAACCTTCACAGATATTCCTGCCCAATTTAGCTTATACATCAACCTAGTGAAATGTTGCCAAATCTGTAACAAAGGTGCTGTCTCTGAACTGGCACAGTGAATGAGGCTTACTGGAAGATGCTTCCATGCTAGTGAAATCATGTGTGTCTTGGATAATTTGTTTCATATATGATCTGCTTGGACTCGGGTGGTAGTGACCTACTGTATGACCTGACTTTACCCTAACATCTGCGAGGCCATGATGTCTGGGAGAAGGATTCACTTCAGGTTCCTATCACATTGTGAACACCTGATGTGATATATGTACAACTCTTGAAAATTTTGACTGCCTAGATCATAAAATTGTCAGAATAGTGCCTCTAACCCAGTAGATAAAACTTGGGGAATCTCTTGTAAGGCCTTGTACCAAGTAACCTTAGGTTGGGCCTGGAAGATGGGCAAGATATTGCAAATATATCCTGACAGCACAGAAAGTATGTGATGGTGCTGGATGGAATGCAGAATTCCAGACCTGAGCATCGAATTTACAGAGCTTTGTGTTTATTATTAATAAATGCATTTTCTTAAAAAAGTTAAGTTCCATTAAACTTACAGAAAAAGTGCTCTGTGTACAAATGCAGGCCAGGGAAAGAAATTACAGTAGAGAAAGCATGATTACCCCTACTACCCAGCAGAGACAAAGGCTGAAGCATTCACCCATTAAAATAGTTCGGTGGTATAAAGGAGATTAGCTTGAAATCTCTTGTCACTAGACATATACATGCAGGAAAGCAATTTAATGTGTCCTCATTTGCTAGCCTTGGCAAATTAGAGAGGGAATTTTGGCATTCACTGAGAGCAAGCAAATACTTTTCATGGCCTGATGATACTAGATTATTGATCAGTTAGACAGACTTGTCTATAAAACAATGGTCCCAATCCTTTTGTTGAGACAGATGAATTTAATGTGAGCATGAAGAATCAAGTTAGAAATGTGACAATCTGTCATTTTGATAGTGAGTTCTTTTTAGTTCAAGTTTTAGTAGGTAAAGCTAGATATTTAGGGTGGCCAGAAGAAGAAAAACATACAGATCCCTTGCATATGAAAGGTCATCAAGGAAATATTTGTAGTATGTTCTGCTAGGGAGCACAGAGAGATCTGTGAAACACAATGGTAGTGCTTTGCTCCAGAGCTGGCTGGGGAAGAGTGATTAAAAACCCTGTTATGAATAAGATGATGGTGCTCAATTTGAGACTTAGAAGTATTTCTTAAAAGGGTGTTCGAAGTATTTCATTCATTGATTGCAAATAAATATGCACATGACCAATGTTTTTTCCTAGAAGTGTTTATGGATCTGAAAACATCAAAAATGTTACCTAAAAAAAAATAAATTGAAAATTCATATCAAAAAAATGCTATTGATAATTTCATACTATTTTTAATCTTATTATTTCGAGTGTCGTTTTTCAGAGTGAGAGGTTGGCATTAGGTAAAAATGACTTTCCACTTTTGGCTTCCTTGCCTAAAGATTGATTGATGACATTCCCAACTAATTACTTTAAACCTTCACAAATAAATATTTCCCTCTGTACATTACAAATACACTGTACGTGCACAGATCTGAATTTTTTGGACAGTCACATGTTTGACAAAACTCCTACCACATTCCAGGCAGCATTTGTGTGAGCAATTACCAAGCTTGAACTGTATGCCTAAAACTCAACCTAACTTCATATGCAAATATTTTATGGAGATTTTTGTCCTATCTAAAGGCATATATGTATATATCTGTACTTTCAATAATCCATTTGTATATATATATATATATATTCCTGAAAGTCAGCATGAGTATGTCGGCTTATGTGCATGCATCACTTCGATAAGCTGAACATATTGTATGGGAGAACATAACTCTCCTGGTAGAGACACGGTAATTGTAATAGAGGGTATAGGAGGTCAGTATAAGATTTAACATTTTGTATGAGTCAGCTTCAGTTGCTGTTCTCCGAATAAAAGGGAACTTGTAACTGCTATGTCCTATTAGCAATCCAGGAGAATCCCTGTTACCTTTTAGCTCAGAAAGTTATTGAATCTCCTGAAAGAGTGTGATTTACTCGTCTCTTGTTGCGAGCCCGTTTTTCACAGCTGCCTGGACCCCACCTGTCCTCTCTTCACACCCTTGCCCAGGGGCTGAGGGGCAGAACCTCCCAAACAGGAGCAAAGCAGGCTGGGGCCCGCTGGGGCCCACTGGGGCATCGGGCACCTCTTTGAGGACAGGGGTGGGACATTGGCCCATGGCTGACTCAGCACAGCTCATGGCCGGGCAGGACAAAGTGGCGGTGGGGCTGGAGATGTGTCCTATGGCCTCCCTGGAGCAGGGACTGATGGCTCTGGAGGCCGTGTGACAACACAAAATAATTTTGTCAAGTTCTTACATGACCTGAAATAAGAAGTTTGTTTTGAGCAAGAACACTGCTGGAGTAGGAGTAAAACCCACTGTTACTATTGGGAAATAAATGCATTGCTATTTCTCCTATATAGCTGATTGAAAAAAAATCATACTCCCAAAATCTATTGGTCCCCCGTTACCTGATCAAGTTCTCCCTGAGTTTTCCCTGTTGCTCACCTGAAGGTGATTCTCGTAACATAAGCTTTAACATTTGTTGACTTGATCTTACAATTCTTCAGCAGACAAATCCCCTGACAAATTCAGCTACTGTTACTGTATTATTATCTACTAAAATGAGCCTCATCTGTTACTCTAGCTGCACGTTCAATTTGTGCATATGACAAATACTCAAGAGGTTTTTAATATCACCTTTTAAAAACACTTTTGTCCACTTGCCACAGGTTCCCACTTCAGAAAAATCTGGGTTTTCAGTGAGCTGAACAGACTCAGGATTTCCTTGTGTAAGGACTCTCAGGGCCATTAATCCAAATTAAAAACATGAATTTAAAAAAGATGAATGTTATTGAATCCTTGATTGGGCACCCTTATTCAGAATTCAAGTGGCTGCACTTTGCTTTCACTTATTTTAGTCTGAAAGTGAACTAAACTACTCACATGGGCTTAATGCCATTTAACCCACAAATGTTCAACCCAAATTTACAATAACTTTTAGAGTGTTTGTGTGTCAACAAACTATGTCTTACAGGTAATATTCTTCATAGATACAAGATTACTATATACAATGGAAAAAATTCTTAGTCAGATTTTTGATGCTTCATTCATAAAAGAAATATATAGTTAGCTCTTCTTGGAAACTGAATATATTTCCAGTAAGATCGATTTACTAACTGAATGCCTGAGTGAAAGAACATCTATGGGATTTTCCAAATAAAAGAAAGGAAATTCCAAATCACATATATATATATATATATTTAGAAACTCCTGTTCCAACCCTGTCCTTCCATTCATTCTGTTTTAGCCTGATTTTGAATATCTTAAACTTTTTCTTTTGTTTCACTTCCTAAAGTGTCACACGAGCAGAGAGGAAGAAAGGGTACTTGCTGAATCCCTTCTATTTAAAATGAACTAGCCTCTGAGAAGCTCTTTTCAGTTGTTTACTCTTTTCAAGGGCTATTCCTATTTAACGGATACAATAACTGAGGCATTACACATTTTTCTATATAAATTTCACTCTTTTTCTCAGCATGATGCATTTCTCTGTATGGAAAACTATATAATGTTTGCCTTAGAAACTCTGTGAAATTCAGCATAGATAAATTGCATATAATTTTAGTGGACCAAAAGTGTACATGGAGGGGTTGTTTTCTGCTGAAGCAGACAAGAAAGCTGAAATGAACATGAAAGTGATATGGGCTCTTGGCTTCGTGAAAGAAAATGAAACGACATGTTCAGATTGTTCCCTCCTGAATTGCTGGGTGTCATGCCTGGGTCAATAAGGCTCACAGCCTAAGTTTTTTACAGTAGACATGAATTTATGATTAGGCCAGCTATGAGGTAGAGAGATTTTGAGCATAAGGACGTTCAGTTTCAGATCCCTTTAGCCATCCACCTCTCTAGGCCCTAGAAGGGGACAGACCACTTGAATTGCATTCTGTGACCTGATATTTTAGTGAGGGGCACTTTCCCTGGTTTTATTTTGGTCATTTCTTGGTTTTTGGGTGGCACATATTTAAGTTCCACTTAGGAGACCAGCAACAGCAAAGTGTGTTATGGAAGCAGCTCTTGCAAAGCACGTCCCTTCTCTGTATTTCAGCTGGCTTTCTCAAAGAAAATATTTTATTATCTCTGTAGCTTAGAATCATAGAATCATAGAATCATCTAGGTTGGAAAAGACGCTTGGGATCATTGAGTCCAACCATCTACCCTGCTCTACAAAGTTCTTCCCTACACCTTCCTCTACAAAGTTCTTCTCTACACCCTACACCTACTACAAAGTTCTTCCCAACACCACATCTAAATGACTCTTAAACTCATCCAAGGATGGTGACTCAACCACCTCCCTGGGCAGCCTATTCCA
>JAOXNO010000001.1:12435029-12456167 GCA_028565335.1 Limnodromus scolopaceus | reverse complement strand
CAGGATGCCATTGGCTTTCTTGGCCACCTGGGCACACTGCTGGCTCATATTCAGCCGCTTGTCAATTAGAACCCCCAAGTCCTTTTCTGCCAGGCAGCTTTCCAGCCACACTTCCCCGAGCCTGTAGCAGTGCATGGGGTTGTTGTGGCCCAAGTGCAGGACCTGGCACTTGGTCTTGTTGAAGCTTAGGAACAAAAGATCTATAATATGCTTGTTAATAGTCAGTTTCAGGTGGCTTCTCATAGATGGAGCTGCCCGTGCCTTATCTGTCCATAGAGCATCACAAAGAGCACAGTCCTGTGCCTCAATCAGCCCAGGAGTGCATACTCATGATGATGCTTGGGCTGGGCTCAGATTCATGATTAACTGAGCATGTAGATACACTGTGGACTTTGCTCAGGACTGTAACTTGCATGCCTGTGACTGATCTCCATTTCCCTTGGCAGAAGCTCACCTAGTTGGAGTTCACTGGGGAAAGCATACAGAAAAAAAGATGGGTTTTGGCATGACCTTCAGCTGAAACATTTGTTGGCTCATTACTCCTTGTCCACGATATAGTCATGTGGACTATCTGACACATAACCCAAATAGTGTAACGGATTAACAGCCATGATTGGGGCTGAGATTTTCACAGGTCTCCCCAGCAAATAGGTGCTAGATGCTATCTGAACATCAGAGGAACCCACATGCTTAAACTGTTCAGCCACCTCAGCCAAGCATCTAAAAAAAGGCAGGGTGAGGCTAAGTTCATTTCAATTTGTTTAAAAAAAAAAAAGTACTTGAGTGATAGCACATTGTAAGATAAGAATTATTGCAGCACGGGACTTGATAATCCAGAGAAGAAGTAAGACCAAGTGGTGAAGTGATGTACTACCATAATGCACTAATAACAGCAACAGGCAGGAATTAACCAGGCAGCTTAACTCCATCACTGCTCTCTATCGGCTACTCCACAGCTGTAAAGACGGTATCTCACATGCCAGCAGTTTATCGGTGTACCTTCCTTCTTATTCCTTTGCTCAAATGTTGAGGACTAGAGCAAAGCTGCTATGCACAGCCAAGAAATAGGTACTTCCGGACTAACGGCCTCTGCCACACGAATGAATGGGGACCAAGTGCTTCCATGTTTCCCTTCTGCTCTTTGTAATGTGGTTGCGTACTCAGCTTGGAGAGAGATCCAAAAGTAGAATCCCAGTTTTCTCCCTTTTTCACAATCACTGCTTCCCTCTGATAAAACATGTTTGGATCTCCCATTGAGCTTTTAATTGGTATGATGGGGAGATTTTATCCTCTGCCTACTGTAGTTAGTGTTGCTTACAATAGGGAAAGAAAAGATCAAAACACCAGTGAAGAGTGTGTTGCTGTGATCAGGATTCAAAGCACAAATAATGATGTATCATAAGCCTAATTACTGTTTTTTAATTATAGCACAGAGGAGATGCTTTAGGAATAAATGATTCCTAGAGCTTTACCTTGCTTGGAGGCTGAACTTTATGACACTGCCAAAGAAAACAATTTGCCAAAGATCAATCCGATTATGAATTGTACAGTCTATCCTGTTGTTATTACAACATCTGTGCAGACATATTACGGTGGTCAAAAAATACACCATTTATGTTTCCAGAAGCAGAAAAGAACAAGCTTTGAAATAGTGGAATCATGGCTTGGGTTGGAAGGGACCTTTAAAGATGATCTAGTCCAACCCCCAGCTATGGGCAGGGATATCTCTCACTAAAACAGGTTGCTCAAAGCCCTGTCTAACCTGACCTTGAACACTTCCAGGGACTGGGCATCCACAACTTCCTTGGGCAATCTGTTCTGGTATCTCACCACCCTCATTGTAAAAAATGTCTTCCTTATATCCAATCTAAATCCACCTTCTTTCAGTTTAAAACTGCTACTCCTTGTCTTGTCACTAAAGGCCTTGGTAAAATGTCTCTCCGTCTTTCTTATGAGCCCCCTTTATATAGTTAAATGCTGCAATAAGGTCTCCCCAAAGCTTTCCCTTCTCCAGGCTGAACAACCCCAGCTCTTTCAGAGAGGTGTTCCAGCCCTCTGATAATTTTTGTGGCCCTCCTCTTAACCTCCTCCAACAGATCCATAACTTTCTGGTAACGAGGACTCCAGAACTGGACACAGTGCTACAGGTGGGGTCTCGCCAGAGCAGGGTAGAGGGGCAGAATCACCTTCCTCGACCTGCCAGCCACACTTCTTTTTATGCACCCCAGGATATGGTTGGCTTTCTGGGCTGTGAGCACACATTAATTGTTTGTATCCAATTTTTCATCCACCAGTATTCTCAAGTCTTTCTCCACAGGGCTGAACTATCCATTCACTCCCCAGTCTGTATTGATATTGGGGATTGCCCTGACCCAGGTGCAGGAACTTGCACTGGTTGAACTTCATGAGGTTCACATGGGCCGACTCCTCAAGCCTGCCAAAGTCGATCTGGATGGCATTCCTTTCCTGAAGCAAATCAGCTGCACCACTCAGCTTCATATCATCGGAAAACTTGGTGAAGGTGCACTCAATTCCACTGTTTATCTCATTGATGAAGTTATTAAAATGTTTTGGTCCTGGTGCAGACCCTTGAGGGACACCATTCATTATTGGTTTTCACTTGGACATTGACCCATTGACTGTAACTCTGTGTGTGGTCCTCCAGCCAATTCTTTATTCATCTAACAGTCCATCTGTGAAACTCAAATCTCTCCAATTTAGCAGTAAGAATGCTGTGGTGGACTACATCAAAGCTCTTAGACTGGTCCAGGTAGAAAACATCATAGCTCTTCCCTTGTCCACTGATGCGGTCACGCCATTGTAGAAGGCTACTTGAAATGCTGATATTTATTTACCTCTTCAGTCATTCCACTCCTAGCTAGCAATAAAGGAAAGTAGAGGGTATTGCCTTCAGGGAATCCTCTTTTACAACTCAGAGAAACAAGGGAGGTGGTGAGATGGTAGACGTTTACACTGATTTTCCTGACCCAGTTCCTCTCTACAGCCAATAGGAGTTGAGTGCATTAGTATATTTTGAAAATATCAGAGAAAAGTATTAGAGAAAAGCTACAACTGAAAGTTACTGCTGTCTGAGGGAAGTTCATTAATCTGTAGGAGAACAGTTCCAACTGATTTTCTAGAGCTTCATTTCTTTTGCCCATCAGAACGCTTCCTTGGGAAATCAGTGTGAAAGGGAGTATTCTGCTGTATCTGTGTATAAAGCCACTAAGCCATTATGACCACAGAGTAGAAGCTATGATTTTTAAAACATCAGTATTCCAGTGAAAGAGTTAGTGTAGACACTCTTACACCACCATGAGGTGCTTTTTAGCAGTAATTTTTCATCAAATGAGAAAAGGCTATACATTTATTTTGGTATATCCTAGAAGCCACTTTTACCATTTTAAATATATCAGAATAGTTCAAAACTCCCAAATATTAATCAGACTTATAAGAGAAGTGAAGGCAGAAATTCCTCTGAACATGCCTTCTTAGATGTGCAACTCTCTGCCTGATAGATTTGGACAGTTATAAATTCCATCACTTGTGTTCTGAGTTGCCTGGACCCAAGCAGTATCCCAAGGCAGCTTTCCCTGTTACCATGGCTAAATACCTTCTAGATCAGAGCTGATTTGCATCTAGCCATAAGAAAAGCTCTCCCTGTACAAGCCCCATGCAAACATCCCACCATCATTCATTAAAGTGTATCCACATCCCAGTGCTGAAGTATCATCACCTCTTCATCTCCGCTTGACAGACTGGTTTTGATCATGGTCACACAGGGATATTACCGCAGAAGTATGCCCCTAGCCCATCCTTCCTCCAGGAGGTTCTCACACCGCGATAAAACACAGCTGTGCTGCTTTGCAAGGCTGTGTGGGAAAATCCACCTGTGCTGGACCTGTCCTGAGTATCCGCAGACTACCCCACAGCACCAGGCTGCCAGCCTGCATAAGTTCAAGAAACATTACAGAAATTTCACCTCAAAACATTACAAGACATCCATGTGGTTTGCATAACTGCTAATGACAGTCATTCCAGTTCTGGTGTCAGAGCTCTTTGTATGTGACAAGGAAAAACTGGCTAAAGATGTGTGACAGCTGCTTGCGAACTCATTCAAACTGACGGAGCTCTTGAAGCAACTGCCTGTGTCCATAGTGGTGAAGAGATTCACTGCAAAAGCAATCACTTTTAATTGTAAGAATTTCAGTGGCTCATGATTTTGTTTTGCACTGAGTCAGATTTTTTTAAACCAAGGGCACGTTACAGTTTAGATGTTAAAGGTTTTTCAGGTCTACCCCAGTTTTTCAGCCAAAACATTTTCTGGCAAAATTCTTTCTCCAGTTGCAATATTCTTCTAAAATGAAAGCAATATATATATACAAATTGTAAATGGTTTTATCTTTCTGTCTTACACTTTATACTCTGTCCATCTGCCTAAGCTTTGATACTGGCATTTTTACATATATCTAAGATGTCCAGATGCACGTCATGGAATTTTAACGGAAATTTGATGCCTAAGAGTATTTCTATATTGCTTTCCCTTTACAACAAATTTTCCATTTGCTCTCTCCAAGACAGAGCGGAATGTTGTTGCCTCATTATGTCATTCAGCAATGTCTGCCCGCTCTACCCAAGATACCAGGTGGATTTTGCTGTTTGAACTCCATGTTCCCATAGTATGTGACCTACTTGAGTTTGCTAGAGTCCATCTACAAGGTGAATCGTCATATCTTTAACTGCAGTACCCATAAGATATTTCAAAAACTTGAATGTGGGTTTAATTATTGCTAATTGACTGTGAAGTCCTCTTGGTGAAGTTCAGGAGCTTTGGACTTGGAATCTCTGGAACAAAACCATGAAATAATATTGCTTTGGGCTCTTATCATTCAGATTAGTGTAAAGTTGAATTATCTATAAACCAGGTAAAGAGAGACATATTCTGCATTGACTTTAGTGATTAATCACAGCAAACGTGATAGTGATTTTAGGGAAAACACAGATGTACACATACAAACTAACAGGTGGAGAAAGTCCTGTTAACAGTAGAGACTAACAATCTACTGTGCTAATCAATACATAAAAGATCATAATTAGCAATAAAATGGAAGAAGTAAAATGCAATAGTGAGATGTAGCAGATGGATCATAGAAGTATTAGTGATTGTTCAAGATGCTGGAGAAAATCCACCTAAAATATTACAGATTTTTGGGGTTATTTTAAAAAAAAATTGCATCAAAAATCAGATCAGAAACATAACAGCTACTGGGATGATCAATACAGTGGGGAGCCTTTTTACAAAAAGGTACTAAGAAAGCTTTGCTTGTATAGTCTGTCAGATGAAGTCTCAGAGAGGATATGACTGCTCTATAAAGATCCTTGACGGGTAAGCATCAGGAAGGGAAAAACTATTTATGGTAAAGATAGTGCTGACACAAGAATATATGCATATAAACTAGCTATGAATGCAATTAGGCTGGATATGAGGAGATTTTTAACTATGAGAGAAACAAAACTCTGGAACACACTTCCAATTAGAAGAGTAAGGGTATAAAACCTAATTGACTTTAAGATAGAGCCATATTGGTTTATGAAAAGAATAATACAATATGTGTTATTAATGACTAGACTTCAGGAGCCAGTCATGTGTTTCCTTATTGTTATGCATAGACATATGTGTAGCTTACAAACTGTGTAGAGTAATAATGTTTCTTTCAGCATTTTAAAAATTTTGAACTCATTATCCACATGTAATTTTAATCCATTACTACTATGCCTGTACAGTACCTTTCAAACTGAGTAGGATTCATTTTGACACAGTAAAAGTGATTAGTCATCAAAATAGTTTTATGAAATAACTAACTGAATGGGATGATGTGACTAGCACATTATCACCTCTCATTTAAAAGTCAAACCTCACCTGTCACAACAGAGGAAACTACAAAACACAGAGACAGGAAAATCTGGGCTATAGAAATCATCATTTGATCAATGTTGTGGTGAAAGACTAGATACTCACTTTAAATTTACATGTAACACCCCTTTCCCTCCACTAAAAATATTTTAGAAGCTAAAAAATCAGAGCAAAGGAATCCCTAGTAGAATTAACAATAACTTTCTGAATATAAATCAGAACAACTAAATCAATACTGCAACATTTTTTCCTGAAATCTGTGATTCTTAGGTACATAGTTGAGGAGGCAGGAAGGTTGAAACCACATATAGAAAACAACCTGACATGCTTTTATATCAATAAGATGTTATGTTTTCAGCTGGGATGGATTTGATTTTCTTGCTAGCAGCTGGTATAGTGCTGCGTTTTGGATTTGAGATGAGAATAGTGTTGATAGTGCACTAATGTTTTTGGTTGTTGCAAAGCAGCAGGTTCTGCCCTTCACACCACCCCGCCAGTGAGTGGGCTGAGAGTGCACAAAAAGCTGGGAGGAGACACAGCTGGGACAGTTGACCTCCAACTGACCAAAGGGATATTCTGTGCCATATTACGTCATGCTCAGTATATAAAGCTGGGGGAAGAAGACGGTAGTGGTGGAAGTTCTGAGTTACGGTGTTTGTCTTCCCAAGTAACTGCTACGCGTGCTGGAGCCCTGCTTTCCTGGGGATGGCTGAACACCTGCCCACTAGTGGGAAGTGATGAATGATTTCCTTATTTTGCTTTGCTTGTGTGTGTGGCTTTTGCTTTACTAATTAAACCGTCTTTATCTCAACCCACGAGTTTTCTCACTTTTACTCTTCTGATTCGCTCCCCCATCCTTCCCGGGGAGAATGAGCGAGTGGCTGTGTGGTACTTAGTTGCTGGGTGGGATTAAACCATTCCCCATGTTACGTGCATTTGCATAAAAGCATTTAAGTTGGGCCTTCAATGAAGCTGACTTACTGGCTGGAGTGGCTGGTATTCCTTTGTGCTGCAGTTATTATTGGAATTTATCTGGATTTCATGCTTAACTGTATAGTTCAGAAAATTACATAGATCTGCAGTTATTTTGATTTAAATTATAATAAAAATATCAATACAAACCCTCTATGGACTTTAATTTAATAGACCTGTAATTACAGTTGCTGTTTACAAACACTCAAACAAACAAAAAAACCCAAATATAAATAAGGGCATCAGTCATCCAGCCAATAAGGAAAAGCAACAGAAGAAATTCTACTTTGCCTCTACCTCTCACCGAAACTTCAAGCTTTCCCCCAGAGTTGGCAGATCAATAGCTTCTGCATGCATGAGATGATCTTGTAGCAGCTCTGTGAGATCTGTTCCACGCTTCATGGGAAATGCCCTTCTGGTGATGCCCTTTCCCTTAAAATAAAAGGCAATTAGCTTGAGTCACTCAGCTAATCTCACCTCTGTAAGTACATCCAAAGGAAATGAAGTGTTCTTCAAACAGGTGTTTTCTATGCTATCAAGAAATGCAGGGCTCACAGATCCACACCTTGGAAACAGTTGGAAGACCATGAGACTGCTAGCATGTGCTTTGTAGGCAAAGGCGTGCTGGACTGTCTTTGAAAGCTCCGATGCAGTTTTTCCAGCACCGTGCTATTGTGGTGGAGCCTCAGGTAATGCTTGGGTTTGGTATTCTAATTTACAGGTGTCTGTGGTTGAGATAAAGATAGCAAGATCACGTCTAAAAGAAATCAATACTTGCTGGTTACCTTTGTCAAAATAGCACAATGGGTTCTGTACCCAGGTCAATGAATAGCATGTGCCAAGGGACAGTGTCTAAAATCATCCTTTGTATGCATCCTCCTGTGTTTAAGAAGGACCACAAGCTTTATGTCAAAGAGGCTGAGATTGCATCACTGTTTTCTTTGCTTCTCCCAATATACTCAGGTAAGTTTCAACCACTTCTTTAATTTTTGCCCAGTTCTTGCACAGGCATTGGCTGAGGCCTGACCCACGTCAATGAAATGGGATGGAACACACAATTTTATTGAAGGTAGACTTTATAGTGGATGCTGCATCCTAGGTCTGCTGCATGGGCCCCATAGCCATGAGGAGTAAAGGAGCAACTGAGGTACCATGCCTTCACTTCTCCTTGGTTGGTAAGACTATTGTTTGAAACTTCAGTATATTTGCAAGCCTGTGGAGATCAAGAGTGATCAACACAGGAACTGTGGTTTCAAAAGGCTTTAGTTCTTTGTATTAATTATCTCATTTCCTTATTATTAACCATTTCTCAATTTCCACCTTTTCCCCATAAATTATCTGATAGAACTGAAGGAGTGCTGGTAACAAATTCCATTGTGTGAAAGCCTAAAAGAACAACACATTATACTTTAATTGTTGTCTTAGCTGAGGATTCAGCAGGACTGGCTTCCATTAATAGAATTTGTACATGACGTCATCTCACATAGTCTGAATGTTTTTGTTTTTAATCAAAATAGACTTGTGATCAGGGCTAATTTATTGATGAAATTAAGCCTCAAAAAGCACTGTAGAGACAGATAAAATAAAGTAAAGTTGATTTTAAAGATGATTTAATCAAGATGGTTCCAATCTTAAGACTGTGTTAGCTTTACACAGTTGAAAGCTTCACTGATTGCATTAAAATTGCTTTCGATATGTGGTGTCAGATCAGACAGAGTCACAAATAAACCAGTTTTCTCCATCAGAAAACACATTTTTTAATATTTTAGGATATCATTCATTATACATATCCTTTTGGTGCCTCTGTGAAATGCTTCACTTCAGACTCTGAAAACACAATCAAGATAACATAATCTCAGAAGTATTTTCTTCCTAAACGTACAGCCCCTGATTGTGTCCCATATTAGTTTTATTTATTGATGTGGTCCTGGGCTGTGTAAGTAAAGTTATAAGTGACACTGAAAACTGCTGACATGAGGGAGAGCAGAAATCCGTTGCTATTCTGCAAACCCTAAATTCTGAATATTTAAATTGTCTTGCTGTGCCCCAGATTCAATACTTTTTTATAATTTCAGTCTCGAGGAATTTAACTGGTTGAAGCAGAGTAGCTGCTTTTGTAAAACATTGGAGACAGTGGTTTATATCAACAAAAGAGTCCTTTTCCTGTTGTGTATAAATGCCACATGTTTCTGCTTCTGTGAAGAAGACACTGTTCATGCATAAACATAGCCAACATTTCATATTATGGACTTTCTTCCAATGCTTTATGCAGGTAAATCAAATGCAGGTTAAATTCTAAGCACTTCTTTGATTAAACATTATTTCATATTTCTTGACACTTTGTAGGATCAAGAACATAGAGCATCAAAGCTGACTCTTCATGCCAGAGTCATGGAATCTGCAGGCATTTGAATCTCCTATAGCAGTGTGAGATTGAATCATGAGTTGGTTTTGCTGCATGCCAAGGACTTCTGGTCTAGTTGTTAGGTTGTAAAGGTCTGTAGGTAGCTGATCTCCAGTATGTAATAGATAAAATACATCCCTCTCCTCTTGAAGAATAACATCAGTTACAGTACTGATTTTCATGTAGCACTGTTGTACTGGTGAAACACAATGTTTCCAAACAAGCTCTGCTATGCTCTAATTGGTGTATGGAACCAGAATCTTTCAATTAGAGTTCTTTAAAGCCAGTCAGTTTTTTCTGAACTGCAATAATGAAAGTTTATTTTTTAAAAGGCTATTTACACTCCTGTCTCAAACTCAGCAGGGCAATAATCCCATACACGTTGCAGCCTCCACATATTGAGCATGAGATTAATAGTAATGACTTTATTCTAGCACCAGATTATCTCTGCTAATACTCAGAAGTCTTCTGAATTACGGTTCATGCTGTGCCCCAACAGGGAGGGTTCATTGCCATTCTGGGTAAGATCATTCTCTTCATAGGTTTTAGCATGGCAAACTGAAGATATTAGCTGGTTCCCATACCTTGCCTAGTATGGTATGGTTTTGGTTGTGTATCTATAAACTGACTGTAGACACTTCTTTACCTTAGAAGTGGTTTTTAAGTAGCAGCTTGTTGGGGTTTAGGGTTTTGCTTGGTTGGTTTTATGTTTTGGTTTTTTTTTGATCTTCTTAAAAGCCTGCCTTGCCTTGGCATCAAAATTGTGACCAAGTAATAAGAAATCCTTAGGGAACATACGACAATGATCACAGTGCTGCTCGTGCCAATCAAATAAATAAAATTCAGCTCTAAACCAAGATATTTAAATCTAAGCATATATATGTAGGTGTCTGTATCACCGTTATGGCATCTAAGCTCCCTTATATAATGGTTATGACCATCAGAGACCTACTCAATTCTGGGAACAGATCTCATACAGCAGTTCGCCTTTCATGGACACTGGTACCTAAGGCTTGATTCTATTGTACAAATGCAGGCAGAGGGTTGCTGTGCTCTGTCATGTCTGCCAACACTGTGGATGTCTCAAATACCCCAAGGTGTCTCATCATTAGACGCTTGTCTTTAGTCGGCTGAATACCACTGACAGTGGCTGCTCTGTTTTTATAACTTTCCTGGTCACTAGTGCTACCATAAGCATAGAAATTTTCCAGGTGAAACTCTTCAGAGCTGGAGTCTCTAGAAATCTCAGAGATAATATCAACGAAAAGCCACTATTGAACTATATCAGAACAGAAGTTCTATTATTCAGCAGAAATGTGCTTAGGAAAACAAAAGATACCCTTGTCTCTTCTCTAAGGGCAGAGGATATTTATATTCCTATGTAAGAATTAAGACGAGAGAAATAGGAGGAGAAGGAGAGAGAGAGAGAATGGAGGAGGTGGAGTGACAAGGAAAGAAAAAAAGGGAAACAGAATGGAAGCAAAAGTGACTAGAAGTGGCTCAAATGACTCTACAGGAAAATGAAGCTGGTTTTCCTCTCATTTTGCTTTTTAGATAGGTTGCGATTGTTGTTCGCTAAATATTTTAGGTAGATGGATTATGCTACAGTTTTTTCCTATTCTACCAGCTTTAACTTGGAGTTACCTAAATAATAGTAGGAGCCATAAGGAAGTTTGCAAATGGTCACATATACAATGCTTGTTGTGGACCACTTACTTTGTTGCATACATAAAAGCTAAGCACCTGGCCTTAAATACAATATACTGATCCCACTGCAATCAGTTGTGAATCTCCTCTGGATTTCATTGGAAACAGGATTTGACCTTGAGAAAACAGCTCTGCGTGAAAAAAAGTTTTTCACTTAATACAGTGTTCTGGGGTATTTTATTTGAAAAATATGTGCTGTATTCATACCCCCCCCCCCCAAAAGAAAAGCAAATATTTTTTGCTTGGCATAGCAATTTAGATGCATACCCGCGTGGGGAAAAACACTTAGGAGCTGTGAACTGCATTTTGAATCAAAGCCTTTAAAAGGTGGGGGAAGGCTGAGCCTTCCTGGACCTGCTGCTAGCAGTTCTCATACTTCTGTAAAGGGTAATCAGTTGTGGCACCAGCAGCACGAGAGCCGGATGTCGGTGCTGGCAGAGGAGTTCCTGTTGTGCTTTATGACTGGCTAAGCATCTGAAGGGCAAAAGGAATCCTTTTCCTTTAAATATCAAACATTTATTTTAAACATTAAAGACGGAAGCTGCTCTTCTGAGAAAGGTATTAAAACTGGTAGAAGTGTGGTTTATGGTCTGTCACTGGGGAACCATGTTACTTTCCTGCAGTATGATACGTTCAGGATAAATAAGAATGCTTTGCTATTTCAGTTCTTTGTGAAGCAATTTTTTAGGTCCATCAATTACCGTGGTGATATGTCATTTGTGCTGTCTGTAGGAAAAAGGGTACCTTCGCTTGAAATACTGGATGGCCAAAGGCAAACTGCAAAAAGAAATCAAGGGGCTGGGGGGGATTTGAAGGATTTAGAAAGGAAAATCTGTGTATTTAACTTAAGAGGTGATGAACCGTTAATCCAATTTATAAATCTTTGATGAGTAGACTTTTGAGGTAGAGAAGGAGTGTTCAGGACAGCACTCAGCAAAACAGCTGAGAACAGATAGAGTTGTGCAGAGAAGTAAAGGGGTGTGATAAAACATGAAAAAGGAAAACTTTCTTTGGGTAGGAAATATTGGTCTATAGAATAGTCTCCAATGTCAGCAATAGAGATACTACTATTTTTTAACTCCTCATTAACACTACTTTATAATACAGTAGTGAGCAGATTTTAAATGAGATCAAGGTCTTTTATACTGAGCCGTAGCTGAGAGCAAAATGCGTTTTGAGATAGTCCCTGCCTTGGAAATCTAATGAGATTGATAAAGAAGATTAAAAAAAAGAGAAGTAAAGGCAGCAAAAACTTTCCTAAGGTTACAACCTAAGTCAGTTATGGATTTATTTATTTATTACTAATTTATCTAATGAGATAAAACTATGACACGTGGACTTTAAAATTACAGCCGCGCACTAAGAGGAGATGAGATGAGCAACACTTTCACCTGAAAAGCTCTCCCATTTGTTATAATTATCTCACATGAACAAGCAGAGTAATGCAGTGGCATTTTGAGTGCATTGTAAGTTATTAGCATTTACTTCATAATCAGAACTGTGTTAGACATTAACTCTGAATACTGTAAGCTCCTCTTACAACTTACAGCTGGTAAATACATTTCCCTCATTGTTTCCTGCTGAAAAATGCATGAAATTGGAGTTAAAAGAAAAGTCCCTCCAGTGAGAACTGCATCACTCTAGTCAAGGCACTGCAATAACCTCCAGTTTTATGTAGATTATCATGCCTTTAATAAGCGTACACTTATTTGGGAAGATCTTACTTCACTTAAAATTTTTTAGGAAGCCTGGGAAGCCTTAATAGTTCTGCAGATCTCTGTGGCTGCAGAGAGAAATGCTTTGTCTGACAGGGGTGCCATGTTTGACAATCAGAATTACCAGAAAACAGAAGATTTACATGCTGACTCTGGGCTCTTAGACACAGCATTTATATCAACAAATGAATTTTACCACATATCAGTAAATGCTACAGACGTTCCCAGTTTTCTTTTAATCGTAAAATGCTGGATCACAGCCTCAGCAGCACCCAATAAATTGTATAAATACAGTTTTTACAGGCAAGGAGAAGATGCATTAATTAATACACCTCACATTTTGCTGATTTTTTGCGCTCATTAGTGAGATGATATAAAATAATATTTAAGAAAAGATTTGGACAGAAGAGAAATAGTGTTAGCAGGCTTATACAGCCCTCTGGGAGAATACTGCAATAACAGGGTATATTTTTATGCACAAAAATATTGTGCAATTTACTTAGAAAAATTACTGTTTCTCAGAAAAAATAATTACACATATGCTTAACTTTATGTAGGTAAGTAGTTCTTGTTGGGCTTGGTCTTCATTTCCTCTTCATTACCACCTTTTCCTCTCTTTTCTGTGTCTAATTTTCTACTTGTCTTTTCTGTCCTTTCTGAGAGTATTTGTTCCCTGTACCTTCCTCCTGCCTTTCACGGCTTGCCTCTGTATGGTTCTTCCCAGTAACCAGGAAAGGAAAGCTGCACAACAGAGAGAACCAATGAGTTTTAAATGAAACAGGGTACTGGTGTGGCATTCATCGTACATTTATATTCGTATAATTCACTTATACAAAAAATAAACCTAAAAATCTGTGTTCCATAAAACCACCTTTCAGGTTTTAAGACAGCTAAAGACACCCAGCAAACATATTGGAAGAATGATGCCCTTAAATATAGATAAATTATAATTCGGTAAGTTTTTCTTGAGTTTCTTGAGTACACAAAACATATGCTTTCTGCTTTCATTTTCTCACTGTATTTTCCTTCTTTTATTGACTGAAGCTCCTGAAAGATGACAGGCATTGTGCAGATAGAGAGGCACAGATTCTGTTGCAGAGTATGTGCAGCCTAAACAGATGAGAGAGAGAAACAACACTCCAGGTAAGCCCTTGTCAGTATTTCCTCCCCTCTCCCAAGGGATTTCTCCTGACTGTCCCTTCTCTCCAAGTGCAAAAGGCCCCTGGACAGATATGTAAGGGTATTTTGCTTTCCTTCACCTCAGATCACCATCTGGCAGCTTCCTGTTCAGCAAGACTCTGCGGGAGAGGACGAACAGTCAGATGGGAAACAGCACTAATGGTTCTGCCTAAAAGGCAGGGACGTTCCCACCCTTCTTTTCTATACTCATTCCTCGCCGTTTCCAGTCCTGGTGACTACGTTCATTCATTGCTTATGTTCTTCCATTTCTCAGAGCACCTGCTGACCTGCCATTTTCCCCTTTCCTCCTTGTTTTCAGCTTTCACACCTAACATGAAGACATTTTGTTTCCAGTTTTGATTACTTTTTGTCTCTTCCTTTCTCCAGCTGCAGGCTCCTGTGATGCTGGTGAATCCTACAGCACATTTTCTCAGAGGAGACCAGGATTTGGCGTGAGAACACAGGGGCATCCCTGCAGTTTGGCAGCTGACAGCAACCACAGGATTTACTGCCTGCCTAAGTTGTCTCCAGTTCTGATTTGGGGCAACATCTCGCAGTGATAAATTTTTGATAATTTTAATTCAAGCTTTTAAAAACCACATGTCACTAGTAATCATAAATGCTAGTCTTTTCTTCCCTCTCCAGTGCTTGTGGCTCTAGTTTTAACATTTTACAGCTCTTATGTGACAAAGAAATATTCACATTGTGAAAAATTTAAATCCACAGGAGAACTGGGACTTTCAGAAAAATCCCCAAAGGCTACAAAACTACGTGATAAGACCCAAGGAGTTGACAAGACAGAGCACAGGGTGCAGAGGAACCGGCAGACAATACTGCAGCTCCAGCTGAATGCACTTGGGGGCTGGAGTTCAGGAAGATTAATCCCTGCCCTTTATACCTCCCGTGTGTGGTTGGGCCTAATGAGAGATATTGGCATCTCTGAAAAGACAGCAAATGTACAGAAAAGAAGTTAAAGAGCGCTCACATGCCTGTGCTTATGGGTTGCAGCTGATATGCCTGCAGTACCTTAAGTCCAGCTGGCTTTGATATCAACAGCAGAATACACACAGCAGCCCAGTCCTTGGCAAATGGTTATATAGCTGCACTGAAGCCTCAGGCATCATTGCTCTTGGTGCCTAAGACAGCTAACTTAGAGCTAATTATCTCACTCTGTGCTATAGTCGCACTGGCTGAAAGAAGTCATCCATCAGAAGATGCTCAGCATGTCATGTGAATCTTCAGTGGGCCACTCAAAATGCCACCTGCTATCCGACCAGACACCTGCTCCTCCTCACAGATCTGAACTAGGATCCATGGGCATCAGGGATGCTGAGGTGGAGACCCTTCTCCCCGCACCCAACTCTCTCTTTAGGATGGAAATTCCACTTTGCTGTTGTACGGTTTGTGGGGCAGTGGTGTGAGTCCCTGTGGGAGGAACACTGTGGGAGGATGTTCCAGTACTGCATCCTTTGCACTGGAACACTGTGGGCGGCAGTTCCAGTACTGCATCCTTTGCACTGTAGCTGTGCAGGAACTGTCCTTTTTGCGTGGTTCACCAAAATGCAGAAAACTTTTAAAATATGCTGCTGTCTCAAGATTATTTATGTGCAAACTCAGAAGGAATCTGACGAGCTCCACGGGGAAAGAACAAAACTAGGTAAACAGGCAACACCACTGGAGATGAAATTGAACTTTGACAAGTGCAATATAATGCACATTGAAAGGAATGATTTAAGTTATAAGTACACACAGATGGTCCCTGAATTAGCTGCAGTCTCATGTAATAAAGAATTGGATTTTGTGGCAAACAGCTCCCAGTCTGCTCAGAGAATGAGAAAGCAAAAGCATTGAGGTACATTAAGGAAGAAAGAAAATGATGTGTTCAAAATCATTGCTTGTACATACATGTAAACATATGGTGATGATTTCCAAAGTGTTTAAATAACCTAGATCCATAATCATACTCTTTTTTTTGCATCACCTAAAGTGAGATTGGAAAGTCTGTAGGTAATTAATTTCATGGGAATAAGGGAGAAGTGTTACTTGCCAGCATCTGTAGGCACCAGTGTGCCTGCTCCCCAGCCCTCATCGACTGAAAATGCACTGGAGATCTTCTTTTATGGGCAAGCATTGCTACCTCTGCCTCCCATGTTGGGAGAAAGCCAATATAAATTAATGGTCTGGTATTATAAGGTGGAACTTTGGGTTGCCCTGTGCAGGGCTGTGTCTGGGTATGGTTCAGACCATCCCATTCTTGGGCTCCCTTTTGGGCTGGTTCTAGGCAGCTCCTTCTGGGAGTGTGGGAAGCTGAATTGCCCCGTTAGGAAATATGTGCTTTATATAGGCTAGAGAGACAGGTGCTATCTTAAAGCTTTTGGGAATTTCCTTCTGAGAGGTATCTCCCTGTGTTTGGATAAAGATCCTGAGTATTTAAGGCAGATGGATGAAGTCTTTTTGACCAAATACTTGTTTATACATCTGTAGACAGTAATTTGAATACTACAAAGTTCACGTGCTACTGAATCAGCAAAGGGTATCCCTGAAGATCTGAAGCTGGTAAAAAACCTGAGTCACGAGCTTTAACTAAGATATTTTTAATACTGTAATTATCCTTAAGGAAACACATTTCAAATGATCAGAGCTACTGTGAAAGCAGAAAAGTTGTGGCTAGTGAATGACTGCAAATACTGAATTCCTAGATATAGCTGGAATATTAACAGAAGACCATCATGGCTCCACAGCAAATGACAAACATAGTTCATTACAACTGAGAAATTAGCTTAAGAAAAAAATCCATTGAAATCATAATTAGAAATAAAAACACAGAAGGGAATGTATGAAAATAATTTCCATCACGTAGCACATACATAACTAAAGGAATGTGCTTTCCTCCTGAAATTACAGGGTTACTTTTGTAAGTACTTGAAATCTGCAAGGGTAGTTTGTAGCAAAGTATGACTAATAGCCTTCAAACAGGAATAATTAGACAAAATAATAGTAAATTGCAGCACAGGTCATTCTTTGAAAAATAAATTAACACCCCACCACATCTGAATTCCCTCACCAGTGCATTTACTGCCCAGTAATTCTCAAGTAAGCTAAGTTAATGTTCCAATAAAACACTCAGGCACAGTGAAGCTGAAAAGCATACACAGCACAAAGCATTCTTTAAATAGTCAAAAAAGGTATTGCATACAATTAAAATGGGAGATGTAATTTAACTGTACATGCAGATACGGTATCTGGTGGCAGAAACCAGTATCTCTGCAGCTGAAGTCCAGGAAGGCCAAAAACCCGTCAGTAACATCATTTGGCATGGCAGCTCCACGCTATTGTGTGTGGAAATGAGCTTCACTGGCAAAATGATGTGGTGCTTTTTCAGTAATCTCACATTCTGATGGCATCACGCTGTTATTTCTCAAGAGCCTCAATGGACTTGCTTTGATATTTTAATGATATTATATATTAGGATAGCTATCTGCTTACCTAGAAATAACTCTGTATGCTGCTTTCTGCCCATCACAATAGTGCCTTCATTCCTCCACATTTGCAGTAAAACTTCTTTCCAATGTAATCTCAAGGAACAATGATTTTTATATCAACTTAAATGAGGCCTGCTAAATATATATGAATACTGTTCTACTACTGTATCTTAATCGCAGCGTGACTGCAAAAATATCTCAAGAAAGAAAAATATAAAGTTGTATGGGAAGAAAATTGTCACTCATTTACTCACGTGCTTCATGCTGTATATCAGCTGGCAAAACTTACATAAACCAGATAGTTGAAAAGAATATGAACCTGAATATTTCATTTTACTCATTAATTCACATATTCATTAAAAGAAAGCTTATGTCCAAAATAAACACTCTAAAACCACCATGATATTGATTAAGACACAGAAAAATGAATACCAAAACATAGCAAAGATTCAGCCCAATTTAGTCTTTTACTGCAAGCTCAGCAATTCAAAAGCTCAAATCCATTCCTAATTCAAACATTTCCCACCCTTTTAATTTCCTGTACTTCTCTCCCCTATTCAAAAAAGTCCCAGGACAGAAAATGAGGTTTGTAGCCCTGCAGGTCACCAGAACCAGGGTGAGTCAAAGGGGAGAGGGAGTTGCTGAGTGGTAGGGCTTCTACAGGGAATGTCCGAACAGCCACTTCTCACTATGCCAGGGAAATGACAACCACGGGCTAGGCTTCTGTTACTAGCACAAAAAGGCACAATCTTGCTCACAAAAATAGTTCTTAACTTGAACATTTGCAACTTGATTTTGGAAACAGGATTTTTTTCATGAATGAGTTCTGGTGGGCTTTGGAAAAAAACTAAGCGAGAAGAAACTTTTTTTGCAAGCCCTGTTCTTGGGAGGTTTTTGCCTCTATAGCAGATCAGCAGACAGTCATCACGTTGGGGGCTTATACAGGGTGATTATATCCCAGTGCAATGCTGTCAGTATGAAATATAAAGCAGCAGAGAAACTCAGCCCATGCTTTTGGTTGCTCTCACATTCCTGGTGTGGCATAGCCAAGTGCAAACAGGCAGATGTTCATTTTCCCTGTGCTCAGAGCCAGGTCACCGCAGAACTGCTCTGATACGGTGGCAATAGGCTACACGGTTTTCCAGCTGTGTGTCTAGATGGCTTCTGTACCAGAGCTGGTTTGTGTTGCCCTTGGTGAATGGAAACAACACTACCATGGTACCACCGGTGTCTGCCTCAGTCTCTTCTTCCTCTCTCTTCTCTTTTACCAATAGAGATGTGGAAAAGCCACAGTGTGCTCCCTTCTGAACCTTGGTCACCAAATACTCCGTCATCTGAAATTAGATTTTCCTGGTTCACAGCCTTCCCATACTGCTTTTTGGTTGCCTTCATCCCCCCCAGAGAGAATGGGGAGTCAGCAAGGACCTCACTTGCTGTCTTTGAAACCGCAGTGCTACAGCAAAGACACAAGTCCCCAAGTGCTCCAGCATTCCTGGGCTGGGGCCACGCACAGCCCGGTTCCAGAGATTAATTCTGTTTGTTAAGTGAAGTGTTACAAAGGAGAAAAATATATTATTTGACATGGCAAAAAAATAAGGTGGTCTTTTCCAAAGTTAAATGATGCAAACTGGGGACTATATGCATTAAATACACAGATGGGTTCATGAGGAGCTGCAGGACAGAGAGTTCTGGCAAACTGTATAAATGCTTTTTTATATGAGAAATGAGAATCTGCGACTGAATGTAGTTGGCTGAGCATAAAACCTCAGCAGCCGCAGCACTTGTGGTGACACTTAAAGGCAAAACATTTTATCTGAATGAGAAAACTGCCTAAAATGGAGTTACCTATGTAAGCTAGAATACGACACTCTGGGGGAAAAAAATGAAAACCAAACCAACTCAATACAATGCCAATAAATGATGAACAAATGCAACAATCTTTAAAATGGTCCTTTGATAGGAAGCAGCATTTTGAAAAAAAAAAATTAAAATAATGTTATAGTTAAATAGCTCTCTAACCTTTAAAATTGTGTAACATGAATAAATCCACTCGATAACATGGAATAATCCAAATTTATCCTTTAGGAAGTTTAAGGGAGCTACACGAAGCTTGGTGTGAGAAAAGGAGACTGGGGTTCCTGTTTGGTGTGATTAGTTTACATGAATACGTTTTTTTCCTGGATTATCTTTGAGGATGGCAAGGTTTGCCTGAATCTCATGGCATGAAAACACAGTTCAGAGCTACCTACTGGTATGTAGCTGAGATTCCTTTACTTGTTTCTTGAAGTGCACCCTTAGAAACATACACTGCCAAGATTCTCCATTTACTGCCTTTTGACAGGGCTGTGCAAGTCCTCAAAAAAATATTTATAATCATAAGGAATGCACATCCAGATATGTGCTATGTCCTCTTCTGCTTCTGTTGGTAGCCCTGGATTTTGTTCTCTGAATGCTCCCGGATTACTGTCTTCAGTACTAATGTCATTTACTGCACTCAGGCTACCAAAAGATCTTGGTTATTTAAATGCCAAGTCAAACAAATTCAGCTACTCTGCCCAAAAGATAAAACTATTGCACATTTGTCATCAAATAGCACTTCTGGGATCCATTAATATGGAATACGATTCTCTTCTCCATTAATGCTGAAGGGCTTATAAGAAATTGAACTCAAACAGTAGCAGACACTGGACTTTTTCTTTGGAAAAGAAAGTTTATTATTAAGACCTTCACATTAGACACTAAAAGAATTTATAATATACTTTGAGCTCACTCTTTTATAAAGTTTTCCTGAAATGCTGACACAGAACTTCTCATCCAGAAATGCAACTTAGCTAATCAAGAAATACAATAGAATTCACTTTCTTTTTTATAGAAGATGAGTTTTAATTGCTGATCACTTGGTTTTCCTTTTTCACCTGCTATTATTTCTGTTTTGAATTTTGTTATATTTTTATAAAGCTGTTAGGTTGTTTATTTTCTGCTTTAATTTCTAGTAATTGTGACCTGGAATGTGAACTACTTAAAAATTTACTTTGTTTTTGAAAAGTTTCTCAGGGAGAAAAAAATGTTATATAGATGTTAGCAGAGAAAGGATTATTGAAAAATTGTAAGAAAAGATGTCATTGTATCAAACATGAGTATTGTGTTAAAGAGATAACTGTCATATAATTTCAGGATTTATTTCTGATGCTAAAAATTGAACAAAAAAAATACAAAGCACTAGCTTCAGGCTAGATTTTAACATTTATGTTATTTTTGAAATGTAATCAAGAAGCTTCTGTACATAAAAAATGGGAAGAAAGCCTCAGAATTTTACAGGCAGTTCATCAAAATGCTGAGACAAAAAGTCCTAATGCTCTTTTATGTGACATACTATAAAGATAGTGAAGCAGAACAGTTGATATGCACTCATAAAAATGAGTGGACTTTTAACAAAGGTTATAGAAGTCTCACAAAGGATAGAGAGTGAACTTGAATAGTGACAATGATGACGCATTCCCAACAAAGTCACACACACAGAATCACACACAGAATCTTAGTGGTTGGAAGGGACCTCTGAGATCATCGAGTTCAACCACATTAAAAAAAACCAACCACCAAAAAACCACCCAAACAGACACAAAAACACACCCACAACCCAAAACAAAACAAAAAAACCCACAAAAACCAGAAAAAACACACAAAAAACAGCACCCACCAACTAAACCCCACACCCACAACCCCACACACAACACCCCACCACAAACCAATAATCTTGGGCGCTAG
>JAOXNO010000001.1:12422675-12434929 GCA_028565335.1 Limnodromus scolopaceus | reverse complement strand
GTTCCTGACCCCTTGAGCTGCTGCCCTAAGGCTCTAAAATCTCTTTTAATTGATTTCGGCCTCCTCCTACCTATTTCATCACTACCCACCTGAAATACTAACAGGGGGTAATAATCACAGGGGTTTACTAGGTCTGGGAGTTTGTTCATCACATCCCTGACGTGTGCCCCAGGGAGGCAACAGACTTCCCTGTATAGCGGCTCAGGGCGGCATATTGGTCCCTCTGCCCCCCTCAGCAGAGAGTCACCCACAACTATGACCTTTCTTCTTTTCCTTTTGGAGCTAGTAGTGAAGTTGGGTCTGCAGTGACATGTACTTTCTGACTTCTCTAGTCTTGGTGTGCCATCCTTCTCTCCATTGGCCGCTTCCTCCTACAGGACTCCATACCTGTTCTGCAGGGGTAACTGGGAAGCTGGGAGAGGTTGGGAGGGGACTCACCTGCTTCCCCGAGCAGGGACCTGTTTCCATTCCCCCCCTTCTCTGAGATCCTCTCCTGTTGCTTGGTGAGAAGAGGGGAGGGGATCCTCCGATTGACACGGGGCCTCAACCTGTTCCCCTACTCTCAGGGAGTGGGCCCACCAGTCCATTTCTCTTTCACACTCCCTGATGCTCCTCAGCCTCTCCACTTCATCCTTCAGCTGGGCTACCAGGTTGAGCAGATGATTCACCTGTTCACATCTTATACAGGTGTTGTCTCCGCTACCCTCCATTGCCAGCGCCAGGCTCCAGCACCCTCTGCACCCAGAGGCCTGCACGCCCATATGTTTGCATGGGGCCTCTGTCTGGGTGCCGGCAGCTTTCCTAAACACAGCCTTCGATCTGGTAGAGACCATAGCTGAGTCCCCAGGAGTGACTGACCTTTCCTTGTACGCTAGTAGAGGCACAGGGCCCGGCTGGTGCACACACGAGCCCTGATTGCTTGCTCTGTGGGGAGGGACTAGTCCCTGCCCTCCCTGAGGCCTTTTATCCCCTGGAGGCGGGATAAACTGGGGGTGGTGGTGGCTCCGCCCAGGCTTGATCAGCAGCACCGCCCCCCAGCTGACAGCCCCCAGGACAAGCAGAGGCCTTGTCCCGGCTTCAAAAAAAGCCCCAAAAAGAGCTTCTCATTGGCCTTCTTCACTACAGATCCCTTCCCCAGTGCAGTCTTACCTGCCCTGAAGCTGGTCTCCATGGCAAGTCCAACAGTAATGGAACAGAACAGTGGCTTTTAAAGGTAATACCGTTTATGAATTTAGCTGAATGGCCTGGAGCTGAATACATGGTGTTTCTGATATTAGCTGAATTCGGGAAAACCAGTATTTATCATGTGACGTAAAATTAATGAGGTGATTGACTTGAACAGCTGAGTTCTGCTGTAAGGTTCAAGAAAATGGTCCATCTCGAAATGCAATGACTCTGGGATTCCAGTTGACTAGACACTGAGGTGCTGCAATTCCATCCAGGTGCTGGTTTATAAGGGGCCAACATCCTTCGTATGCTGTAACGTCTGTGAACAGCCTTTCAGTAGCTTTGTGAAGTACTGACATCTTAGTGAAACCAGCCCCTTCTATAGTACCTTCCACACACACAAACAATATTTTTCTTATCAAAGTCTGGGAGTTAGGGTCCCTATGTGTAATGCTGCACAGTTTCATTTCCCTTGTTCTTTCTTGAATTCATATTATTTTTACAATACGTTATTTCAGGGGAGGCAGCTAGAATTGTAAATGTTCCATATGCACATCCACACTCTTGCTCTTTTACAAAGTCTTCATATTCACATTATTTACTCTCTTATGTCTTGTGAAAGGAATACTTACATGATCAGAATATTATTATCTAAATATGTATTTTTTACAGGAAAAAAAGTGTTGTCATGTATGTCAAAGAGATATATACGTAAGCTCTGAGATTCTGAGCATATATATAGGTGTACTTAGAGGAATTCTTTAAACAGTAATAAAGGCAATTGCCATAGCAGGGATCCTTTATAAACAAATTTGCTGTAAAGACGAGGTAGGTGGAGATTTTTGTGAGTAGGCACTAAAATCAGACATAATGGACACTGGGGTCCTTCAACAAAACAAAAGTTTGTTCGGGAAGGAAATCCTTGAGACTGCAGCTCTCTGTCAGGTCCCTGCATTGTGAGGACATCATTAAACTCAGAGTCCCATTCAAAGCAATTCTATATAAAAAGGAATATTATCTAATAGGTAGCTCTCTGAAGAAAATTATAGCATAGGCACAACTGCAAACTGTGCCAGCACAGAGGATGAAAGGCAGTAAGAGACTGCTGTGGCTCGATCAAGAGCTGGCAACACAGGAAAGAAGTCGAGAGGGGGAGAAATTTAGCCAAGTTGCTAGGGACAGATAAGTAGAGATAAGCATCCGTGGACAATAGCAGAAAGCACGCACAAAAAGATACAAAATGAGGTAACGTTTGCATGAAGCATTAAGATGGACAAGAAGACATTCTGTAAGTGCCTTAAGAGAGAAAGGAAGAACCCAGGGAAGAGCTGGTCAGCTACTGAGTGGGGAAGATAAACACATCAATATATCGGGGTGGCATAAGTGGGGTTTTAACCGCAATCTACACAAAACAAAGTCAGCTGTGGTCAGACAGGTGGCACAATTAGGACAGAAAAAAAAAAAGTGAACTCAAGATGGATGAAAAAAGGTGGATTAAAGAGTACTTATATTTAGTAGATATTTGAAATTGTTGAGTATTTGAACTGTGAGATATTAAACAGGAGACATCACAAACCATCAGTAAGGTTTCACACACTAAGTCTTAGTTCTTGTCTTTCAAACACAGCAAAAGAGAAACCAATGCATTATCTAACAGTTATTTTTAATTTCAGCACTTGGAAAAATGATATATAAAAAAGCTACATATTTTCTGTAGAGCATGGCAAGGTAAGTAGCAGCCAAGCATGACTTTATGAGGAAAAATCATGTCTGGTCATGAATGCTTTGTGGTCACTCCATCTCAGAGAGGATTTAGTAGAAAAAAGCTGATCAAAAGTTCAAAAACTATAAAAGAAGACGATTAATAGAACAGAACAATTAGATTGGAAAAGAGATGATTTAGGCAGTTAGGATAAAAGTCTATAAATTCCTGAAGAAAGTGAATAGGAATTGATTACTCACTGTTTCTCACGATCCAACAAAATCAGGGCAGCCAAGAAAATAATGTGTAATAGGTTTAAAACAATAAAAGGAGGGCCTTTTTCAGAGAGTACGCCACTGAACTGTGGAACACATTGACATAATGTACGGTGGAGATCAAATGGGATCGGTTAAATTCATGGAGGGTTTACCTATCAGTGAACACTAAGCATAATGAATGGTAAGAAAAGTTGTAAAGACTCTAGAGGGGAAAAACATGACCAGTGACCTTGAAAAACTGATGTAAGAAGAAAAAAATTGAAGAAATTAGTGTTGTTCATGCTACCATTCTTCTTGGTATGTTCTACAGAAGAAGTGTTTGGTGGGAGATATGATTATCTCAGATAACCCTCTTTAGTACGGTATTTTTCAAATAGTTTTTGTGTCCTTCTTCTAGTTCACTGATAAGTACAATACCAGACTCAATAAAGAGCCTTGATGGACTTTACTGTGGCTTTTTTGTTTAATTTTTTCTACCTATTTTCTGTTTCCTATCTAGTTTTCATCCATGAAAAATTCTTTGCCTTTTATTCTAAAGGCATTTTTCTCATTATTTAAATACGTTCTCTTGTTGACTCTTATTTATCCAACACTTTAGTCACTTGTTATTAATTTGTTTCTCATAAAAATTTTAGTATTATCTTTTTGTAGCATTCATATAGTTTATTAGTGTCTCTTAACATGTGAGTAAGAAGAACTCATAACTGTATAGGATACGCTGCATGTACTTAGCTCTTCACCTTTGCTACCGAAAGTAGCAAAAGTGTGAGAAGAATAGATAGAAATGTAAGCAATCATAGATCCAGGACACAACCTGCAAGAAGATGTTGAATAAAGTAGAATTATTTAGTCTAATGGAGATACAATTGAGATGTAGTAAAAAAAATTAGTAATTCCAGTAACACTCTTTAAATATATGAAAAACTGCTGCAAGGAGGAAAGCTGTTCTCTGTGTCCCTGAAGAATACAAATAAAATGTAGGTTGGGTTTTAGGGGAAGTGTTTTCATGGTAGTATAGTAAAAGAGTGGAATACATTGCTTGCAGAGGTTCAGACTTTTCTGCCAGATGTGTTTGGGATCAGGCTGGACTCACTGCTGCTGAAAGGGGCACAGAGTCGTTCCTGAGGATCTCTCTGTGATTCTGTATGCAAAACTCATTAAAGCTTCCCAGCAGCCTTCCTTCATTAAACCCTGAGGGGAGTACTGTGAATTCTTTTACTCTTCCTTTAGGAAAAAAAAAATCTTACTTTTTTGCTAGCCTTCTGGCTATTCCCTTTTTTTAGAGGAAAGGGGAAACACTGCTAAGTGATCATATGGGTCATGACCCTCTTTCTATAAAAGTTAATGGGATTTTTGTTTCTTCAGAGGGAATTGGACCAGAAGCTGAGTTAGCAAGTTTTGAACTTACAGCTACAATGAACACTATCTAAAAGAAAAGCTTGAATGAATGTGAAGGTCAAGTGGACAGATTAAAATCAAATGCATTCCCCTTGATCTTTTTGTTTCTGGACCTACAACATGTTCTGTGGTTCCTTTTGTTGCGCTGCCTCAGCTTTGCTGAAAAATAGAGAAGATCAGAGTTCAGTGGTACCTTTGGTAGCAGAACAGGTACTTTCCAGCCAGACCAGCCTGGGAGCCTGGGTAGCAGCCCCTGGATGAAGAGAGCGGTAGATGCTGTTGGCCAGCATGTTGTGCTTTGCATTAGACATAGGAAGTTTAAAGCTTTATCTATTGATTTTGGAAATGGTTCAAAAGAAGAACTGATTAATCATAAACATTCCTTTTATTTCTGACTCTAATTCATAAAATGCTTTTAATAATATGTGTCATGAATTAATCTGTGTCCAACCCTATTTATTATTAATAACCAAGAGGATTATTTTTGTAACAGCAGCCTCATTATCATGTTATTTGATATGAATTTCTAAGGTAGTCTTGTCAGAAGCAGCAAGCAGTCCTGAAGATCTTTTCCCAAGTCATGGTTGTGAAGACACATTTCAATTAAAATTGTATTGTTTTAACAAGTACCATTCTTCTAATTATTAAAGTAGGCAGTGACTGTGGCTGGTGTTCTGACAAGATTTTGAATAAGAGCGACAAAATCAGCTGGAAATATACTTTTCAGTGTCATTTCCAGACTGAAATTCAAAATGCATATCCTGAAAAGTCCAGATAAGCTAGGTTGTTTTTTAGAGTTCTTAAATTTTGGTTTTGAACATGCAGAAGTTAGAGGTTTGAAGCATCCCAAGATACTGCAAGGAAGACTGTTGCAAATTTTTCAGATGAGAACTGTTTCTGCTGTTGCTGCAA
This sequence comes from Limnodromus scolopaceus, assembly GCA_028565335.1. Classification (NCBI taxonomy): domain Eukaryota; kingdom Metazoa; phylum Chordata; class Aves; order Charadriiformes; family Scolopacidae; genus Limnodromus; species Limnodromus scolopaceus. Next base: position 12,429,472 of record JAOXNO010000001.1, on the reverse strand, counting down.
CAAACATGCAGACAATTCAGAACTGAGATTTGTGAAGTTATAATTCTAAAAAGCAAGTTCCACAGTGACTTAGAGCATTTGCTAAGGAAAGAACAGCAGAATCACTTTGCTGCAGCAAACAGATAGGGAAACTACTGTGTAAACTTTGTGCAAATAGATATTTTTAGCCACAGTCAGCATTCAATTCCAAACTTGTCATGGAATTTGGCAGTTGAGTGAATGACTCCAGTATCCTAGAAATCCACACTTATAATACAGGAGATACATGCAAATGTATTTCTACTTCGACAAAAGCTATTAAATTGGTCACTCTTAAAGAGATATATCTCCTTTCCAATACGCACCTGCAACATCAGTGTTCACAGACACCTACTTACCTAGGTTTCCTGTACAGATGTTGGAGAGAAACAGACCAATGCATCAATTGGGTCTTTGGACCTAAATAGGATCATTTATGTCATGTTAATCTCCTCTGTTCCCAGGAATAGCCAGCAATGGACCCTCCACAACCTCTTCAACCGATGAGTGTTTCACCTGTTTTAGCATTAAATGCTGTCATTACATCTAGACTTAATATGTCATATTTCAGTCTAAGCACATCATTTCTTGTCAGATATTGCTTCTTTGGGGTCTAAAGACTAACACTCCAAAATGCAAACCAACAGGCATGAATAGAAGTGGGAAATGCATCGAAGAACAAGTGCAGTGAGCGCCAATAGTACCCAAAGGTCTGTGTTGCATTTCCAGCCTGTTTCCAGTATTTTTACATATATGTGTAAGGGCTGTGACCTTAATTCTGAACAGTTATGCACCGAATACCACAAAAAACCCCAAGGTTTTTATTCAGAACTAATTCAGAGGCAGATTACGCAAGCTGGGATAAATGCTTAATATAATTCTCTGCATCATGACATCTGTGCCCGCTGCTTTCATACGCTGCTCACCTTGAGGAAAGGGACTGGGAAGAGATGACCAAAGTTTATAAATACATGGACTTGTACTACAGAACACAGTATGGTGATGAGGCACTTAGTGATGTGCAACTGTCCCACTTGTGCTGCTTGGTTCTTACTAAGGCAAGATCAATACCTCTCTCTTCTGTGTCTCTGGTGCTCCTCAACTTTTATCTTGTAATTGCATGCAGTGTTCTGATTTCTGGACTCTTTAGATAAAAACAAATGCTTTTAAGGCTATAATGAATCACAATCACATGAGCAGCCTTATGGGAACAGATTATTAAACTAAAACAACATTATTATGAAAACATGGGATTGTTAATAACATGAAATACTAATTATCTGCAATATATTTACTAGGTGAATTACAGAAATTTTTGCTAAATAAATTTTTCAAGTCATAAGTTCTGGTGTTATTCACCAGCACTCATAGTTTCTATTATATTTTTATCTCAAACAATGACAGTTATCAATAAGCAGTCAAAATATCATCCTCCTTGTAAAGCACGCAGGATGGCTGTCAGGTAAGATATGCCCAGTGGCTCAGAAAGCTCAAACCTAAAGCCTTTGGCTGTACTGCAAGGCTCTCCCTTGACTTTGCTACATACCAGAAGAGACGCAACTGCATCTGAAGAAATAAATGCATCTGCCTCCATTGAGTCAGCTTCAAACTAGAGGCACTGATATTGGAGAGCTGAAGAAATAACAACAGCAAAGACAGTTAATCAACTCTGAAATCTTGTCTTGAAATATAAACTGCTAAAAAAAAAAAGTCTGAATAGCAACTACTAGCAACAGTTTATGAGACTCTCTGCTTGCTTGTTGTCTTTTAATATAATACTTTACATCACTTGGTGAAATGCAAAAAGTGAGGAAGACAGTGAAAATTCTCAGAAGTGAACGGAGCTCGGAAACTGATCCAAGACAGCTATAAGGAAATAACAAAGAGATGAAATAGAAAATTGCCCTATGTATTGGTCTCACTCTTCCAAGCTCTGCAGGTTTTCAAGTCTATTAAATAAAATTGAGGTTGAGACAAGGCACTGCTGCTAGGACCTCTGCTGTCTCTGTCCTTCCTGGGGATGAGGAGGAGCAAAGCCTTCCAACATGCTGCATGGTGTCCTCTGTACCCCCAGGAAAGGTAGCAATCGTGCCGTTAAACAGCTCTGGAGTGCTTGTTTGGTGTTGCTTCCCCATTCTTTGTTGAATAATCTACCAAAGGGCTAAGAAGAGCTGAAGTAGAAGTTTCAAACTCTGCACAATGTACCTGTTTTCATTTCTTTGGTGCTGATGAATATGGATCATTGCTTCCTAACAGTATGCTTACATAAGTTTACCTTTGAAGGGGCATATGTAACACAGAATGCCTTTTAGTTGCTAAGAGAATAAATGTATGGTGGAAGCATGTCTGCAGTGAAACCAGCCAGCATTTTGGAGTTGGAGCCCAGAGGGCAAAGTGGAGCTGTAAAGCCACTTGTGGTTGCACGAGTCTAACAGCAGGCACAGTCTGAACCTGAGGCCATGCAGTGTGTAGGGACAACAGGCCGGTTCTGCAGCTGATACCCACTGATGTGACATCACTTGACTTCAGTGGAGCTAAAGGCCAGTTTATATTAGCTAAAGGTTTAGCTAAGAGGTGGTTTTCTGCATCACTCATTATTTCAGCAACTGATAACAACCGTGGTTTTGTTTCTGCTCTGTTTCACTCTTTCATTACACACATGGCAGCAATACGATCACTTTGCTCTCACCTCCAGGTGAGGCTGAGGTATGGCTTATCACTGGTGACACCTTTTATAGTTGCTCCAACTGTCTAAGCCAGGAGCAGTAGCTGGCCATAACCCACTGCAAAACACTGTAACTCATCAGCTCTGAAGGAGAGTTGAGATTGGCAAGCAGCCATCACCTAAGTTTGGGAATATGGTCAAGACTCTGAAGATAGGATTTTATATTTTATTTGGGGAATACATTTTATTCTTCACCTCCTCAAGCTATTTGGTGGGAATAAGAAAAGATGTCAAGTCAGCAATAAAAGAAAAATAAATTATTACTGAACACATGTTTATTCCTGGTAATATTGTGCCATTTATTTTAAAAACCTGGGGACTCATTTATAGTTGGTTTAAATTAGTAGAACCACAGGACTGAGTCAGCCCTCATTAAAATAAAAGTGAGTCTTTCTATAACTTCACTGGAGGCTGGAGCAGGCTATTAAGTGGTATATATGGTCCTTTTGTAAGAGTCAGAGAGAAAATGGTTCAAATTCCTTTCAATGCATGTTCTTAAACAATTTACCTATTACTTTAATGCAATGGATCAATGCATCAAAGGAAAGTATTTTTGTGAAAGCATGAACAATTTGAATTCAAGGATTGCAGGGTATTAGATAAATTCAGTGGAAAATTACTATATTAAACACAGTGGTCTGAAATAAAATCTGGTAAGAAGACTCACATGCTAATTTTCTTTTCTAATATAGATTCGTTACTCAGTGTTGGTAAAGCTGTTCCTCATCTCCATTACATTAGCTGGGAAACACTGACAGTGGTAGCTAATAATTTACTTCAGAGATATAAAGTTTAAAGTTTGAAGAAGGTTATGAAGATTTGTGAGGCAATATTTCATCCTATGACAAAGACCCTGTACTTAGCTGTGCTGATTTATTCCATCAGTCCTTAGCACATAGATTTCTGGACCAAGGTCAGAAAAGTCAACAGTCCACAAGGCTGTCTTTCTGCCTTTGTGCCACTTGCATCACTCACCCACTTCCAGGCTTCTGGTGGTGCTCCAAATTACTCCAAACAATTGTCTTTTGCCTCTTCTTTATGCTTGTTCACAGGATATTCCTTCTTGGGACTGAAACTAGGAGTCATATGTCAATGTCGTATGTCATTAAGAGTCAAAATCTCAATAAAAGACCCTTATCTCAAGAGATTTACAGTTGAGAAGGCTCAAGAAAAATAAATGTTTCTTGGGCATGATTCACCTCTTTCTAAAATAGTTGTCCAAGATATACTTTCAAAATGCCTATTTCTTTCCATTGACTAGTAGATAGAGCTGACTGGTTCAGATTTAAGTACTGCAGAGGTCTAAAGTTAAGTAAGATGAACCTACACCTTTCTGCACCTATCTCTTTTCAAGACATCCTTACTGAACCTATAAGCTAGATGAATGTTAAGTTCCCTCTTTAAATTAAAAGCTAATTGTTCGAGCAAGGGGAAACTTCATTATCACTAAGTGAACTGAAAAAGACATTTGTCCTCACAACTGTGTGTTTATGCCTCAACAGTTGTTGCTTGTGCTTTGTACATAACAGCCAGTGTCTCACCTGGAGTTGCTTTGGTCTGTGTTGTGCCCACTGTGCACCTTTCCTGTATTTTTAATAGCTGTCTTAGACTCTTCTGACGATCCTCAGGGAATGGTGCAGCTGCTAATACCAGAAATATAGCAGTTTTCTTCTCCTTTCCTATTTTTATTGCTAAATTTTGGTTAGCAAATTTGGCTTATTACAAAAACTCATCCTATGAGTTAATAAAACCAAAGGACTTAAAAGTAGATAATATTGACATGTGGTTTTGGAACTGTATCAGAGTCTGTCACAGTTAAGTTCAGATGAATAATTTGCTCTTCTTTGTTCATTGCACCCGTAATTGTAGAAAAAGGCATTCTTGTATCGTTCAGGTGTGTCTCCCTGCCTTGAATTTTGGCAGCCTTTCTGACATATTCTCACGCACACTCACCTGCACATGCTCACACTCCTACCGTATGTGTGAGAAACTGCTGGCACCAGCATCAGCTGCCTCTTGCGCTGCAGCCGCTGAACCAGCAGCTCAGAGATGTGGTTCTCTTTCCCTCTCTGCCTTATTGCTGTTCTCAATTACAACACTTTGTAACAGCTCAAATCTTTTTGCCTCATAGCCTTCTCCTGCAGGAAGCTGTGATTTCTTGATGGTCAGGGCTCTTATAATATGTTATTGCTTAGTTTCCTGTGCTCTGAAAAAAAAAAAAATCACATGAAAACCCCTAGAAATAATTTTTAAAGAAATAATCAATATGAAATAATAAGGTTTGGAAAGTGTAATTCTGAGAATTTAATAGTTTGGTTTATGTATTGCAGATGTGTGATACAGTCTGATCTAATGTGGCCCTTGGGACAGTAACGGTTAAGAAAAAACCGAGCAAAACTGTGTCAGAGAAAGCAAGTACATGTCCAGATACATCATTAAAGAAAAGTTGTATCAATGTCTTATATTACTCTCTATGAATCTCTGTCCCTCATGTTCTCCTCTATTCAGCCAGTCTTTTTATGTTGTTATAAAGGATTAAGGTCCAATAAATCCAAATTAGCTAATCTATATATATTTCATTTTCTGCAATTTTTTTTTTTATTTTTTCTTTGTTCTACACTAACAAAATATGCTGGAACAGCAGACAAGAATTTCCAGTTGTTCATCAAAATTCCTTTTGATTCCTACCTCTTTCTTAATTTCTTTTGGAAGAGGCAGAAAAAAAAAATGCATTTCATTGCAGCCAGGCTACAATGAGATATTTTTCATGAACAAGTATCTTCTTTACAATAATTTTTAAAACTTCATTACAGTCACTTGCAACACATCCTTCAGTACATCTGAAATCCCTTGGCTGGAGTTTAGGACACTTTCATTTCTAGTTCCAGCTCTGTCCCTAACCATAACAAAGCCACTTGACTGCTTTGTAGTTGTATTTATCTGCCCATTCACTTTTCTGTTTAGATTGTAAGCTTCTCATGATAAAGACAGTTTTGGCTATCTATTTTAATAAGTTGCCAGACAGAGCCTGCATATGTTCCTTTTGGGCAAGCAATGCGCCCTCTGTGATGACAGTACTCCTATTTCTTCTTGCCCTCATTTCACATAGGCTCTAGCTACATAAATTAAAACACATTTCAGTAGCTTCCAAGAGTATTGATTATGCTTCTGGTGCTGGTGTGGATTGACACGTCATATGTATCAATATGTCATATTGACATATGTCATGGCTCATACCACACTCATTCCTCATCAAAGACCATACTCTTTCCAAGTGGTTTCTCAGGAATTTTTTTGTATTATAAATGCAGGAGAAATGGTGTTATGAAAATATACGTGAACAGACACACGGGTAAGCAAAGCTTCAATTCAGATTTTATAAGAGTTATCAAAAATCTTTTCATCAAGTCTAGTGGGTTTTAGGAAAGGGGCATTGAGTGAAAAATCAAAATGTGGTGAGATTCTTACATAAGTTGATCAGCTAAGTTCTGTGGAATTGGTGGGAGGGTATCTAATAATGAAGCTTGATTTTACTTCTTTGCCACAGCTTTTCACTTCCAGTATTAATTTCAAGAAAATTGTTAATTTCACATTGCAATCATCCACATTGATTTGAAACTTAATAGTCTATTTCTCCATAGTAAAAACTCCATGGTGATTGTTTTAAGCATTCATTTACTGAGCATATCACAGAAAAACAGAATAAGAAATGAAAAGTCTCAGGAATAAATAGTTAGATTATCAATTACTGTTTGTTGATGAGAAATGGGAGAGAATTGGAATGTTATGGGAAAGTCTTCTTTTTGTTGCATCAGAAACTAAAATGTTTTCTTTATTTTCATGTGCCTTTCCCATAAATACTGAATATATTTTCCAAAAGTGACAAAATTGAAACAAGAAATGAGATAGGTGGTGAAAGGGGAAGAATTTTAAACCACAGATATGAATATTGTTTACAGATGCTTAAGAACACCTAGTGCCCCTCTACTCTGCGCTCGTGAGACCCCACCTGGAGTACTGTGTCCAGCTTTGGAGTCCTCAACACAGGAAGGAC
>JAOXNO010000001.1:12397007-12415790 GCA_028565335.1 Limnodromus scolopaceus | reverse complement strand
TATAGAATATTTCATCAGCCTTTATATCCTGGTTTGGGGGTCTATAACAAACTCCCACCACGACATCTGCCTTATTGATCTTCCCCTTGATTCTTATCCATTGACACTCAACACCGTCATCATGCATATTGCTGAGTTCTAGGCATACAATACTGTTCTTAACATAAAGGGCCACCCCACCACTCATCTAGAGCTCGGGAAGGCAACGCAGAGGCACAGGCTGGTGGGCAAGAGCCAGGCTTTCCGCAGCGTCTCTGGGGGCACAGCCTGTTAGAACAAGCTCTTAGAAAAGTGCAAGAGACTCCGATTCTAACCAGGCTAGATTTTCCCCCCATTTTGCCCCCAAGAATCCAAAACTGGACCAATGCACATTGGTACTGCCTTTAAGTGATACACAGTGTTTCTCACGCCTGTGCATTGGACACAGGGATTCCACCTTGGGGTAAGTCTGTGATTAGGAGTAAGGTGCATGGTAATGAGTAGAACAGACTGAGCACCAGCTGAACCTCAGTGTTGATGTCAGCCTTTGCCAGTGTGTCCAAAGTAAAAATTTTCAATCTGTCTATAATATTTTATATGCAGTTGGAAAGCATAAGGAATATGGTCATTTGCAATAATAATAATAAAGCCTCTCTTTATCCACTACAAAAATTTGGATTAATGAAACCTGAATGTTAATAGGTTGAGTGATACTCCAAATCTGTAATGACTACAGCAATTGAATGAGACTTAATTGTCCACTTTAATTGTATTACCTCTCAGGCAGTAAGCCTGCAGATACTAGGAACAGCAAATGGAACTATGAAAATCATAAACATTTTACTCAATATTTTTTCTACATCTAGCTTGCTTCAAAATTCAAGATCTAACACTTCATGTACCTATATAAAACACAGCTTTATTTGTTACTTTTTAAGACTGCAGCACAATTTATTTAGCTGTGATCTTTCAGCACTTCTTAGTTACTATGTGTTTGTGCTGTCCCCAGACGGGGCATGATGCTGCAATATACCATTTATGGTATTCAGGAGAATAGATTTTTTCCCTTTCAGTTGGCACTGATAATAAACCATTACATAGTGTATGGCGGTAGTAGAAGTATCACCTTTTAGATTTGTCACAAACTGTAAATTTTGACTTTATGATTACTAAAAAAAACTCCTGGGTTGCAGAATGTTGTTAGAGCTCAACTTCTGGATTCACCATTCAGCCTAAGTCCATCTGCTAGGCTCCTCTCTCTTCTGTCTTCAGTTATTTCAGCAAGTAATATGGGGTCTTTTTGTGTTTCTTGGACCTTTTCTTTTTTCTCAATAATTTTTTAATTGCCTTCACCTAACATTTCCTAAGATGATAAGCAAAATCATGATAAGCTGGGAGATTTTAGGGGCGACCTAAGGCATGAAACAGGTCCTTCAGAAGTCTGAGATTTGCAGAATATATGATTTTGGCTACCTTATTGCCTGCGGAATGTGGTTAATAGGCTATGTATAACAAAAAAGGCTGTGTCAGAGGAAAAGCCCACCGGTTACTCTCTCAGATAAGAACAACAGCCAAAAGAAATGACAGAAAACCCTGATGATTCTGGAGTAACTCGAAGAGTCTGAATATGAGACAAAAGAATATCTTGTATGTAAGACCAGGCTTAACGAATCAAGGTATTTCATATGAGCAGGTTGTTTGAAGGAGATTAGACACGCCCTATATTGCAAAAGGATCTGGAAAAGTAGAACAACTTATAATCAGAATCCTGGAAGAAATTGTGTAGATGCCAATTATATTTTGCTGTGAGAGCTTCACTCTCTAAAACTAAAAATGTTAAAATGACTAAAATGTCATAAATTACATTGAAAATTATTATAATGTCATGGATAGAAAAAAATCTAATGACTACAGAAATCTGATGTACCAGTACTGAAGGAATTAAAAGAAGGAATTCAGTATGTTTTGTACACAAAGTCAGATATGAAGGAAACTGAAGAAGTCAATTATTTAAGCATATGTGGGGAAAAAAGAGGAACTTATTAGTAGAACATGGGGAAAGGGCACAGAAGAGTGAATGGAATTGGAGATTTAGGATTAAGTTTAGAAGGCTGATAATGAGCAGCTGTGGACATGAATCTACTCTTGAGTCAAAAGTGTACAATCTACTTATTAATTGCTAAATACAAGTTTTAAACATTAGAATTCCTATAATTTCTTATTTAACCTGCTGTAGTTTTTTTTCCTGTTAGAAAAATGCCAGAAAATAGATAAAAATCAAGCACCATAATATATGCCCTTGTTTCTGTGATTCTGTGATTCTGTGACAAAGCACTCCAGTATTGTGACTTGAGCTTTGACAAATCTTTTTACTGCGACAAAGCTAACATGAAAATTCAACTAGATGTTATGGGAACTTCATCTTCAGTTTCATCCCACCATATCAAATATCTTTGCAAAGTCAATGAAGGAGAAAATGATTTCTCTATAGAAAGATTTTTAAAATCCTCATGAGTGGAAGATGTTATGCACTTCTGTGATATATTAAAACACTTCTTTAAATGACCAGTTTTTAATCTTTTTGTCCTTCAATTTTCTTTTCAGGCACAAAGATATGTGAATCTGGACTACAGTTATTTGATAGTCATGACCTCACCATGTGTTCAGAGTAAATCATGGGAACGCTGCTTGGAATGTAAATGTTGTCCAGCTGGCCAGGCATCTCACCCAGCCTTTCTTTATGGTTTTATTCTCTGCTAAGCTTTGCTTTCATGTTCATTTCTTTCACTACATTTTGTGCAAACTGACAACCTCCTGATGCTGTTTCTTTCCTGGACAGGAAACCAAAATTCTCTCTTATTAATATTGTTAGTGCTGCTGTTATTAATAACACTGTAATTGTTATTTAATGATACCAGTAATTAATTCACACATAATCAGGACAATGTGCAAATATTTGGGCACAATAACTTTTTATTTGTCAGGAAAGCTTGTAAAATTCCCAGCTGCCTGGAACCTCAGAGTTTTGGAGGCATTCTTTAGATGAGGATAAAAATCCAAGCTATTGCTATAACAGTATTTTTTCCCTTCTAGACCTGCAAAGAATGTTTGCCTGGCTGCTTGCACCATATAGAACGGTTCAGCAAAAGCTCATTGTTTCCCCATACAGTGCATGTGCAGACTTATTTATCCTTTTCTTAGGCTGTATACATTTTTACAGTGAGATTGTGAGCTCTATTCCTCCCCCATGTCGCTGTTACGATGCCAATTGACATTATCTACTACAAAAGAGAAAAACAATTTTCCCTCTAGTGCCAGACCTGGGAGTGAGGGGTTTTCTTAGGTTTCATCTCAGCCACCCAGGGATCCCACTGAATAGTCGGGTGTATATAATATGTTGGTACTGCTGTACTTTCGTCATACAGATTTTCAGTCAGTAAGGGATTTGTTCAGCTGACAATAAACCAGAACTGGTGTCAGGATTAGGAGAAGGTATTACTTGAAGGAAGTAAGGAGTAAAAATTATGCATCTGTATAGCCAATCCCATGTAGATCCTTTTCTTCACGTCCTCAGTGTCATGATGAGCACAGAAAAGGTTTGAATAGGGACACTGCAAGGAGATAAAATTTTAGATTGTTTAAACTTGTTCTCTTTGAGTACATTTCTACATATTAAAAAAAAAACAGAGAGTGAACTCAAGAGCTGGACCCCTCATCATCCAGCTTCTTAGCTTAATTCCCAGGTGTTTTGTAATATTTACTCTAAGTCCATGAAAAGAAGAACTGGTATTGTAGAAGAACTGGGTATTTTGACTGTTTCCAGCCAAGACTGAAAGACAAGTATGCTCTGCATTTTCAGTTCTTACCCATGAAAAACATGCAGGGCAGCAGACACATTGCATTGAGATTTCAGCACCATCCTCCTGTGTGGCTCCATTGTCAAAAACAAAATTGTGAATTCAATTTCCATCTGTCTAGACGGCTCTATTACCTAAGCTAAAACAGGTGTAGACCTTTGCATTGCTGATCTCCTATTCTTTAGATTGAGAAAATGTTAAGGCACAAGGGAATATGATTTTGGTTTTTGGTAGAATTTAACAAGCACTTTTTATGAAGAACTAATACAAGTGACACTGGCATTTTCAGAAAATAACACCTTCCAGCATTTTGGAGAAGTAGAGAAGACTCCGTTAGACAAACACATGAACAACGTGAAGAAGTCCTGGTGATTCATTGGACACAGGATTTTTGGAATTAAGATTTAAGATAAGTTTTTCACCATGCATACACTAGCCTGGACTGTACAAAATGTAAAACAACATCCTCCCCTTAGAAATCTCTGGTAGTTTTAAAATTCTCAAAAAAACTAGAGAGTTGTTAAGGAAACTTTTGAAAACAGTCGCTACTAAATATGAGGCATACCACAAAGCAGAAATTGCAGAATGTGTTCATAATGTGTCACCTGCATGTATGGCCCAATATTATCAGGTAAAAAGGGGTACGAATTTCTGAAAAATTCATATCAAGGTTCAATAATGGTACTAATTGATTTTTGTCCAGCTTCCAGGTCATATGAAGTTGGTAGTTAATCTTTGCTTTGCTTGCTAAGTTCATTTAATCAGCCTCATTCACCCCTGTGTTGAAGTTCTGTAGAGTGAGAGCTGCGAGTAGCCCTACATTTCTGCCATCATATTGAGATGGTTTCCACAGAAGGCACTTTCCAAGGGTTATGACAACCTTTTCTTCTGTTTCACATTTCTTTCCCTGCACTGGTCATCTTTGTGTTATGAGTTAAATTGTTAGCCTAGATAAGCTGAATATCCCCATTCGTTGCAGCTCAGCTACATCAACTTGCATCCTCTACAGAGCTGCGCCCAGGCCAGCATGTACTGACCTGGTGCAGAACCTCTTTCTTGTGCTATGAGACTGTTACCTTGTTTTCCTTTGCTTCTGGAGTTCTCTTGTTCAGTATTGAATGCTGCTGATCCATTATAGCTTGTTCTTGTCCAAGCACGTCTGTGATGGTAAATATGATGCATGATTACTCTGCTTTGTTTTTTCCAGGCACTGATCTCATTATGAAGACGACAAGCTACTGCTTCATGATGACATTATTAAATGAGAACATAATGGCAAGAGTAGTTAGTCATGTCACACTGTAAAGAGAGAACTAGAGGAAAAGTTATGCTTAGCAGTGACTATGAATGATTAAATATTTACCATATCGTGAGCAAGAACACTATTTCTAGTGCTGGAACTTACGGCTTAAAGTAAAAATAAAAAAATTGGTACAGCAAAAATATTATCCTGCCAAAGCTCTTGTATTGCCCTACTCGTTAAATAAATGTAACACTTTAAATTATCTCATAATGGAGAGTAAAAATAAAATAATGTTGCTTTAATCACAAGAATAATTACAATACCAGGAAAAAAATTCTCTTTTCAAGCACTATGTTTATTCTATGATACATTAAATTGTCATTGGAGCCAGCACTTCCTCAGTTCTAATCTGGTCAGAAATGTGTTGATTTGAAAAGGATCATCCTTATCATTGAGAAGAAAAATGCCAAGAATTCAAATAATAGTGAATTGATGTAACATGAGCCAAAAAGTAAGAACAATGCTGGTTTCAGAGCACATTAAAAATTATTAGAATATGCTTAATTTTAAATGGACAAATAAAATAAGTCTAAAGTATGAAATCCATGAAAAATGAAATACACATGCATTGTGCCTTTGTTATTAATTTTTTTAACTTTGAAGAAAAAAACAGTTTGACTGTTAAAAGGAATTCAAGTATGTTTAAACTGGTCATCCACCAAAGCAAACCAAGGCACACTTCTTAACTATACCCTTTGAGCCCACTTATATCTATACCAGGAACAAAAGACACTGCATTGCTACACAGAAATTGGAAAACATAAACCATGAACTGTTCTTGTTGAACGGTGTTTAGCCCTCCCAAACAGAGACAACTTCTCCTGATATATCCAATCCAAATGACCTTTCCACCTGTGAGATTTGTAGTTTTGAACCAGGATTTGCAGCCGAGAAGAAAGAAAATGTGCTAATCGGAGTGGCTTTACGCTGCCCCAGGCAGAGGTTCGCACAAGCTGGAGGAATGCATGATCTGTGTCGATAGATACTCGGGGTAGTTTCAACACCTACACCGGCCTTTTGTTAGGATGGTGTGTTCATGGTCTCCCCCGTAAGACCGAATGCCAGCAGGAGCTTGAGAAAAAAAACTCAGAAAAGCTTTCCAGCTCTATGCCGACTGACCCGTACGCTGCAGTGAGGCGCTTCACAGCAGGGAGAGCAGAGGTGGTAAGTACAGAGCAGCTCGCTTGTACGCAGCATCTCTCTCGCGCTGGAGCGATGATGCCCGTTCCTGCAGTCAGAGCCCGGCAGACACCATGCAACCTTTGCCGGATGGCACGGTGGAAGATGCAGCAGAGAAGGCAGAGCTGGAATCATCAGCAAAGGAAAGCTGGAAGGAAGCTCGGCAGCCCAGCCAGGCTCTCCTCTGTGCACAAGGCAGGGCCAACCAACCTCTCTTTTCCCTCCACCCCTTCGATGGCTGGCTGGAATACTTTCCAAAAGCTTCAAACCTCAAATAACAATGATCCAACAATACTGATAAGAACCCTGCTGTGATAAACTATTCTCACTATTCAATATTTTTTTCTCAATTGTTAATTTAAATCTCCCTTGTCCTCATTTAAAACTGTTACTTCTTACTCTGCTGGCAACAGATATTTTGGATGGTTTGTTTCCTTCCTCTTTAAGGTCACTTTTATGTATTTGAGGACTCTTATTGTATAGATATACAGTATTATATGCCCTTTTTTCTCTAGATTAAATAATGGTGGTTTATAAAGGAGGCTCAGGGGAGACCTTATTGCTCTCTACAACTACCTGAAAGAAGGTCTCCTGGTTTGAGGTGAAACACAACCAAATTTCTTTTCAGTAATGTTACTTTTCAGTTAAGCCTCTTCTATCCAGCTGAACTCTCTGAAATTAACAGCATAATTTTCAGACAGCCTCGGCCTCTGGCAGTGATAAGGTCTGATGTTTATAGTGAATGCCAAGGAACAGTATGCAGAGAGGCTCCTGCTTATACTTGCTGCTGTAACAACCAAGGTCAGCTCACTTTATGTAGGAGGGTCAGAAGCAGAAGAGTGTAGAGGGGTCTCACCTGTGGGGAGGAGCGGACAGGACAGGTGACCCAAAACTGACAAATGGGGTATTCCATCGCATGGGCATCATGCTGAGTATAAAAGCTGAGGGATCAAGGAGGTCAGTTTCTTTCTTCATTGGCCAGCATCCAAGGAGGACTCTATCTGCCTTTGATCCAAATCCATGCGTTCCTGAATCCAGATCTGGAATCCAGTTCCCATCCATCACTGAGTTCAGTCTGGGGCTTTCCCAGTGCCTGCCAGTGATGTGATCATCATCCTGGAAGCTTGATATGATTTTGTATATATTGTATGTATTTCATTATTTTCTTTTCATTATTTTATTAATATATTTAATAATATATATTTAGTTTGTTTTAAACTCATAAGTGTCTTTCTCTCTCTTCCTCCTCTCCCTGGAGGAAGATGATCTCCCTTCTCTGAAGGGAGAGAGGTCAAAGAGAGATCTGTCATTCATTTCAGTGGCCATTCCAACCGCGAGGAGGTTGTAGTGAGGTGGGGGTTGGTTTCTTTTCCCAGTGACAAGCGATAAGACAAGAGGAAATGGCCTGAAGTTGCACCAGGGGAGGTTTAGATTGCATAATAGGAAAAATTTCTTCACTGAAAGGGTATTGGAACAGGCTGCCCAGGCAAGTGGTTAAGTCACCATCCCTGGAGTTATTTAAAAGACATGTAGACATTACCAGTGAGGGACATGATTTATTTGTGGATTTGGCAGTGCTAGGTTAACAGTTGGACTCAATGATCTTAAAGGTTTTTTCCAACCCAAATGATTCTATGATTCTATGATGTGTCTATGGGTTATATATCCAAGAGCTATAAACATTCACCATGTTCTCCTCTAGTCCTTATCTAAGAAGTCTACACTTGAACTGTATGCCCAAAATTAAGCACAGGACTACATCTAAACAAAGCAAGAAGATCACTTCATGTGACAGTGCTGTTTCAGGTTCAAGTATAAAGTTTGACTTCTTTTACAAAAGCATAGCTATTAGATTTCTCTCCAATTTAGGATTCACTATTGCATCCCCACCCAATACTGCAGAACCTCTACCTTGATTAATAACTTCACATTCTGTATTCCTGCTGTTGCTAATTCTTCTCATAATATAGAATTTTGTTTTGAATTGCATCTTGGTTTTCAAAACTATTTCTTCAATTTGCCAGTCATTTGCAGCACCCTACAGCATACTTTCCATCACTCTAAACTGGATGATGTTTAAAAATTTAATAAAGGGACTCTCTGTTCTATCATCCAAGTCATTAATGAAAATATTGAATAGTATTGGGCTTGTAACAGAACCATGAGGAATGTCATTTGATGTTTTCCATTTTGTGAGCACACTATTATTTACTGTTATTTGACCCATCTGCACTGACCTTGTGTTAGTTTCCTCTAGGCAACACCTTCCTATCTTCCTTAAGTAAGTGATGATATGTGACAAGATCTCTGACATCTTCTGCTTCTGCTTTAGGCAGACTGAAAAATTTATTTCTGACTATAACAGGCAGCCTTCTTCAGACAGGTGTGTTCTTGCTTTACTGAGGAAAATACAGAAGCTGCATGAGCTGTGGCTTGATATAAAAACTAAACTACAAGACTTCTATACGTCTTGGGCTGTGACACAGACTTAAAATATTGGTGTTACTGAAGGGTTACAGAGACCCAAAGACATGTCACGTAGGTTTTCAACATCACAGCTCGAGTCATCTGACTCAGCATGTAGAAGGAGATGTCAACCACACCACAAGTCTTGTGCACCTTGAAGTGTTCATCAGACACGAACAACTTGCATTTTTTTAATATGTTGCACACTGGAGAAATCTGTTCCTCTACACGGAGACCCAAAAATGACTACTGCCATTAGGTCAGGCAGACGTCTTTCAACGACTTAGTTAAGAACTAGTTATTCCTCTCATCAAAAATCTTTCTATTATAGTGATTAAATAATGAAAAATCAGTGCAACATGGATAAGCAAATAAGTTTTTTTTTAAAAAAAAGTGCCTATATATTCACATGCAGATCAATTCAAATGGTATTGCTCTAGACAACCTTGTTTTGTTGGGTTTTAATTTTTGCATTGGTGTTTGCAATAGTGAGGTAGTGTTAATTTTTTTTCTCCAATGCTAAGTGTTTTTAAAAAGAGAAGTTTTAAAAACTAAAGAAAAAAAGGAAAACAATAAAGAAAGAAATGAAAACACTAAAGAAAAAAAAAAAGAAAATTAAATAATGGACACCTTAAGAGCTTGTTGTAACTCTGTGTAGAGAAGCCTTAACAATAGCCTTCTTTTTTCGGTGCTGTTTGTGCCATATTTAGATCAGATGGACTATTTTACAAATGAATTCTGTTAGAGTTCCAAGTTACAAAACGAATGGCAGAAATCCAGGTCATCCATCATGCAGTGCACATGTATGACCACCCAAATAAAAGTTTAAGTGACAGTTGTTGTAGGATGTCAAAACAATGATCTGAACCTTTCCTGCAATAAAAATACCACTAGACAGACAGGCATAGTTCTGAAGGTAAAGCTGAAAGACAGTAGCAGTGGATACTTTAGTTTGCTCAATAGAGCTTTAGAAATGTGATTGTCCAGCAGTGCACAGAATTCCCTTGTTGTGAACAAAGCAACAGAAAATAAGAAGTTTTATCCCTAAAGACTGCAAAACATTTATTTCAATGCTCTGAATTCCTCCCAGTTAAAGTGGGAATGGAGCCAGGCACAGGACTGGCACATTACCTGCCAGAATTCTTCAACAGGTGAACAGGATTGGGAAAGAGGAAAATTGTGAACAGATTAACAAAGGAGAGATTAGCATGGGATTTTCTCCTAGACATAATTTTGCACTCATTACTGTCATGACCAGTGCTGACAGAATGACTGTGTCTTGCAGTAGAAAGCATGTTCAAGAAATTGTTCAGCTTTGAAAGACTAGGACACATTCAGGGTATATGACAACTGATTCAGCAGACACTCAGGAGGATGCTAAGCATCAGATACAGAATCTTATTTTTCAGTTACCACTTTAGATAACAGGCATCCAATAAATTTCAGAGATGACCAAGAAGCTCTCTGGGTCCTTCATGCTGATTTTCATCAAGTTATGGAAGACCAAGAGTCTGGAGCACTGAGAGGCAGTAAATGCTGCAGCATTATTAACAGGAGATTAGAGGCATAATCTCAACCATCAGTCCTAAACACAATAATGTCATAACTGTTAAAATGCAATTAATAAACTAGTTTAAAGGGGGTGATGTACAATTGTTTAAAATGAATTTTTTACATCCTTTTAATTAGGGTTAACAAAAGCAAAAATTTGAAAACTGATTTCTGTGAAGTTTTTAAACTGCGATTGATAAGCATTTTCACTGAGAATCCAAAATCTACCCAGAATAGTTTAAAAGCAAAGTAACTGCTATGTCTCATCATGCCATTGTAAGTGGGGTCTTTATCAGGGTCTTTTAAGAGATTGGTCCTTGACTTTATGTGTTCTACATTGTATTGCTGATCTGGAAGAAAATCTAAAATTTCTGCTGAGAAAGTTCACAGAAGACACAAGTAATAAAAAATGGTAAGTAATGTTGAGGATATGTTACAGAAAGAAATCAATCACAATCATGACTTGATAAATCAGTCTGCAAGCAATTAATTTGGGCTTCAATAAAATCAACTGTAAAATTACCAATTTAGGAAGGAAGAATACAGAATGTGATTATAGCATGGGAAGCTCTATCCACATTAAAAATGGTTTTGAAGAAGGCATACTGAGACTATATTGGATAATCAGCCGAACATTGGCTCCAGTACAATCATTTGGGCAAAGGGCTAATGAAATCTTGGTTGTGTATATACAAGTTTATCAAAAAGAAAGTTACAAGCAGTGATTCAATCGCCTTTTTAAATATCTACATGCGGACCAGAAAACTGGTAACAAAGGAGGCACCTCTGTCCTACGGAGACATCTGTAAGAAGGTACAAATGCTTGAAATGAAACTTAAAGAAGCCTAGGCAATAAGTAGAACACACACTATTAACAGCAAAGGCCATTAATCATTAGTACAATTTAACAAGAGCCGTGGTAGACAGCTTCTCCATCACTGGAAATTTAAAAATCACAGGCTACTCCCCTAGTTTCTGCTGCAAGCAGATGTTAATCAGCAAAATTAAATTCTTGGTTTCATGGGGACATTCAGATTATAGTGGTCTTGTCTGTCTTTGCCAGGTACAAATATGTAACACAACTTTATAACTGCAAAACAGTTTATCATTATACTCTAGACCTTCATTTTAATACCAGACTTTGAGACCTCTGTACTTGGCTGTACAAAAAAGTAACCATTTTGTATTCAGCTCATACAGCTGAACAGCAGAAAAAAAAGATTTTACTTTGATTTTATCTTGGTTTGATGTTCTCTTGATGTAATATAAACATGACTGTGACTAAAGTATCTCTATTCTTAATAGGAAAATATATCTTCCTATTGAAATACCATAGAGTTCAGTTATGGCCTTTGTTCTTAAATTTATACATAAATGTACAGGCATGACACAAAATATTCATAATGAGCCTTTAAACATACATACTGATATTTTAGTCAGGGCTGTGAACAAGAGCATAGTTCTTTTAAGGTTTTTTACATACAGGAGGAGTATCTGGTAAAAGTTTCAGTGTATTATCTTTCTTTTGTGAGCATCTGGGATCTTTCTTTTTAATAATACTAATGCTGTATTAAACTGGTGTGTCTATTCAGAATATGATCCTGTTACCAGCTAGCTAGTTATCTATGATAGTAATCTACAGTAAGTGATACCACAGCTGTCTTTCATCTCAGACAATAATAAGGGTTGGGATAAATTCTAATTGGGATACATTCTAAGAAGAATTGCACTGTCAGCAGTACCATCCAGTTATAAGCATATTTTTCGCAACTTTGAAAAAAAATCTCCTATTATTTCATAAAGTTTTCTGGTAGGGTAGACTGCTTCCTAACTTGTGGTGCTGGTCATTGCTGTTATGGCTAAGAGATATTTTCACTCTACCTATGTGCTTTATAAGTCTATCCTAAGTAAAATGAGTTACTAACGTGATGCCATGAGAAGAAGAGAACTCATACGATAAACCTTTTGGAAAAGGAATGAGTGAAGCAGTTGTTATGAGCCTACTTTCATGGTCCGTAATGCCAGCAATCTCAGTGGAAAACTCCTTTCAAGGGACCAACAACTTGCATCATTCAGTAATTGCCTTATGCTCATTCTAGATCAAGCCTCAAAGAAAGACAGAGAGGTAGTAAAACTTGATTGCCTTGTCCCTGAATGCATTAGGAATACAGACTGCTGTCATCCAGAATACATATCACACAAATATCACCCAGAGTGTACTACCTGGTTTCACCAAGTTACCTTTGTTATCATTTGAAACATGCAGCTTATTCTAGACTGTAGAGGATATTTTAGAGAGTAGCAGCAAATTAATGCTGGGAGATGTTTTTTAGTAAATTGAAAGTTTATAGGACCTTTTAATTATGAAAGAAAAAGACAGCTACCATACTAACAGATAAATACTTGTGCAGTCTGCCAGGAGCTGCCTGAATATATGTAAATATATGATAATTAGCCACTGTTCATGGTACAACATTTTCAAGAGGTAGTAAGGCATTTTTTTCATCTGATTAAGCAGTGAATATGCAATAGTAAAAGGTCAATTCAATGTGAGTCTGTCACATGATATTCTAATAGCATCATGCCAATTTAAGTGGGTAGGCATCATTTAAAGTAGAAACTCATTTTCTCGATCATCATTTTCTGTAATGTCTCACAACACAAGAGACACATTCAAGGAGCAGAAAGAATTGTAAGACATCACTTTAAGGCAGTTTTTATTTCAGACATAGTGAAATACTGAGAAAAGTCTGGTCAGACACTTTCAACAGCCTGAGTGGCCTTGGAATAGCACAGGTTGAAGTGTATGTAACCAAGGGCTACCTGGTGAAACATACCTGCCTTTGAATTTGTATTTTGCGACTAAATATTATTACTTTCATTGTGTAGGTGAGGAAGCTCTGGCAAGTAAATGACATGGCCACCTTAACCAGGCTAAAAAAACAATGAAAAACCTTGACTTCCAAATATCTGCCTAAGGCTGCATTTCTCTGATCTCTCAGTATCACCTGTCCTTTATCTGCAGCTTGCATAGAAAGTGCTATACTTCTCCCCTTCTGAAAGGGATAGCCTGTATAGTGAATCTGTTATATAGTATATAGCTGTAGCTTGAAACCAAGGATCAGACGAACAGGAATCACACTTATATTAACCTCTTTATCTTCCTTTACAAGGCTGGTGTTGATCCCAGTGACCAGGATTTACATCTTCCTCTTTTAGTTAGCGTTATACCCAGCTCCACTTCTTGCTCTACTTTCCGTTTCCTTCTCTACCCCATTTCCCCATTACCACTACTCACCTTCTTTCTATTTCTGTTTGCTAGGGCAACTATTGAAAACGGTTCTGGGACAGCATCTGAGAGCATCAGGAAGTCCTTTCAGTCTTCTCTACCAGTAGATACATTTCACAGAGTTGCCTTCTGGGAACTGCCAGGCCTACCTATGCTAATGTACCCCTATCGCTATGTGTTCAGCTCATTTGGAGTCTGTTCTTGGCATTAAAATTCTAGCCATATAGTTCCTACAGTGAGATACAGTTGTCTGATATTGGAAAGTCATCGTTCATATCAGCAGTTCTCCCAGGGATGGGCTGAGACATGTAACTTCTGTCTTCTGGAATCAGGGTGTTAATAAAAATAAAGCACATTTTACACATCACGTTCAACCTGGGTATAAGAGAGCTATAGAGAAGTGCTACGCAGTTGGCTACACCATTAAGCTGAGCTCTGTGTATATGTGCAATGCAGTGGTGCGATTTTAATGAGAAACTCCCTGAAAGTTATTACTAAGAAGCAAAGTATTGCTATGCAGCTTTATTGCCAGATCACAGAATTCATCTTCTCTCTCTTGGCCTGAGCTAAGCACACAGTAGAAGAAGCCAAAAAACCTCTTCTCATTCCAGCAGTGTCTTTTAAATGGCTTTCTTATCTTGCAAGTTTGCGGCTTTAACTATTTTGATCTACTTCTACATCTGCCTAATTTAGGGGATCCACAGGCATGGACTTGTCCCACCTGCACAGGACTTTTCCCCCCCCCACATCTCCCCCCAGCACAGCACACGCTGGCCGGTTGCCAGCTCCGTTAGCTGACTTGGTCACTGCAGCACGCGCTGTGCATTGGCAATTCTGCGGTAAGAAGAAAATTTCAGAGCAGAACAGCAGCACTCAGATCACTGCTGGGGCAGCCACGGCGGCTGCTCCAACGATTTAGAGTTAGCCCCTCAGGTTTTGTTTCTTAAGATGCCGTCACACAATGGAAATCAGCTTCTTTGTCTGCAGTGGCAACTGGCGGGGGGGACGAGGGGGAGGCAGGCAGGAGATGCAGCTGATGAAGAGCCCAGAATGAAGAAAGAGAAATATGGCAAAATGGATAGGGAAGAAAGGATGCAGATGCTGCTGTTTTGATTAATGAAGTAAAAGCTGTTAGAGACGCTCTAGTTAAAGATTGCTGAACAATCTCCAACGGATCACGTACTCAGCAACCTAGTAGTGTGGGTGCGACAGGCACAGCTTCTCTTATGTTGGTCTGCAGAAAGGAACTGTGGGGTAAAAGGGCAATAAATAGCTAACACTGTTATGCTCAGGTAACTGGTCACTGACATCACCCTCTGCCTCATTTCCTCATCTTGGGATAGGGATTGGGGGACTCTCAGTGTCAATGTCTTCAGCTGTGCTGGTGCTGTGTCCTCCTAAGGACTACGCATAGATACTCTGAATTCCTGTCCTCCCGACTCATTGTGTGTTCTGGAGCAAGAAATGCTCAATCTCCCCCACATCATTATCATTACCATGGTTTATTGGAATGTATGAGTCATCCACAGAGGTACTGTGGCAAATCATTATTAATATTCGAAAAGAATTCTGTTAATATCCAATTTTATCTAAATATTAAACATATTTATTTGGCCTTCTAACGGATATGAGGGACAAACAACAAAAGGAATTCCCTGTCACAAGCATTTCCTTTATGAGCTAAATTCCCCTTTTCATAAGCACTTTAGCTATGGCCAGATAATCGACTACCATAATTAAATACAAGGTGATTTATACCAGGAAAGAATCTAGCCTAGATCCTTTTCCTTTGACGATAATTTGATAAGAAAAAATAGATCTCTTGTGCAACATTTAGTTTGCTCCATGTTCCCTAAAGCCCTTACAATATCTCTGCTTTCCCAAAATGTCCCCTAAAGTACCCTCAGCTCTGCCCATCATCTCCGTTTACCAGCTGTCAGACGAAGCTACAGATGAGTGTGTGGATGAGCTGACACAGATGTCTGTAACACTACCTAATAATCCAGACTTTCCACTGTAGATGTGCTGATTTGGATTTTTCACCTCTGTAGAGCTACCACTTCCAATGAAATTTATGGGAATGTAGTACTTCCAGGCTGTAGCTCCCAAAATCAGATTTGGTTCAAATTGGCCAGTTGGTTGAAAAATTCACTGGAATTGAGAGATGTGTTGGCAAGCAACAGAAAGACAGGTGCTTTTGGGAACGTCAATCCCTTGCAGTATTTCCTGGTATATCATGGGAAATGAATGAGAATTCTCATTTTTCTGAAAGCTAATTTTTATCAACAGTACTGCTAATGTTTCATTTCTGTAATTTTTAATGAAACAAAGAGTATGACTAAGCCCCTTTCCCACCTTAGACAAAGCAATCTGAATTAGAGGTTTCTTATATATCCAGTAGTTCTCTGATTAATCCCAGAGCATTCCTGCAAAACATGGAAGTGCACTTAAGATGCACAATGGGGAAAATAATTTTTAACAGAAACTTTCTAGTCTTTTTTTATTCATCACATATAAGCAAAGAAGAATCGAACATTTTTTTTCTCTTTATAGGTCACCTTTACATTTGCATCCATAAATTAGAAAAATGCTGTGATACAGCTAATAATCCTTAGGGAATTCATGCACTGCTGGAGAAGATTTTCCCCCACAAAAATCAGTCCTTGGCATGATAAATACTTTTGTTAATGAGCTATAAGGAAAAAGCAAATTATTTTTTCTGTATCTGTAGAATTAGGTTGGCTGAGCTGCCTGGTTTAGATCCATGGGGGAGTTAGCACAACACCCAAAAGACAACAAAAAGGAAAAGATGTCCATAAATATGAACTAC
Source organism: Limnodromus scolopaceus (assembly GCA_028565335.1). Lineage (NCBI taxonomy): Eukaryota > Metazoa > Chordata > Aves > Charadriiformes > Scolopacidae > Limnodromus > Limnodromus scolopaceus. The sequence goes on along the minus strand of JAOXNO010000001.1, from coordinate 12,399,336 downwards.
AGCAGCTTAAATTTCTTCCAAAACAAGATGCTCAGCTCCAAGTGTGATGGTAGATAAACTAAGGGGTTGATCCTGTGATGTACTGAGTATTTCAAAGTGCTATCACACTGATGACTCTGGAGGAAATATAGTTGACCTCTATGGCTGGCTATGAAAAATGACATTACCGTGGATTCTCTACTTGCAAATAAATTACTCTGTCACTCTAATCAGACTGGTCAGAAAACCCTCTTCCAGCACAGAAATACAGGCTTATTCAGCTGCTCTCTGCTGGAAGAAAGGACCCTCACTACTTCTATTGAGCTAATAAATGTACCTTCAGCAACTGACTGAAAGAGGTTTTGAGACAAACTCTGTTTGAGCAGCTAACAACAGCTCGCCTTTAACTTGTATGATATAGACCTGTGTTTCCACATGATGATTCTGCTTTCGCTGCCACAAGGTATGTACACACAACTTGGCAAGCTTGCTGAAATGCATCGATCCAACAAGTTTTGCATCGCACCGCCTGTTGTTCTTTTCATCCATCGATGACAGTGATGTTTGACTCCCCTGTTATGCAGTTATCCTGCGTTACTCCAGGAGAAAGTCACCTGTATCATGTTAGTCTCTCTAGCACACAACAGGTAGCCCCACTCTATATGACAGAAGCAGTGCTTTGGCACCTGGCAACTTTGGCAGCACCAACACTTTGGGATCTTTGGGTTAGGGCCTCAGTGTTGCTAAGTGGTGCCCAACTGGAGCCCTGGCTACGCAGGGTGACACAACTAGTGTGTCCAGGAGGGAGCAGCCCGGAGCAGTGCAGATGTGAGCAGCTCTGTGTTACTCGACCAAAGAAAACTTTTGATGAAAATACCTTTAGCAGCAGTTTTCCTAATCTGGAGTACAACTTCACTGCCTTTAGAGTAAACCCTGGTCACAGGTGTAAGAATAGGTTGTTGGATCACCAGGGTGTGAACAGCTATGTGAAGCTTGAGGCCGGAGCTATCACAACTGTGTCAATGCATCTAAACGTCGTTTCAGAGGTGGAGGTTCTCTTAGCGTAGACAAGAGCTCATGTAAAGCTGGTGTAAGGCCAAGAAGAATGGGTTCTTCACCATGTTCTTCTGGTGCCACTCAGTGCACTGGTGCCACAGAGCCTTTTGCTGTGTGTAGCAGGAGGCTGGAGCCTCCTGGAGTAAGTTGGAGACACACAAGTAGAGCCCTGACGCTCCTCCTCCTCTGTTCTGTCAAGCCAAAATTCACTCAGGCAGAGAGCCTCACCCTGTACCCATGATATTCTTCTGGCCCTGAAATTTGCTGCTTGTCTGCAACTTGTACTGTAGCCAAAGGAAGTTTGAGTACATGGAAAAGCTGCAGAATATAAGCCCAAGGCTACACATACATATTTATTATCCATCCAAGAGTTATAATTGAAGTGGACATTCTGGCAATGTGATAATGATCTGATTACAATTTTTATCACTGTTTCCCAGAGTATCCAAAAGGCCCAGAAATGCAAAATTTATCTCCTCCCTCCACATTCCACTGCAAAGCCTGCCAAGGCGTGTAAGCCCCTGCGTGCCATTTCTGAGGGCTTGTTGTGGGAAGCTTCTTTGTTATCTCTGCCTTATGCCTGGGCCAAGAGATCTCCTGGCTATTAGCCTAAAACAGACCCAGTGAATGGCAGATTTCTCTAAGCTTTCCAGGTACCCATTTAATGTCTGGTGCAGCCTTGTAGCCTATCAAGACTTGCCGGAGGCTACAGATGGGGGTTTTGTCTGTGAAAAATGAAAGGACAATATTTTAACTGTATGTTGTAGGTTGTCAGTGATGTTCTAGGTGATGAGACCAAGAGTAAATGGGAATTAAATAGGGAAAACATGTGAAAATAGTTTGTATTAGTGCAAGAGGACTACAAAAATGTTTTCTACATTGACTGTAGTACTATTTGAAAAGTTGGATTAGTTAATGTGGCATTTCATCTGACACCAAATTTCCATTTTTGATAGAGAATGTAAATTGGATTTCTCAAAGCGCTATTTTATTTCTTTTAAAGTTTGTCTATTTGAAGTATCTGCAAATAAAAGGATTTTGTTGCACTTCATTTTACTGTTCTCATTGAATAAAATAAGTATATTTATTTTTCCCATCTTCCAAAAAGGCAAATAGGGGCAAAAAAAGAATTAAAATGAGCTAAAAAAACCCCCACATCTGACAAGATCTTGGGGCTCACTCAGGAATCTTATGATTTTGGACCCATTACTTTTAATCATAAGCCCACCATTTCATAATTTTAAAATTATATTTTTCTTGCTTATCTGCTAAAGCAAACTCAAATATATTGGGG
>JAOXNO010000001.1:12379698-12396907 GCA_028565335.1 Limnodromus scolopaceus | reverse complement strand
CCCCCCCCCCCCCCCCCCCCCCCCCCCCCCCCCCCCCCCCCCCCCCCCCCCCCCCCCCCACACCCAGTTATTTGAGATTAAAATGGAATTCTATGCTTTCTTTTATCAGCACATTGCCAGAGGGAACACAAAATACCTGATAACGCATTTCCTCTTACAGTGATTTTTTTATGACGGAGATATTTTGATCTTTTTGTATACAGGTGATCAGATTTTCCTGTTATCTGTCTCATCTTTTAATGGGAGTTTATAGCACTCCATGTGACAGGGATGCAGAGGTTCCAGCTTGGGCTTCCTCACTAGCTCTGCTGTGGGCTGACTGGAAGAGGGACAGGGACATCAACCCTGGATTCCAAAGCGTTGAGTAGTGCAGGGAAGGCTTAAATCTGTCCAGCGAGCCTTGCTTGGTTCTGCTCCTCAGCTTTTCCTTAGCTAAACCCTGCCAACAGCTACACGTAAATGAATTCAATTAATTCCAGGTCCAAGTTGGCATATGCACAAGGTATTGCACACTCAGCTGGTTACCAGCTCGGACCTGTGCTACCTTAAATCTCTGTATGCTGCTCCACTGCAGGAAATAGGTTTGGCCTTAGTGATTGTGATTGATAAACTTCATTTGACGTGTCTCAGGTCATTTGCCTCTGGAACTGGGATTAGACAGATTTGTTTTGCAGGTGTGAGTCAAAGTGCGAACGTCCGTAAAATCGAGGGTTTCAAAGGGAGGGAAGCTGTGCTCGCTGGATTAATAGCCTGCATCCACACACCTGCAAATTCTTTATCTACACTGAAATTTTCCATCCCTGGGATCATCCCTTGAAAATCAGTATTTTGGAAAGTCTGAGGAAAACAGAATTTATGTTTCAAAAATTAGTTTCTGGAAATGAGATAGCCCTTTGGAAACCAGTAGTAGCACTGTGCCTCAGCAATGCGTAGGCTGGAACATCCAGTACATTATCCCATGTCTTTCTGATTGTCAGAAATGAAGCTCCAGATTTAGACACCAAATTTAGGTGTTACAGAGTTGCTGCCTGCATGTGTGATAAGTTTAGAGAACTATAGACAATAGAAATCTGGTAAACGTAGAGCAATCCAGAGACCTTTTCAGCTTCTCAATGTAGGCATCTGTTCTCAGAGAAGAAAAATAAGTCTCTAGTGGCAATGTACAGCTGCCAAAACATCAGTGTAAAGCATTAGATGCTGTAGGCTAACCTGTGAGTCCTGCTGCTGCTGCATCAAGGCACAGATCTTCCTTTGGGATGAGGTCGTACAGCCCAGGCCTGTGTAAATGTATGACATCCTCCAGGGCATCTCAAGTGGCATTAGATATACATATTTAGGCAACTGAGTCCTCTCTCATTGACCGCATCATTTAGATCTTCAGCAGCTGTACCGAGGGCTGATAAATCTGACTGGTCTGTAAACACCTACACTGCAGACACTTAAAAAAATTAGGTGGAGCTGGTTACCACTCTGGTTTCATATGTACCCCTCATGAGTGTATCAGCTATAGTCAACGGCACAGCAACCTCCTTGAGCGTGACAGCTGCCCAGCAATAGTGAGTGATGGTGGCTGGGAGTTCGTGCTGGTACACCATGACTGAATCATTTATCTTAATCTTCGCTAAGTTGAAAGGTGGCCACAGAACATGTGTGATATTTCTTCAGATTTCTCCAATGCTGTGTACAAGAGCGGTGAGTTGTGTTTTTTTTTTCCAAGACTTGTTGTTTTCCTGTGGGTTTAAAATGGCACAGCTGAGGGCTCTGTCACTTCTCAGCAAGACCGATTAGTCTGCGTGGAGCACTGCCCTGAGACAGACATGCTGCTCCCAGCTCTGACTGATAACTTGGGCATGCCTTACTGGGTAGACAGCCCTACATGTCTCTGCATCCAACGACTATATTAGCCACTACATCACACTGAGAACATACGCCTTATTGACAATCAAAACGCTTTTCTGATTCACTGCCTTCTAAAATTCAATCCTTCCTCCTGCAGGTGTGATTGAAATGTGAATTTGCAGGTGACCATGTCTTATGAATGAACTTATTTTGCTCTACAGAACTTCCCTGACATTATTTATCAGGTCCCCATACACTGATAAGGGCATGGCTGGACTGAGGTCTAAACACTAACATCACTTCCAGAAGCAGAGGGGGTTTCACTGGAGGTCTGATGTCCATTTCTTTAGCAGGCATGACTCTGCTTAACTTACAAAAGCTGACAGCAGCTCTGAGTTGGGAAGATTGATTCTTGCTTCTTTATTCTTTAATTAACCTATCCTCTGCTACACTGTCTAGTTAATATTAATGTGTTCTCCTTGAGCTCAGCTACTTACCCATCATGCTACGTGATCTCCCATTGCCAAACAATTAAAATATCCCCCTCTCTTTTTTTTTTTTGCTTTTAGTTAACTTACTGACTACATTTTATGAGACAGAGGTATTTTACTTTACAAAATCTAAGTATTCAAATATATTAATGTAGTGAAAGTGAGCAAATATTTGGAATACAAAAAGTGTCTCTGTAGTTGTTCACAGAGAAAACCCAAATATTTGCTTAGCTCTAAAATGAATTAATAGCAATTGGATAGTTTGCCTTCTGCTACTTACGCTAAATGTTTCTGACAGATGAGTGAAAATTGCAGAGAAACCATATGCTTTATTTTAAAATGAAGCTTATGGAAAAGCAGCCAACTTCATCAAAATTCTAATCTGAGTCAATTTTTTCTTAATTTTGTTTAAAAAAGGCTTAAAAAGGTATCCTCAAAATTTTCCATTTTTTATTGAGTGTTTTACCAAAAATGGATAAATATTTTAAAAAATGTATTACAGAAAATTCAGAAAGAATAAAAAAAATCATTTCCATCCTCATAGAATGAAAATAACATTCAAATTTAAAATTTCCCTATATCCAAAGAGGCTGTTTTTTCAAGGTATGCCTAAATATTTGTTATTAGTTGTAACTTGCCTTTGTAGTCCACTACACTTAAAAAGAAGTGTTTCGTCATCATAAATAAATTAAAAATCCAAACATTTCTTGTAACTGAATACGTTGGACAATCTACCTAGAAAGACTGAAAAATCATTAAAACTTTATGGCAAATGAAATGAATTTTGAATGTGCAGATGCATAAAAATGCAAAAGGAATAAACCAAATCTGAAACTTCTCTGTATATAACACATTAGTAAAAATATTCTTATTTTTAACCACATGCTCCAATCACACTGAATAAACACATAATCTGACCATGAAAGTGAAGCAGAATCTATTAGAGATTTGGTGGAATAATGTTTTTGTTTAATGGCTATTGAGTTTATGACAATTTTGTACCTTGTAAATAAATAAATCAATGTCAAATTTTTATGAAACCAGGTATTAAAGCAAAATGTGGATTACGTGCAAATCAAAGTATATCACCAGCTTCAGACAACAGAGCATAGGCACAGCATAAGACAAAAACTAGCAGGGTCCGGCACGTTTATTAAGAGGCGTAGAGCTGCAGTTCCATGCCTGTCACCTGAAGAAATCACTGCCAGTCTGCACAGCACAGGCACTGGAACGCTGGCAGTCTGAAAGGACACGTATATAACAGCACGTTCACTATCTCCTGTTATTGTAGTGTCAGACAACGCACTGTCTTTAGGCACTTGCCACGTGCAAAAGCTCTCTACCTGAGCCCGGAACCCTAGGGGAATAACTTGAATAACTGAATAACTTGCTCTTACTGCATTGTGTTAGACACACTAATGACAACCATTTGCGGGAGTTAATTGAAGTTCAACCAGTGATGGCTTTGGTTTTAATCTCAGCATATAACAAATTCAGTTCCTTTATAATAGAGATTCAATGAACAGGTGATTTCAGAACTTTAAGTTTCGTTTACTAGTAAGCAGAAGCCGAGGTGGAAGCTCAGACCTGTTCACACAGGGTTTACCACCACCCGGTCACTGAATGAGTGACAGGTAGTTTACGCCCCAGTGGCTTGCAACCTGATTGATCTCTCAGATAGAACTCTCCCTTCCAGAGCAGTTCATTTTTAGTTTTGCCATCTCAGCGTTCTGAGCTATATTATGCTTTGTCCATCTTCATGAAGCCAGTGGAGTTGCTCTGGGGATTCGTCAGATCTTTTCTGTCCATGAGACTGAGGAAGAAAAACGAAATATGAAATGTGAAATACGAAATATTACTTTTCCCATTGTTTTTTTTCTATTAATAGAATCAAGCCTCCATTTTATTATATACTTCAATAATAACTGGGTGAGTTGATTTCTCTCTGTGATACTCAGTAATCATCAGTAATCGTATCATGAAAAGTGCTTATTATGATATCTTTTGCCTGCAATCTGGTTGGCATCTGCATTCCATTTGGCTATACTTTTCCCCTTGCTCATAATTAATTGTCAGTGCACTGTAGTCCATTAAAGATGCGTGAGACTTCGATACACAGTCTGGATCTCATATTTTATTAGCACTGGACAGTCTGTACCTTACAGGGTAAAGAGAGTAAGTGCTTGGTTTACAGGTAATTGAACTGCTTATCATCATTATGTGTGATTCATACGATTTGCTGCAGAAAGCAATTAAATAGTGAAGTAATATGAAGGGTGTGATTTTGAAAGAACTTTTAATTCTAGTTGGAAATGTCCTAAATCTGAATGAAGTTCTAGGGTTAGCTGTGCTTTCCCACTTCAATTCTCAAGCCACTCTTTCCAAGTGACAGACTCATCCCTAGATGTCTGTTGGTGTGGAAGCCTATCATCTATCTCACATTCAGACACCCAAATCACAGGACTTTTCTCCACTATTTGAGATTTCACCAGAGGCACCAGCTGACTTGGCTCCTTGGCGTTTGTGTCATGGTCAGGATAAAGGGCAACCCTTTGGATAAAGGTATGTCTCATATATTTATATCACAGAAGGGAGAAAAAAAATGAAGACAAAAGAAAATCTCTCCACAGCTAAACTTCATCCTTCCCCTGCAAATCTTGGAAATCTCCTCTTTGACGCACTTGTTCCTCTGAGACCTGGGCCAAACATAAGAGACAATCTTCAAGCTCTCCATCTAATTCTCAGATGTTGACCATGCACTGCCTGGTGTAACTTGGGTTGCATACCCTTTCTCAGAGTAGACAACTTGTGTTGAGGCTATTATAAGGCCCCTGGCTTCCTGAAAGCTGAATCTGGAATATGTAATAAGATGAAATAGTTTGGTACAAGCTTAATGTTCACCACCTGACACTGTTATTTGAAGGGGACTTAGTTGTGCCAAGGTGACTAATATATTTACATGCACAACTAGAGACTTCAGCACGTACCAGAGTTGTCGCTGTACAACAGCAAAAGACATCCAAAGACAGACAAAAGGCAGAGACATGGAGAACTGAGAGCAAACTTATTCACAGTTTTAAACAGACCAGCAGGCTCATACACCAGATGTTACCATCAATTCAATCAAGGAGGCTGATTGGATTGCTCAGTTTTAATAGGTGAAGTACTGGAGTAGATGTATTTGCCTAAGGCATGTATACTCTGAAGAATACTATTGCTCTTCAGCAGTTTACTGTGAAAGTCACTAAATGGCTATTTTAAATTTTATTTATTCTAATTAGTAACATTGTTTTAAAGGTTGTCATTGTGAAAGCTATTTTTTCTTTACAATGTGCTGATAAGAAACAGGACAGCAAAATGATTGCAAACTCAGATATCTGTAAAATATTTTTATGCAGGATATCTTCTACTCCTTCCAGCTATTTCTGCCCATTTTAATGATATGTAAGCTTTATTCCTGTCCTGCCTGGAGACTTTGGGAAGACTCTTGCAAGTCATAATAAATGACACTTCAAACAAATCACCATTATCAAAAGATTTGTTTGTTTGGAAGGAAGCTAGCACAGAGAAGACAAAGGAGAAAAAATCATTTTTCAGTGAATCCTGTATCTCCAAGCATTTCGCAACTACCATTAAAGATATTTGTTGTCTCTATGAAGTCTGTCCACATACATTTTTCAGTGTTGCCTTGAACCTAGCGAAATCTGTTCATCTTCTTTCTTGTGATTTGTTCTTAAAGCTTTTGAAAATGTTTGCAATGGCTGTGCAATTGTATTGCTTCAATCTGTTGAAAACTGGCCTAAAAAATATCATCTGATCGTGCAAAAACCATTGTGAAATCACAGTCTGGATCCTAAAACAGTGCCTACTAGTTTGGACCGCACTTCCTTTTAGACATGAAGTATTACCTCAGACCACCATAAATTTACTAATGCAAACTGGAGCTATAATCACTGATAGTCATGAGGTGTACCACAGGATAAGGTTATGTTTTTCCTTGTAGACTCTCAAGACAGCAGGTAAATGTTCACCTGTATTAATTTGTGTCCACCATTCAGCATTTGCCTAGAACTGGGTAGATAGCACACAATTCTATCTACCAGCTGTCTACCAACCTAGCGTGTATCATCCTTTGAACATAACGTCACAGGTATCATTTGCACTAAACACTACTCTTTGCAACTCAAGTACCCATCCAACATTTGCATTGAAGTTGTCTGTATGCAAAGATTTGCAGTTCAAACTTGATTCCTTCTCCACTGCTGCTTGGAGACATCTACAAGTATTTGCATTGTTTCTTGTGGCGGATGAGCGATTCTGGTAGTTTTTGTTTTAAAGATTGAAATGTTGCACCAGAGCCGTATTGATTTGTTTATTTTAGATATGATCTGATAAAGCTTGGGAACATTTTGTGAGCAGATTTACAAGAAAAACAATGTTAGAGGAAGGTGCAGCGAGTAGTGGCTATGCTGAAGTTCTGTTTCTGAAGGCACTGGAAACGAATCGAACTGACAAAAATACACAACTTGCTTATGAAAAATATCCACACTCTATATCTCTCTTACTTTCTTCTTAGGGACCTTGTTAGAATAAAAGGCAGGTAAAAAATGAAATGTACTGCTTTTGCCTTGGAGCCTAGGAAGACTTCAAGGGTGGGTTACGAAGTGAGAATACTGGGACAGCAGATCTGCACTGAGACACCTGTTCTGAATCATAGCACACTAATTTGTAACTACTAAGTTCAGTGGTTCATCCTCCAAGGATTTCAAGAAAATTCTGACACAGGAGAAGTAGAGGTAAAAGGGGGGGTTATCTGTGATCACATAAAAAATAAATTTATTAATGACAACAGTTTTTGAGACTTGCTAATGGTGGAAATAAATAGGGCCAAACTGCAAGATAGTCTAAGCTGGACTCAAAAGAGTGGTCCTTCACTATGTGTGACAGTGAGAGCAAAGCAAGACACAAACCTCCCCACACCTCACTTTGAAGTAATCTATATAACTACAAAACATTGTCCTAACCCACTCATTTTGGAACACATTAGTCTTTGACTTTCTCCATAGTGTTGGTAAATCAATGAAGAAGCCAAGAACTGATCCTCCCGTTTCTGCCTGCGACTTCCTGGGCTAAAAGACTGGCACACGTGTTGCACAGGTGCCTTCTGTGTGAGTGTGAGCCAGATGTGCTCTAGACCTGCTGAACTCACAGCGCAAAAGCAGATCAGTTATAAATACTGCACAAGTGGCCCAAATCTTATTCTCCTATTTAAAGAACATTTCCAGGGGAGAGAGGCTGTTGCGCCTGTTAGTCCCATTCAGGACTCAGGACTTCACTCAACCGTCACTTCCCTCCAGATCTGCTCCGGCAAGATAATTGTTTTGCATCTGCTCTGAGGCAGACTGACAGCTAGTTCTCTAACTGTGATTAAGCAGAGTGTGGAGTAGAGATTTCCTTACTTCTTCCTCTCTGAGACGTGCTGGCAGAGCGGCAGCTCTTTGACGATTGCTTCTACATGATGAATGAGGCAGGAGTACCTGCCCACAGTTTAGCAGCTTACACATTTTGATTCCTCTGTGCAAGTGGTTAATTCAGACTTCAATGATTAGAGTGTATTTTAATACCATTTCTCCCATTTTATTTTCTGAAGCAAATAGCACCGGGGATCATATACTTATTTTTCATTTCATTGGCAAAACCACTTAAAATCCTTTGACAGACTTTGTCAAAGCAGAGGAGCCCACAAACTAATTTTAAGAGTGATTAATAAGGAACTAAATGGAAACTATAGAATATAATTGCACTATTGACAAAACATCAAGTACCCATTTTACACAAATCAACCAGGAGATGATTAGCTAGATTCTGACACCTTTACTCCAATAGTGATACTTGCTCTGGTAAGTAGCTACTTCCAAAGAAATGAAAATAAGTTGAGAGATCTCTGTAAAAAGAAGTGACAGTATTTGAACTCAAATCAATTTGTGTAATTTATTGAGAATACGGATCAATAAATGATCATAATTATAATTTTCTTATGAATCATTTAATCAGTATTTTGGCTCTCTGAAGAAAGGTACATCAAACCCAAGATCAACACGTGAAAGAAAAAAATCAGAGTTTAAGCAAGTAGAAGAATATATTGGTCATTTAAAACCTATACTGATGAAATAATGATTTATAATGAACCATAAAAATCTCTGTTTGGAGTGTTAAGTAAGGGATTATGGCTTTACTTTGTGTATTATACCAGAACCTACTTTAACAAAAAATATGCCAGTGATCTGTCAGATGTCATAACCACGTCTTCAGCATTACTGAGGAGGTCTTACACGGGAGTCAGTATAGACTGTGGACATTATTATCCTTTCTTGATCTGGGATATTTTAGGAGGTTAAAGCTAAAGAATAGTGTCTATATTCAAGATTGAAACCCCCAAATACCTCTCATGAAGCTCTTCAGTAGCTGAAAGATTATACAGAGCTACTGACACAGCTTGGATTTAAGAATCAGATTTGGGTGGACTCAGCTGTCTTTTGAGGGTAATTATTTCTTAATATTGACTCTACAGAAAATTTGGCTTCCAACTGCTCTGGATTTCACCTGAGGCAGATGGCTGGACTAACTGATGTCAACTCCCTTCCTTAAGTGATATAACTCTACATAAGAAGTTTGTGGCATCTTTTTAACTGTGAGTATGGCTAAGACATCATATTTTCTTTTAGCTATTCTGCCTGAGTTTTGCACACCAGATTTTCATTAAATTCTGGATCTGTTGTCTGAGTTACGATCCATTGTTGCAACAAAAATCTTTGTTGGGAGACTATTTTGTAATAACCAGGCACTTTCACATTAATTGCAGAAAGTAGCACTGGGGATGTACAAGAGGCATCAAAAGGCTTTGAGACAACTGGAGATCTTGTACATTATTTTCAGGCTTGGTTGTTCAAATTTAACTTCTTCAATTTCTGCATAGGAACTGCAATATAAAAGGCTTTGTTTTCAAAGGAATTGATGCCACAGCCTTGGAGTCTCCTTTGAGAAGGAGTCTACCCATCCTTACGTGCAGTATTTAGGTGTGCACCTCTGACAATTCTGATTAATCTTAATTATTTTGGCAGACTAACTTTGACTATAGAGATGCCTTCCTTAAGTCAAAAAAATGATATCACATTTAACGAGCTTCCTGTCAAAACAGCAAAACCCATCTGTGTGCTTTCCTTTTCCCACAATGACACTAACAATAAATCGCACATCCCCACTCCTCCCACATCTCAATACAAACTGTGAATGCGGGACTCTGCTTCCCACTGATCAATGAGGAGGGAAGAAACTTCTGTGAGCAACTCACTTGCCTATGTCCCCAGCACTTCCCAACCACATAGCATGCACCTGAAAATGAAGGTGACTGGTGTTGCATAGCCATGGTATACCTAGTGATTATATTTCAGCTAGGATGGCTCTATTTCTCCTTAGAACCCAAAGGAATTGCTGTGACATAAATTGCTATGTACAACACTGAGGAACTTCTCCACACCGATCAATCTAAGTGCAATTTATGTGCAAGAACCATGAAATGAAGCTAAGTTATTCTGGCACCTAATAAGTGAACGAGATGACATTTTTCTCTGATTGAAAGCTCACAACTCTTTAATTATAGAGCATTGGGCCAAACCCATCTTCATTTCATGCATTTTTAGGTTGACCATAATGGGTTTTCTTGTTCTTATTTGGATTAAATTTTCAGCTTGCTTCTTCATTCCAAGCCCCTTGAAAGACTTTAACAACTGATCTGCGAGCACAAACATCACTCTTGGTTACCTTTCTAAAAGCATGGCAGAAAACAGCCTAACATCCTTCAGATCAGGGGAAGGGCTGACGGTGCTAACCGAAAGGGAGAGTAAATGATTTAAGTTATTTGTTATATCATCTCAATTTCTAAATCTTGGATGCTGGCTGTAGGTGATCTGTTAACGTGTGTCGATGGCATTATTTGTATTCATGCTTTTCTTCTCAAAAAAAGTTTTTGATGCAAAGAATAGTCTAAGTCTTCAAAGACAGGTTCTAAATTTTGCAGGTAATTTGTTGTTTTGCCAATTACCTTGGTATTTCCAGAAGTCCTTGCATAAATCAGTAAGTAAAAAGACCCCCAAAATCATTGTTTCCACTCCCCATGACAACACCAGTCAATGAATTTCCTTGCTCATTGTGTCTGCAGAATGTCTCTCCCTGACAAGCCGTCAGTATCACACCAGCCATTTCACCGTGTTGACAGCCCACTTCCCATGTACAACAGGGGACACTGAATGAATCAAAACAATTGGAAAGTGTGACAATGACATCACTCTGTCAAGAAGATATATTTTGGAGGGCACAACTGAGGTGATATGTTTTAATCATCAGGGTTAGCAACATGTTTGTTGACAAGAACACTTTATATTAGCCAGAAAAAATACATTCTTTACTGCAGGTCAGATTATCCTGAAGCGTGAAATGATGTAAATGAAAGATGGACCACTCACCTTTAATAATTAATATCCTAATTTAAAAGCAGAAGTTTGCTATAGTTCTAACAGTATTTTCCTTTCTACTTCCTTCTTTTTCCTTTTGCATTGAACTGTACTTTTATAGTTCTTATTATTGGAAAGTACCCAGCTTCTCATGAGCAATATTGACTCATTTTTTATTCCCTTAGGAAGGTGCTAACATTTCATCCAGAAACAGTTTAGAAAGGAAGTAAATCTTCCAATGGATTTTTGGATGGGTTTACTTACACAATTAAAAATAAATGAAAACATTCAGATTCCAATTTGAAGTCTGCTCTTTCAATAAAATGCACAGAGATCCATGCTGGCAACTTCTATTAATACTAATGGAAGTTATTAGGTATGTCTTCCCCAGGCATTGATGGGAGAATTTCCTGCTCATTTGCAAAGTAGGTGGAAAGGAATGATACTCCTGTGATATAGATTCTGTAAATGTGAATTAGGTAGGGCTATGGACATTATGAAGGAAAATGAAAAAGGCTGTTTCCAGAGGATGCTGTGGAGAGGTGGTAGAAGTTAGAAAATCAATGGATGTGGCAGCGTACTAGATCAAAAAATGACCTTGGCTGATATTTGTGTTGCAGCAGGTGTTGCCTTTGATAAATGGCCCTTGTAAATCAGGGGGAATGTTGTACCATCCCATCTGAGACAAAAAAGTTTAAGTGCTCCTGATGAACTTTATAAATGCCAGCTGGCAGATGCAATTGGGGGCTATTAATATTCGTACACTTTATTATACAAATGAAACATAGAAATCAAATTGGTAGAACTTCTGATGCCCAGAGAGGAGCACCAGCCTCCACTGCCTGCTAAAGGAAGATGTAAGTCAGTAAGAACGAGCTTAAATAAATGGTACATAAATTGGCGGATGAATTTTGAAGGTAATTTTGTGTATTGTCTGTAGAGTTGGGTGAATGATTTGTGTGCAGCTACTCAGCAAGTCTTATTCTCTATTTTCTCACAGGTTTTCAGGCACTTCATTTACTTTTTAGTAATTTATTCATGCACAGGTTTATTCGTTTTACCAAAACAGAAGTGCATATGTGCTGTGTTGCATTGTTACTATGACCTGATTTCCCAGCTGATCCAGGCTGTATAATGTCTCTGTCCTGGCTAGATTAATATTGCTGTGGGAAAGAACAGCAGGTTATCTGGGCATGTTCTTCTTCATAGATCAGTTCATCTTTTCAGACTCTGATAAATCTGAATGACATTTAAAATCTTTCTTCTTTATTTATAAATTTGGCTATGGACAAAATACCACTTCTAGAAAATATATATAAATTCATACGTTATATAAAATGGTGGAAACATACTTTATATCCTCTGTTGTTTCCTGAGGAGATTTACACTTGCCCTGTATTCACACCACAGCTGAACTCTTTAAGACTGATTACCTGAATGTACTATAAAAGATAAAAATTTGAGATCATACGTATCCATAAAGCCTTACAGGTTAATTGACGAATTCAGAGCTGCTATTAGTTGTTCTCATCCAGAAAGAACCAGCTTTCAAGGAAAGTCAAGGACAATGTGGTATGTTTTTAATGGACATAACAGGAAACTTCTCCTTAAGGAGGAACTAGAATAATCTGAATGGAAATAACTTCATAAATTATGATTCCAAAGCATCTGAGATACTGCGGAACAAACATGGCTAACGTAATTGGTTAGCCATACTGCCAATGCAAGCTGTGCTGCAACTTTAAGTCATGGAATTAACAAAAGATATCAAATTCTTTCAAAATCACTTGGTTACTAATCATCCCAGCAGAAGACAGCATGTGTATGATCTTGACCCTCCTGACAGAGGTATCACAAAAGCAATTTGCCTTGATACTTTCTCTAATGGCTTCTCCCCATCTTATTGGAAATATTCTCTCTCTTGAATATTTTATATTTTTACAATGGGTATTTATATTACTTAATAAATACGGAAACCAGAGTCTATTTTCCAGAAGAGTCTACTCTTTTAGATTATGCCTTACAGACTTCCCTATATTCCTGGAAATTGGAACAACATTGAAAATGTCTATTCATATTACAGCCTGTACATACAGACAGTGTGCAAAAACTCTTAAAGTTAAAATTCTGATTTGTAAAGCTTTCAGGATTTTCTATTTCAGAGTCATAAAGAGCCTTCACTTCCACCTAGGAAGCAATGAAGCAATAAAAGATTTACAAGAATAGGAAGTATTCGAGCACACTGAGAGCTTAATGCTCTGTTTTTCAAGAGATGTTTCTGCTTTTCATAGAGCTTTACTGAATCTTCCATTTATTTGAGTCTCATTTCAAGCTCAGGCTTATAAAAATGTGTAACACAAGTACACACATGATGGTATCACGACATGTGAGTGTCATGGGTAAGGATTTCTGTTAGGAAAACTTGAGGATGAACTAGGATAATAGAGATGGTAGAGAGATGAAGAAATATACATCACTTAAGAAAAGAAAATTTCTAGTTACGCCATAAAGCTCGGGTTTTGGTCATATATGAAATATTTTTGTTTTATTAAAGAACATAAGCCGTACACTGAGTCTGAAATATATTGCATAGGTGAGTCAAGCACAAATCAATATAGTAGAGTAAATCTACCCAAAATTTCCTGGGTGCTGAAAGAAATGATGGCTGTGCAGTCAAACTAGATGAGAACACATTTGAGATCCTTATATGTAATGCATTTGGCAAACACATAGCTTTAGTTAAAGATGGACACAAAGCTGAAAAATCTTGTGCTTGGGCACAGAGAAGTTCATGTAATTATTTCATCTTCTGCTTTCATCTTGTTAAAGTCTGCTTTGATTTTCAAGCTTTAGCCATCCCTCAACACCTGAAATTCACTTGAATCTGATTAGTTTCACATGGGTTTTATGTCAACATAAATCTGGTGCGGAGTTTTTGCAGGGACTGATAGTACCAGCTAAGTTCCAAACAGGCAGTGAGACCCCCAGATGCTGGTTATCTGGTCCCTGACACATCCTTTGTGTCATCTTTTCAACAAGCTTTTCCTTGCGATCATGCAGAAAGAAAGCACGGCTCAGCACAATAAATCAAACCAAATCAGGAGTTACAGCTCACCTTCCTCAGATCACAATGCCAATGAAAACTAAGATGCTGCAGTACTACTGCATGTGAATGCAGCACTGCAAAGCAAATAAATGTGATGCTGGGTTTTTTTTCCTGTGACAAATACCGTAATACCTACTTGTCTGGCCTGGGACCCTTTCTCTGACACTGGGCAGCAGCAGTCATAAAAGAACAGGGCAAATAACTCCCAGCCTCTAGTGATTTGTACCTCAGGGATTTCCAGGTGCCTTTGTATTTAATAGTTCTCAGTGGGTTTCTTCTTTACCTTTGCCTAATGGCTTTCTAAACACATGAAAATGTTTAGTAGCCGCCAACAACCTAGGTGAAAAAAATTTAACACATTTATTACACAGATAAAAAGGTAGCAATGTAATACAGCAGCAGTAGAGCTACTGTGCTCATGAATGACACTGGTTGCTAAATCTGGGCTAGGTGGACATGGGTATCTCCTTGGGGATCTGGAGCTGTATTCACTTTCTAGGTTTTAAGCAACGAATTCAAGGTGAATTATTTCTTTACTATGAAGAAGAAAAAAAAAAAAAAGAGGCAGAGCCCAGTTTACACCCAATAGTCTGGATCCCTGCTGTGCCCATACGCATCTACAGTTCAAACGAATAACTTCATACAATCTTCTGTTTGATCTGGATCCGCTTCCTTCATGGAACTGGAAAGTTTCCTTACTATTGGACTACAGAAATAAAGTTTCCTCTTGGCAGTGTTGTAGTGTGTACAAAACACATCAACATTCAGCTAAAGCAGGCTCTGCAGTTCAGGTACATCCAGTGAGGGGTGTAAACCAGGGACCAGAATATGCTTCTTAATTTTCCTGTTTTGGCCAAGAGTTGGAGAGCAAAAGATACACAGCAACCGCAGAGCATTAATAAATGCTTCCATTAACTGCCGTGGGGCATCCTGGGTTAGCCCACAGGCAGGCACTGCGGCTAAAGAAGAAAGCAACACAAATGACAGCAGCAATTTCAGCAATTGGACTGTTACTGGAATAATTAATAGAGACAGAAAGGTAATATTTGCAAAGTAAAATTAAGCAAATTAAAGCTTTGAAAGCTTCAGGAAATTTTGCTGAGATGGCTGAATAATGGGAGTGTTTATTTTGTGCTCCAAAGCTGCCAAGGGCTCCTACCACGGAGTGCACGAAGTGGCCTCTGGGAAGAGGCACAACTGGACATGGCGCAGCTCAGGGTGGAGCTGGCAGGGGCACTGCCCAGTGGGACACTGGTGGTGCTGGGTATGTACGGCACCGCGGGAGCCACCGTCCCCAACTGCCTCATACCCAAAATGCCTTCTCATTGCTTGGTGATTGGCTGGTTGGCATTTTTTGAAACCAACTGATTGGCTCCCTATTTCCTTTTTGCCAGCAGGTGTTCCTATATAAAAATATAGAAATTAACATATACACATATATATTTCTCTTTTGAAATATAAAGCTATATATTTTTATATTATCTATATTACTGTATGTTATATATAAAAATATATAGAAAAGTGTGTGGAAATATGCATAAATATGTATTTTATTTATGTATACATAGCTTCATTTTTAAAAGATATATTTAGACATGTATATATGTATATATATAACATCTATATTTGAACATGTATAAACTAAATATATATATCCTTAAAAGCGTAGGTATGTAATGAAAAACAGCTTCTTTATTAACAGCAAATTAAATGAGTAATTACATTTTAATGTGAATAGAAATTCAAGAAAATCAAAAGGCAGGTGCAGGGTCCCCACCTCCAAAGGCTGCTGGAGAAGCCCTCATCTCTCTGGGGTGGGGGAAAGTGATGAGGGGGGTCTGTGTCAGATACCAGGACCTCTGACGTGAACACAGTGAAAAATAAAATAACCTGGGTCTGTGGACCTGGCCCAGGGGGCCACCAAAGGGCCCTGTGCAACCATCAGCCAGGGCAGGGTAGTTCCCAGCCCTGAGAGGTCCCCACCAGCCCCTTTCCCACAGGACCCTGTGGTGCTCCTGGGGTAGCCCTGGGGCTACATGGCTCACCGCATTAGAAATCCAGGACAAAATGTCTCATACAAGATTAAACATTGAAACATGACTTCAAAAACTACACAAAATTTGTGCCTTCAGTCTCACATTCTGTTAGTAACAGCTGGACAAATAATATTTCATAATACAAAAAAAGAATCTGTTCCAATACTTTATCATCAGACTAATTAAATAATTTGGAAAGCTGCTCCAGAGTCATGAAAATGATCATGAAAATCTGCTAATAAGAGTGTATTCAAAGACAGATTCATTCACTGAAGAGCAGCTTTTGCTGGCCTTTGTATTGGTTAGGGTTGTTGTCCTCCGTAACAGCCCCGGTGTGGCATCCAGCTCCAGATACTACAGTTCGCACCAAGGTAAAATAAATAAATAGCTAAAATGTGTTTCATATGACCCTGCACATCCCTGCTACATCTCTTGCTCCCTGACAGATTGGAAGGAACCTTGACAGCAATGATATCTGACAGATCGACGAGAAAACTCTGTTTTGCAGGCTTGTGGCACCTCAGTACAACTTTACAAATCAGGTGCACAGATAAAGGAAAATACAGTCCCAAGGCACCGATGTGACAAGACTGATGCAAAGTCTCTTATTTCCTTACCGACCTCACACATGTTCTGCTGCTGCTGCTGCTGCTGGCATTTTGTCCTGGCTTTCCACTTTGACGGGCCAGTATTGCGCACGCAGGGCAGCCCCAAGCGGAGCCCTAAGGCGACCCCAGCAGCACTGGAGGGTCCAGTTTGTGTGTGTCCCCCCCCCCTACATACATGCTATAATATAAATATATAAGAATGTATGTATAAAGTGTATCTATGTATAAATAAATAAAATATATGTGCATATTTGTACACTTTTTTCTACATATATTTATATAGATTATATAAATGTATTTATATAGCGTAGTATAGAACAGAATGTATTTATATTGAGCAACCTACTCTAGTGGGAGGTGTCCCTGCCCATGGCAGGGGAGTTGGAACTTGATGATCTTTAAGGTCCCTTCCAACCCGAACCATTCTATGATTCTAGGAGACAAGTATGTATGACTAAAGCAACATATATTTAGACGGGAGAAATTCCCAACGCAAAGGGAAAGAGCAGCCAACCAAAAGGTGCTCTTGGATCATATGAGCATGTCTGTTCCAAAAAATAGCAACCCGCCAATCCAGTACGAGAACACATGGGTTATGATGTCATAAAGGGCACCGATG
>JAOXNO010000001.1:12344339-12367367 GCA_028565335.1 Limnodromus scolopaceus | reverse complement strand
CTTTTTCTTTTTCTTTTTCTTTTTCTTTTTCTTTTTCTTTTTCTTTTTCTTTTTCTTTTTCTTTTTCTTTTTTTTTAGTAGTTGTTCCTTGGACCTCTCTGCCTGCCAGGTGGCCGATGAAGATCATGACATGGGCTGAAAGCATAAAGCTTTCTCTTGTTGCTGGGAGTAATATCAGCTGAGGTAGTGACCACTCTTCAGTTAGGAGCTTCAACTCTCTGATTCTTCAGCATAACGAAGGCACTCTCTCTGTGTTTGTTTCTTGTGAAAGGGGGATGGAAAGGAAAAGTCTTGCTCTGGTTTCTCCTTTATAATGTTTCATTCAGATTTCAACTCAAGGCAGATGACTCAGATTCAGAGATGAATTTATTTGAAGGCAGAGTTAAGGCAATGGCACCCTGGCCCTCTCTGTTGAGTCTGGGGTGTGATCTGCTTTCTTATCACTGCTGACTCACTTCTGCAAGACTTGCCTCCCTAAGGACACTGGTTTAGATCATGAGAAGACTGTCCAAAATGAGTGCAAAAAATAAGGTCTGGAGCTGCTGTTCTGGAAGCTCAGGGTGGGCAATGCACTGAGATTGATTAACCTCCTGGCACAGAGACAAGCTGGGCTTTAAAAATGTTGCTTCTGTGTTTCATAATACTCCCTAAAGCCTTTGGATACCTAGCACTGTACCGAAATGTCTGAACCCTTGCTGTCAGTGCAATCATTTTACAGCCACATCCATGCAACCCATGAGACCATCCATTGCAGAAATGCAGGGAGGGGTGTGATTCAAACCATTATACTATAAGCATCTGATAATACTTCAGTACTATGACGTGCTTAAATGGTCTTTTCACAGGTCATCCTGAATGATTCGACATTACTGCACTTCTGTAAACTCTGTGATATTTCAAAGTATACTTTCAGTATGCTTTTCCCACAGAACCCACAGTTCTGTGACTTATCTCCAGTCATTTAGGCAGCAATATCCTTTCCACCTGATAACTTTCATTTCAGCTGCCAAAGGAGAAACAAAACAAAACAAAACAAACCCATTGTTTTTGATTGGTTTTGTCTCCCATATGTCTCTTAACCTGCTTTTAAATGGAACTAAGGAATGAAAGGATGAGTGAGTGGGAAAAAAAGTTAATTGAAGGGTAGGGTTTTAACCCACTGGTTTAGCTGCCCTTTATACTGCACAAAAGCACATTTGAGTCTCTTTTTAATGCCTGTGTGAAAATAGCTTTTAGTCACTCAGACTGGCATGGCTGTGATTACAATGAATTGGAAAATATGTGAGAAGGGAAATTTTTCTCTGATGCAAAATCTTACCTTGAGGAAATTTAATGAGTGACTGAAGGTTCACGCAAAGACACATTCAGGACCTTTGCATGAGTCTGCAGTCTCCGGAGCAGAGAGCTGGGAGGGAGTAATCACAGATATGAGTACATATTAAAACTAACTTCACGATGCCAAAAGTTTAAGTGAGATTAGAATCAGTCCCTTTAGCTTCGAAGCAGAGACCGGCATTTTGCTGAGACATTTTAGATCAGGCCATATAGACTTATACCTTAATAAAAATCCACATATGTTATCTAACTTTTCAGGAGGAAGCATAGATATGTGATAAAAACAGAGCTGAAGTATTACAGACCGCTAAATGCATTCCCTAAATCTGGAGGAGTTTAGTTCACAAGAAAAAGTCTTTGCATTCCAAGTAAATGAGATCTTGCAGCTCTGTAGGGAATGGCCTTAATTGAAAAGTCACATTCCTTGCCTCTCATGTAAATAAATCATGGCACTTGAATTTGGTCATGGCCTTTGTCTAGCTTGAGGCCAACACGAATCCAGGATAATGCTGTGAAGGTTAGAAATAACACAGTGGAGGAAAACTTCACATGAATACATTCTGTAACAGTGTAGGTAAAACAGGGGTATCTCAAGCTGGGGTAGGGATTTTACTTCATGTCTAGCTAATCTGGATTGAAATACGTGTGTGTTTATGAATGCTTCAAACATGAGCTACTGCCCTGTGTCAAATGCAACTGCAGTGCCTGGGGTCAAAGCCATTTAAAATGTTGATGGAAGCCATAGCAGACTGCTAAGATATACCCAAATGTTTTAAGAACAGGTGAAGTGGCCCAAAAGAACTGAATTGCATTATCTTAAAAACATATTAATACAGTAAAAAATGCATGCAGTGGTAACACTGCATTTGATTTGGATTAAATTTTCAGTAGTATATAGAAAGCTAGAAGAAGAAATATCAACCTTCTTAGTGAAACTAAAAATGTGTTAAGACAGTTCTTGTTATTTCCTATTGAAATGCATTTTAAAATGCAGTCAGTTATGAAAACATCACCTGCCTCCAGTGAAGGTAATGGTGATGTTTCTGTAGTGAATCTCAGTATTTTCTCACTCCATTAAAAAAAAGGCCTGTAACTTTCCCATGGCTTAAGAAAACAAGGATTAATGTCTTAAAATTATCATTGCACCAAGAAAAAAATATTGTTATTAGTTACTACTTGCATTACACTGGGTTCCACAATGTGCTAGGTGCTGTACAAAGGGCAGCAAAATGCATTCCGAATATGAAAAAAAATCCTGACAGTTTAAGATAAGCAGCAAAGAAGGGAGTAGAATAGATTTTTTTTTTAATCATTCTCTGAAAACATGGAAGAAGATATCTAAACTCCCACAGAAACTCTCCTTTATCATTACAGTTGTTTTGCTATTTGCTATGTAGATGTGTCCTTGGTGATACCATGGGGAAATAAATGATTTTGCCATATCTCCGGTCCCAAAATATACTTAATACATTAGGGGAATTTATTAATAAAGTTACACTTTGAAGCTTCTGTATTACATTTATAAGAGGAACTTAGTTTATCTACTGTATCAGACTAGTTTATACATTGGAAAATGTCATGCTTTTCATAGTCACAGTTACATTCTGTCTTTAAATCCTCATGGTTGTATATTTTCTTAAGCATTTTACTTAAAAATGTACTTAAGTTTTTTGTTACTTTTCCCAATAGCATGAACTATCCTATCAAGTCATGATTCATTTCACTTAACTTTATAAAACTTAGGAGGCACCCTAAATCAGTGCTCTGATCTTCCTTTAGAGCCAATGGATAGATGCTGACTCAAGCAAGTTCCTCCACTTGTTATGGAGAGCATTTTAAATGACCTGCTCACACCGGCTCCTAACTTTCACATATCTAAATATAAATTAGTATCATCCACAGTTGCTAGTGTGAAATCCTGTGTTTGGTTGAAAAGCAGGAAGCCTTCTGATATAAAATTACATCAGCCATAGGGAACTAGCTCAAATAGCAAACATTCCCCTTGAACCTAAGGAACCTAACTGTCTGTGTTTCTGGAATCAGAAATAATTTCCATGAGGAACTCTCAATAAGCATTGTTTCCCCATTCATAAGCACTGAGCCTATGTGTGAAGGAGCAAGAACTTTATTATGGAAATTAAAAAAACCTACATGAGTGATAACTAAAACGCACCCCGTGGTAACTTTGTCAGAAGCCCATAATTGCAGTTCCTTTCCATTCCGGTGGTCGTGTAACAGGCAAGTACCCTTAACTGTGTAATTTCTTTCTTTTTAGGGTTTGCCTACACTGGCACATAATTTGGTTCCTGAGTTCATTGCAGTCACTCGATCCTGTGTCCTTGCTGTCTGCACTGCATGGATGTTAGTTTGCTTTTGGGATTTCTTTTACAGTGAACCAGCCAGAGCTACTGAGACAACACTTGTTTGTGTCCCATGTCAGGGACCACCACCCACCTACAGGGCTGCATCTCTCCTCTTACCCGTCTTTACTGATAAAGTCCTGACATATTCCAGGACTTGCAATGCCTACTCTCAGTTCCATATTATAAAGATTTCAGTTAAGTGGCCTGCTACCCCTGAGCCTACCTAAAAGGGGCTAGCCCTGATCAGCAAAAATATTTTCCACTCTTCATTAGTTTGCTTAGGGGTATGGTTAACTCCTTGGATTGGATGCATTTAGCAGCAGGGGTGCATCCCAAATATATTAAACCCCGCACACAGCTTTTGGTATTGCATGCCCAGTGTCCTGAGTTGCAGGCAGACAGATCCATCTTCAATTCTTTACATTGTGCTGCTCAGTGGTATTACTTTTACTCTTGGACTACAGAAAAAGGCTGCAGAATTTAACAAGTAATGCAGCTCATTTTCCATCAAAGGCTCATTTTGACAGTCAGAATCCTCTACAGATGTAAATCAATAGCATACAGGACTTTTAGGCAGAGAAGATAAGGAAGTACTGCTTCTCAAAAGCAAAAATAGTTCTCTTTTGCTCTCACTTTAATTATGCTGCCTAATCAGTTCCGACTTTCTCACTGTTTGTGATAATTCCCAAAATGTTTGGAGGTGATCTGGAAGAAGACTCCTCAAACTAAGCTCCTTTTGGAAGCTATTCAAAGCCTCTTACCCATACCAGAATGTGGCAAAAAGTACCTACTTTCTGGGGTTCTAACTAAGAGGAGCTATGGCAAGGAAAAACTCTGATGAATAAGGGCTTTTTTTTTTACTGAAAAATGCTGTTTCAAAAACACTGTGATGTTTTGGATAAAACATTTAATTTCAATGCCATTTTCAAAAGAGTTTTAAATAGTATCTAATTTTCTTTATTTTTGTTTCAATTCTACTTTCAGTTTGCTTTCTTTTCAGCATGTTCTCATTTCACTGAAACTTCACTTATTTTAATTTTTAAAAGATTGATTCTAAACTGTATCATTGCACGTCACATTTACAGTGACAACATGAACTATCTTGACACCCACAAAATAAAGCTTTCTGATGAACTGTAGAATTTTCTAAAACGAAATGTTTTCGAATTCTTCTTCCTCATAAATTTAGAAGTTGATGTACTCCACTGGGTTTTAGGAGAAATATGAAAATGTCGAAGTCTTTCACTGGAAGAAAAATTGTTAACAATGATCTTAATAGGCAGAGAAAGCAGTTCAGTATCTGTCCACCCACTGGTGGGAGTCCATTCCCTTGCAGAGGGCATTGTGTCCCAGCCTTAGGCAGTGAAGAATTGAGTTTGCCTGTGGAAACCAGGGCTGTCCAATGCGCTAGTGTCCCAATGCACATTCTTGTCACTCACCATCTATCTATAACCAGGAGGTTTAATATAGTGTAACATAAGGATACAGCATCTTCTTTGGCATCTATCCAGATGGGGAAAACTGAAGGGAGGTGAGGTTCCTATGTAAGCTACGAGTAAGAACCTCTCCCTTTAGCTGTAGGAATAGGAAGCATTTTAGAGACATAATCAAAACGGTTGAATGCTAAAAATTTTTGGATATTCAGCTCTGTGGTGAGGTACCTTAATATGCTCAAAATTGTCCCCTAGGGTTTACCAACCGTGTAGACAGAACATGAAAAGGGGTAGCCACAGGAAAGTACTTTTGGGATGGGAGTTTGAGACGCAGGGAGATGGAGGCTGTACGTGAGGTTTTTTGCAGTAATAGGAGCTGTCACGACTCATCTCAGGAGAAGCTGAGGGGAACGGACAGCCACACGGCCCCAAGCACCCTGGCCCAGGGACAACCCCTCGCTGCAGTGCGGCAGGCAGGTAGGAACACATCTGGGCAGCAGGGCTGTCCTTGGGCTCAAGGACAGTGTGGCTGCAGGTCATTTACTCTGCTGTATAGACTGACGAGGCCTCAGGAGTGCTGCACTACAGCTTCTCTTAACCGGTTTTAGCTGGAGAAGGTATTTCTCAGTTTCTGTGATAATGCATTGTATTTTGCTACTACGTGCAAGAAAACGCCTGCTCGGCTCCACCCCAGAGGATGTGGCATTTCAGAGAAGTGGTCCCTGTGGCATACTAAGTCTGATGGCTTGTAAAGTGCTCTGGAATCCCTTCAGGGGATAAAGTGGATATTTAAATGGAAAACGGTTATTACTTCTCCCATCTTTCCTGTTCTATCTCATGCAAGCCTTTTGAAACAAGAATAATTTCATAAATCCTGATTAAAATGAAATCTAAGCTTCTACTACAGTGTTTCTACTGCCAGTTGGTCACTTTAAGCAAGGAAAAAAAAGTTCTAGTCTTTCAAAATAAAGTGCACTCCCTTCACAATTCTTATTGTCCCTGCCTGAAAGAGTCCTACTAATCTTAAAATAAAGCACATTAGGGATCCATAAAACTTCAAGGTATGTAATATATTTCAGAAATACAGGTCATAAGCTCTGTTTTTTTGCAAAGCAATATTTGTAAGCACAAGATCATTCTGTCTGTGCACATCACTCCTAACTCCCTCTAGCATTCACAACAAAATTCAAGGGATGAATCCAAAAGTCTGGGCAAAGGACAAGCATCAGCCTAGGACTGAACTCTGCCGTGAGTTCGGCAGCACAGAAATATTGCAGTTCCTTTTTCTTCTATTCTTGCAGCTCAGTGGTCCAATTTATGTCATGTATTTTAAGACTATCAGCAGAAGCAAGTTTTTCTTTTACTTTTGGTGAAAATTCCTAGCAAAATACAGCAACAACTGTGTAGATACAAGTACTGTAAAAGTGTGCAGACTATGAAGACGGTTGTCAAATTTTTCTACTGGTTATATTAAGGGAAAAGGATGGAAAATTGAAAACACGTCATCGCAAGGTTGGTCCACTGAAATATTCCTTCACTAAGCAGTGAGGATTCTCCTGTGCTTTGAGGTCCACAGTAAAGACCCTCTGTAAGTATGAAACCACTTCTACTGTGTTCATTTTTAAATAAAACCCCTGAGAATGATTTCTGGCCCATTTGATGTACCACTGGAGAATGAGCTAAAGAGGTTCAGGAAGAGGCTGGTCCTCTCTTGACTTCAGTGCGAAGGTTTTATTCTCTTCTGCTTTGGTCCTTTGAAATGTGATGTGTTGTGGCATGGCCTGAGGAAGGTACAGCCTGGTCTCTTGCTGATCCTCTTTGTGAACCTGTACGGATGGAAACTGCTGCTGAGAAAATTTTGCTTTCATGGGGAAGTTTCATAGGAGCAAAGAGAGAATAGAGATCTCTAGTTGGAGCTGTCAAACCATACTTTTGAATTCTGCAGCAGGAACACCCTGGCAAGCATAGGACTACTATTAGCCATCAAAGGATACAGCCTCTTCTGAAGCACAGTGAGAGTACCTAACTCCACAGCCAGTGCCACAGGCTGTCTTCGTACTGTGGCAGCCCGTGCAATCTCTAAACCCCAGGACATTAAGCAGCAATTAGCAAAGTATTTTGTCTACTTAAGGTTGCAATCCTTTTTCTATTAAATTGCAGGACTCCGACTGAATCCGGTACTGAGTTTTGAATTGTGATGGAAATAACCATTACAGAAAAAGAAGTCATTTCTTCCTGGAAATTTAATCAGCCCGGTCATAATTACGGTACATCTGCTGTTACTAGATTATTTGCTAACACACACGTGCATGCACGCACTCCGATAAAATAAGCACACGCTGGCATTTCTCTGAAATGTTGACAGAAAGGCAGTATGTGCAGGCTGGGGCATAAGGCATGCTCCTCTCCTGAGTACACTGTTGTTTTAACTCCTTGCATTATTATCAAGGACTGAGAACACAGTAGGTCAATACACAGGTCATTTAGCCTTATGGCTGCTCTGATTTAGAATGTTTTTTTAATGTTTCATTGCAGAAAGCGAAGGAAACTCCTGCAATAGTGCTGAACTGGCCACTGTGTATCACTTTGTCTGTTCAAAATGCTGAGTTAATTCAAGCCCTTGTGCGCGGAATGCTATTTGATGATTTTTTTTCCTATATACATCACCCTAAAGCTACTGCTCTGTGTTTAATTTGCA
The DNA here is from genome assembly GCA_028565335.1 of Limnodromus scolopaceus. Classification (NCBI taxonomy): domain Eukaryota; kingdom Metazoa; phylum Chordata; class Aves; order Charadriiformes; family Scolopacidae; genus Limnodromus; species Limnodromus scolopaceus. Next base: position 12,359,538 of record JAOXNO010000001.1, on the reverse strand, counting down.
GTGAGTAGGCAGATTACTTTTTGTTATTTACTCTAAAGTCATAGGTTTTTACTAGCAGATGCCAAAGAACGGCTGGTTTGCTTTGTGCTTTACACAAACACTGAAAAAATTCAACATGGAAATTCAATCAAAACACAATTTCACCATGAAAACATGTCTAATGTTACATTGAACTTATATTTTTCAATGATTGTATTATATGCTATAAATAGACAACCATCTACAGATGAGTAATAGTATTTGTGGGAACACTTAGATATTCTGTATCTAATCCTAAATGCCTGGGAGACAGTACCTTGGCTTGTATGTTAGGTTTCTTAAAGCCAACACTCCTGAATTTAAGCAAAAATTGTTTGAGACAACGCATTAAGTACCACATATTTGTTGTAACGGTTCCTTGTAACTAATTTCTGAACAGCACTTCCAGTCAGGAGCCTAAGGATGCCAATTTAGACTCAACAGAATGCTAATGGAGTGACTAGAAAATTGCAAACCTCTCATCAATCTGCTGTGCTTACTTTCCCTCTGAAACCATATTCCAGATTCTGCATATGCTCATAACTTTAAATAGTCCTGGAAATGGTAAAATACTACAAGTCCAGCAATGAATTATATCCCCAGGTGCGTTCAGGTCATCTGAACATTTCTGTTTACAAAGCAGTCAGGAGCATTGGTTAACAAACCGTAAATCAGTGCTGCTTTTCCCCTTTATAACTATAAAAAGACAAAGCATGGTTTGTACAATCACCATAATCATAAGTTTATCACATATGGAGAATAAATGCTTAGCCTATGCTTGGCACCGATCCCTTTTCAAGGTGATAAAGGATAAAGCTACTTAAGGGATTGATCTACTAGACAGAAAATCAGCTCTTGCCTGCATGCCAGGAGAAGTTCTGTTGGCAAAATTCTGCACATCCAAGTTGGAGGCAATGATTCAGAATTAAAGCTGCATAAATAATAGAGGATTCATTGTGGGATAAAACAGAATGTTTTGCTCAACTGCAGGATAATGGATGAAATGCTTCATTTATGGGTTATTTAACCTTTTTTATAAACATTTTTTCTGTAATTCTTGTCAATTTAAATTTGAAAAATAGTGTTTCAAAAAATAAGTTAACCATTTCATAATGGTAAAAAAATATTCTTACATGAAAATTCATTTTAACATACTTCATTTTCCATCATTTAAATAGAACGTCTCTAAGGAAGTACTGAAAATAGCGTTTCTGATGAATGCATTATTTGGTGGAGAAAAAATATTTTATTTGCTCTTTTTGATTCGTTGTTGTCAAAAGGCTTACGCTGGCAGAGAAGCTAAGAAGATCACAGTGGGTTTTTTCTCCCTTCTACTTGGCTTTTATAAATATGTGATTACTTAAACTGGTTTGGTTCACCTGGGTTATGACTGGGTGGCAGAGTGCAGGTGCCTGAGCCCATCCTGACTCTCAGAGGTGTGACTGTGTCGCTGTTAAGGACATTTCCATGGAGCACCATCGTTAACTGTCATCAGTGGTGCTGTGACTGATTTTCAAATGGCAGTCCACTGCAGGCAACTCACATGGGAACTGAAGAGTGATTGATAACTTGGGTCAGAAAAATCAATATTTCAACCCCAGATGTATAAACACTTATGATTGAATCTAGCTATAAGAGCACAAGAACTGTCCCCAGTCATAATTGCATTAGGTCTTTTCTAGACGTAGAACTAACTGGTGGTATCACTCACGTTTGTAATTGTGGAATTTCATTGCTTTCCTGAGTGATAGTTTATACAGCTGCAGCAGAAAACAAACAAACAAAATAAACTAAAATAGTTTCAGAGCAGGCTGATTTTTCCTGAGCTTTGTGTTTCATGTATCTTTAATTTGCAGAATGTTAGTATTCCATCATGTTGAGTGTTAGTGTTGTTCACAATCTAATGAATTATGCTTTGACATGCATCCTGATAACTGTCCCACACATCATCTTTCCTCTTTATATCCCATTACTCCTAATTACTGTTTTATGCGTCTCACTAAATAAATTCTCAACATTGTTGTGATTTTTTAAGCCAATTAATTTTACACATTACTGCCAACTGATTTTTTTACTCAAACTATATATCTTTTTAACTTTTAACCTTTATGTTATAATTTAATCTTTCAGTTGCAAGAGCAATTTTTCTGCTTTACTCTGAATACTCTCTAATTTTGCCACAGTTTCCTAGTAATGATGGGTGCAATCATGGCAATTCAGATACGAAGATACTAGAATTGCCTAGGGAAGGTATGTGAGGTTGTTGCTTTACCATGTGATGCCTTGGTCTAGAATTGATAGTCTTTGTGTGCCCTGGCAGCACTGCAAGCTCTCTGCCTGGTTTTCTGCTCATCTGGGGCTTTTCCTATCCATTTTATGTTAGTGGCCATTGAGCGAGCAGCCTGACAAACACATCAGGGAACGTGTGTGTTGTTTCTGTGTGCGTGACCTGAATGCGTTGCTATTACTTGCATGTTAAGCCACTGCTTGAGCATTTGCACTGTTAAAGACCGACAGGAAGGAAAAGATAATGAAGATATTATTCAATATAACATATCATGTTCTCTGCTTTCTTGCTGTAGGACTTGCCTGCTCCTTGTAGGAGTTTCCTAATAAAATGCAACAACAACGAATTTTACACCTACATTTATACCTAAGCACGAGCAACAAGATGTGAATGTAAAGCATGATACAGCGAGCTGGATTTTTAAAGTTCACTGGAACCAGCTGAGTTCTCTAATATGAAAGAGCTGAACATTTTTTCATGCCCTATGCTATAGAGAAAAAAATATTTTTTTTTCCAATTCCCAGGGCACACAAAATTGCTTAACATTAACATTTCATTTATTTATAGTATTTATTTCAATATACATATTTACATAAAGACATTTAGCAGTTATTAAATAACTACTGAACAATTATTTGTATAGCTGGTAGGTAGAGATAGTTACTTTAATAGCCTGGGACTTCTCCTGTGAAGGAGCAAGCTATGGAGCTTAGTGCATTATTGCTCCCACAGTAGAGGCACACTGTAAAAAGTGCAGTTTATTGCTGCAAGAAATCTTGTTGACCAAATGTAGAATGCAAGTTTCATTAAAGCCAGAAATGAAACTCCTAACGGCAGGTCCTGGGTAGCATCCTCTGTGAATTGGTATTGATCCTGGACACCCCATAACCATCTACATCTCTGGATAGGCTGTAATGTACAAGTCATTTTCAGTCACTGGGATCTAAATCTGTTCTGCAAGTAAATTAACTGAGAGCTAGTGGTCTGGTTTCTCAGTTGTTTGTCATCTAAAAACTACAGGTATCATTGCTAAAGGTCCTTCTGGATAAGGCACAGAGCAGGATCAAGGTGTTTCTCAGTCCCTGTGGACAGGAGGTTGAGGAGAGCTATGAAGCAGGGGAGTGGGCGCAGCAATTGAGAGAACCCAGCAACCCCAAGGACAGGGGACTTCTCTGGCCTGCAGACCCTTGCCATTTATCCAGTGGAGCTGTGGACCCTAAAGGGGAAAACCCATGGAGAGTAGTTCTGCTTTTCATAGCTACTTTTTGTAAACTCCGTAGTAGTCATTCATAGGTAGTCTAGGGTTCAGAGACCACAGTTAAGAAAAACAAAAACCAGAAACAAAACCCCGTGGCCGATGCAGCCAACTGTTGAAAGCAAGATCACTTGGAGTAGGATTAGAGGTGCAGTTGTAAACCACACAGCCCCATGCAGGAGATGGGTATCATCCCAGCTGCTGAGATACTGAAGCTCCTTAGAAGTGTCCTTGGGCACCACTTGGCCTCCACTTCTACATCCTCCCCATTTCACACTCGCAGAACGTGCTACGGGCAAGGGGATTCCCACAGATCTGCTTTCTCGAGGCCTGCGTGTCCTCTAGGGTACATTGCTGTCAGCGGTGGAAAACCAAACTACAGATGTGATAAATGGGAAAAGTCAAGTCCTTGTTGTCCAAAGAAACTTGTCTGAGGAGGGACGCTGCAGCTCTTCCACTGCCAAACCAGGATGTCCATTCACAGAAGATGGAGGAGAATATCATAAGTTCTCAAGAACAACTCCTTTTATCTGCATTTGCAGCGTCTGGTACCTCAGAGTCCTGCTCAGTGGCTGCAGCAGTTCAGTGCTAATACAAAAATTATGAAGAAATGGGGAGTAACTTGCATAAGCATAGGTCATTTTGGGTTGTGGGAGCATATTCAGTTTATGTCTACTACAAGATTTTCTGACAGGCTACTGTGATGAATTGTTAATCAGCATGTTTGTTTCTATAATATTTACAAAATCATCCCACAGCTTTCTGCGTTATTGACCTGCCATTTCCAGCATCCAGTGCAAATCTAGAATAATGGTTGTATTAATAAAAACTGAGTTCAGGATAATATGATATATTCTCTGAATTTCTACATGGTAATTAATTAATGTCTTTCAGTAATAGACCTTATATATTTTAACATCCTCAGTTGTTATCCATCATTGCCCTATACGTTTCCTTAATATGAGACTATCTGAATGTGCTAGTTAGAAATTGTTCTGTATTTGCACAGGCTACATCAATTTTTAAAACAATGTGGCCAGTGTTCCTCATGGTGTGATGTTAGTTTTCTGTATCTTTGACAAAAAAATTAGAAATGTGTTTGCACTTACACATTTAAGCAGATTCATAAGCCAAATGATATCTTCATATTCAGAATAAAACCAAAACTGCCAATAGTAATTTGAGTAACGAGGACTAGGTGGCTGATTGATACATTAATTAATTATGTGAGCCTATTAAAATCTAATTCTTTGTATTTTTCAGTTAGCTATAGAATTTAGAGACAAAATTCTGCATGAATGGTTACGAATAATAGCAAGAACTATCTTCCAATTAAAAAGTCTGTAACCAAGTGAATTTGACAGATACCAATCAATCAGTGGTAGCTCTTTTCTAGCAATTTTTTTCCTTAATGGTCTTCAGACATCTTAAATTCACATTAAATTCATGCAAGTCATAAAGTGTCGGGGGAATAAATTATGAAAAACCAAGAAAAAGTCAATCAAATATTAGATTCTGAAGGCCAAACAAAACTACAGAAAGGCACCTGTGCACCTTGTATGCACACTCTAATGGTGTGTCTACATGGAGATGCTATTGCAAAACACAGTACGAATTATACATTAGACCATGATTATTACTCCGTGTTTTCTTCCCAGCTTCCACTCAAGTTCCGAGCTATACGCAGAGACACAGAAGACACACTTGTGTCCAAGCCCTGCTTATGATTTTGGTCACTGTTGCTAACGCTCCTCTGGAAGCAGAATGGAGTGGTCACAGTGACGGACAGATGGCAGAGACAGCAGCAACTGGAAAGACCACAAAAAGAAGGGTATGTCCTGGCATCCTCGGTCTGCAGTGCTAATGTCCTACACACTGAAACATGGTCATGCACAGATACACTTGGCTGAATTGGCATAGAGTCAAGAAGCCCAAGACTAATTCAAAGCAAGGTTCAGAATATATTGAAGTTTAAAATTTGGATAGTTGTGGGTTTTTTTGGTTTGTTTTTATTTTTTTTTTTCTGGTTTCTTTCAAAACTTTGCTTCCTTTTCAAAATAGTGCCTTTTCAAAAACTTTTTAAAGGATAAAAAATTTACAGGTTTATAACCTGAAAATTACATGAAAGCTTAGGAAAAAGAATGGTAACAACCTGGACTATTTCTTTCCTCCCCAGGTTGAGCCGCTGAACTATAAAATCCATTATTTTCAGAGATCTAGTACTATAATGGGACACAAGGAAAAGCGAAGAGAATATTTTTAAAGTTCTCTCTGTGTCTGAAATGTCTTGAAAGTCAGGTACTGGCAAGGAAATGAAGCATGTCTCTTCCAACGTCTCTGCATCTTCCTGCCAGAGTGCTTGATAAAGCACCAATACACATAATTGCCTTTGCATATCACTGGTACAAAGAACAAAAAATATGTGCCCAAGTATGGCTTGCATTTCCCAGTGAGTTACTTATGTGTTCTTCATTGTTCTGTGTGCTATGTAATCAGGAGCTGCATCTTGGAATTCTCATCTATGCGCTGAACATTTATGGGATTTATTGCCATTTTTATAGATATGGTAAAAGTAAATATAAACTGAGAAAGTGTCATAAAATCTAAAACTCATCAGCAGATGCTGATTAAGGAGAATTATTATATAAGCTTTATATATTTTTCTATTTAAAGTTTAGCTTTGCTGGTTTATTAGAAAAGGTTTCACACGGGAAAGGTATGACACAGCAAATATAGAATGGAAAGGCAGAGTGGGGCACTGGAAGTGGCTGATATAGGCCAAGAAGATGATTGCTTCTTTGGGGCAGCCCTACCTCACCAGCTGTGAAGGCTGCAGCTGCAATGTGCTACAGGTACCCCCACAAGGGGTGGTAACAGTAACGCATATTGTCCCTGTCCAGTGTGAAGTCTAAATGAAAGCAGTTGAAGGGATACCTAAGATGCCGGGATTTCTGGCCATCAGTGAAAATACATCATTTGAAAGACCTTTGTATCAGACCATCGTTCATTAATGTCGTGGTTCTAGTTGGGATAGAGTTGACTTTTTTACTAGTAGCTGGTCTAGTGCTATGGTTTTGGATGTGGGATGAGAAACACTTTTGATAGTACACTGGTGGTTTTGGTGTTGTTAAGCAGTCAAGGCCTTTTCTGCTCCTCACACTGCCCCACCAGCGAGTAGGCTGGGGATGCACAAGAAGCTGGGAGGGAACACAGCCAGGACAACTGTCCAAAGGGATGTTCCATACCATACGACATCATGCTGAGTATGTAAAGCTGGGGGAAGAAGGAAGGGGAGGATGTTCGGAGTGACGGTGCTTGTCTTCCCCAGTAACTGTTACGTGTGATGGAGCCCTGCTTTCCTGGAGATGGCTCAACACCTGCCTGCCCATGGGAAGTAGAGAATGAATTCCTTGTTTTGTTTTGCTTGAGTGTTCAACTTTTGCTTTACTTATTAAACTGTCTTTATCTCAACCCATGAGTTTTTCCAAACTTTTACTCGTGTGATTCTCTCCCCCATGGCCGCTGGGGAGAGTGAGCGAGCAGCTGCATGGTTCTAGTTGCTGACTAGGGTTAAACCACAACAATTAGAAAAGGAGAATCGAAGAGGACTATTACAGGAGTATGTGCTATTTGCCCTACTGTGCTATGAATACTTTATTACAGTGAGACTCTGTGGCTCATTGGCTATACTCAATTTCAGGTGTCAAGAAAATAAACTTTGACTAATTCTACTTTAAATTCATATAATTGCTTTGCTGGGTCATTCTGCAACGTGACAGGAGCTGAAGGGTAGAGCAGACCCTCACACAGTGTAGGAGATCATGGAGACATTTAGAAGGCAGAATGCTTTAGAGGATATAAGGCTTTGTGGCCAGGGCCAAAGGGACTAAATCCTACTAGCCCAGAGATAAATTTTGCGGCTGCGCTTATCCACCATGTTTTCTTATTGGAAGCATCAGCCTTCAAAGATGATGAACAGCTCAGGGGGAGATGTTGCTGCCTGGACTGTTTCTTTTGCAGTGCTGCCCACCTGTGTCATGGCTTCACCTGCTAACCATAGGGACTGAGGCAGGCTGGCGGTGGATCAAAATGGGAAGCAGGATACGGGGACAGAATAATCCTGCGACAAATTCCTGTTCCCTGAGCTTTGGCCCAGCGAGCTGAGCTACTGCAGAACGTGTGCTGCCTTTGCAGTCAACTGCAAAAGAGCTAATGACTGTGTCGCCAGACAGAGCCTGTATTTCTGCAGCTGAAGTTGTAAGCTACGGCTGTTACAGGCAGTGGTTCTGCTGCATTAGGAGCTACACATTCAGCTATAAAAGTAACCTAATTGCTGTTGGACAGAAGCGTTAAATACACAGCGAGTTCATTTCCTGCAGAACCGAATAATTGCCATGTGCAGTTTTACACTTATAGGGTCAAATTTTGCTGTGTTAAAATTATACAGTTCAGAAGCGATTGGCTTTCCTCTAACACAGAGCGATTTGGCTCCGGCAGAGGATAACACAACCGGCAATACTCTACTGCAGCACTGGCTCAACTGCAGTATTTCTCGGTTACTGGTCAGTATAAATCTACAGCTGAGGGCTTGATCCAAAGCCATGTTCCTGTCACTGGTTCCAATAGGCACTGACTCGGGGCCTAAAAAAGAAATCGGTGGTGAAAAACCAGAGAGCAGAGCATATGTCCTACACAATACAGCTGACTATTTCTGTGCTCAGCAGCTGATAGAGTAGGGCTGCAATATTGATTTGTGTTACTGTATTTTATAGCTAGTATGTTACAAGATTAATTTTGTGCTACTCAGCATCTGCTTTCTCCTTGGGAAGTTTTGTAAAGAATTCTGCTGACTATAAAGAATTGACTTTCTCTTTTTTTTTGCAAACCAGCAAAACATATCCTTAAGACCCTGCCCTTCCAAAGTATAGCATGACAGATACCGTTAAGATGATTATACTATATACCTATATGTGCTTCTGTGCTCATAGGCTAACAGCTAAGGTCTTATTAGTACAGGTCAGCATCCTTGTTCCGTTTTTCTTCTCTCACTTACTTCCAGCCAACATTACTGTGATAAATTATTATTCTGCAAGGGTAGTCTTTGGCTCCTGTCCAAAAAATGATATAAATCTATACCATTTTACAGATGAATATTATTTTCTTCTTCCATTTACTTGTACTTTTAAATGGGAAATAACAGGGACTGGCTATGGGTGAAAGGGTGGAGATTCAGTTCAATAGATAAATGTATAAATTGCTTAATAATAAAAAATGTCTGGTAATACCATGAATAATGTTTGCCCAGAGGGAATTTGTTGATTTCAGTGTCTATAAATAGCAGTGAAGTGGCATCTAATACTGATATCTAGTATCTCATCACTGAATCAATATGGGCAAGATTTTGAGTACCTCTGACTTTGCTGTGCCTCCCTTTGGGGGTCATTTAGGAGCAGGCAGCATGTGATGGATGGCAGGCAACGTAATGGGTCTTTACACAGCTTAACACCAGCCACTGCAACAGCCAGGGCTCATTTCAGAGAAGGGGAGAAGTAAGTTGCGTTGTTTCAAGGTCTGCCATAAAATCTTCCTTTTGCACCAAAGGGAAGGAGTTGTGACTCCATTTGTTTCTGGACAGAGCGGTTTTGTGTTGGCTTTGAGTGAGCCTGTGCTTCATTGCACTGCGTGGTTCTGTGTGCTTCTGTGCCTGCGCCATGCAGCTGGACGTAAAACTCATCCTCCAGCTTAGTTGCAGAATTAAAAGCAATAGAGATGTGAATAGTACACGCTCAGTCAAAATGAGAAGTGAGGAAGTGAAAGCATGGGTGCTCCTCAGAGTTTAACCCAGGCTCTGTCTCAGAGGCTGGGGCAATGGCTGATGCTTTTTAAGTAATCCTGAATATATTTCCCATTAAGGTCCTTATTTAGGTATTTCCTCTACCTTGCTTCAAAGTTTGTCTTACTCTGTTTTACAGCAGTAAAAGCCCCTTTTTTTTTTCTTTAGGGAGCACCAGATGGTGGTAGGGCTGAGAGAAGGGCAGAATTACAACGTAAAAGGTTACAAAAGCTGAATCAGATCATCTCTGAATGTAAACTATTACGCCTGAGGTTTCTGCAATAGAAGCATACTGGCTTAAGCCCAGTGAAGTTCTGTCCCTTTTAGCTGGAAAAGTGCCTAAAGGCTAGGACTGGATGAGAAATTTTCAGGTATGTTTTCTTTAGGAATCTCAAAGCATGCAGTTTTGGTCCAGATAAAACAGAACAACCGCTCTTCTCCATCAAAAATGTGTCCTTCCCATAGCATACGCTGTACAACATGGCACAGAGGACAATTCAATAAAGTTAGCAGTGTGTGAACGAAATTGTCAGGGCCCTTATCTCAGCTGACCAAAATGTACACGTACGTAATCCTTCAACCCTAGACACTGTAAATAAAAAAAGGTCAAGAAGCCTTGGCAAAGGATCTGTGGCAATGTGCTATGATCTGGGTAAAGGCTGCTGTAAATCACTTTGTCTGACAATCGCTCACAAGCAGAAATGGTTTAAAATCACTAAGACAAGAGTAACCTTGGGAAAGCAGCCTGAAAACAGCCAGTAGATGGTGGTAAGTCTTGGGAGAGGAGTACAAGATGTTTATTACCTCACCATAAATGACCATGGTACTGCAGAGGTAAATAGATCATAAATCTGATTCAGCTAACAAGGCACTTAGTGCCAACCAGAGCTAAATCCACTACAGGTGGGGATTTCTCCCTCAGAGATAGTCTCTCCATGTTTCCATCCTCAACAACTGGAAGAAAAACAATTCAGTTCTCCTAGAGTATTTTTCTGAGTTTTTTCAGTTATCTTCTTGTAGCTGCTTAACTTTCCCAATCATGAAGGTGAACAGACGCATGATACCTGGCCTGAACCAGCCTCTCTGGCTTCCAGGATATGCCCTTCCAGGGGGCAATTAATCTGACAAGTGTAGCCGAACAGACCTCTTTCTGTGTGAAACTTTGAGTATAGATCAGACTTCAGTCCAGATAAAGAATTATAAATTAAGATGTCTGCAATGCAGGTGTCTACATGTGAACCAGCTATGTCAGATCCAATGCTAGTCCTTGGAATTGAAGTCAATACATCCAGTGGAGCTACAAGAGAGGTTCAGTTCACCCCAAAATAGACCTCTCTTGGTCGGACACCAAAGTAGTTTTCTAAGCCTCATTGATTGCATTGACCAATTCTCCATTGACTGCAATGGAAACTTGGACACTTAGCTCAGCTGTGTACATCTAAAATGAAATGCAAGTACCTAAAAAATGGACACCTAGTGTTTTCTGAGATGTCCTATGTTGTCCAAAATATCTGTGTGCAGACATGTGGTCTGCAGAAGACCTATGTCCTTCTGGAGGGGCAGTAAGAAACCATGTGGGATAATCTCAGGCAACTCAGCATAAGATTCTAATGTTTAGGCAACTGAATTGTCTCCCTTTATGCGGACACCTGCCTTCATATCAACATGAACTGAATTCAATCCCAAACCGCTTGTGTTAGGACAAATCAATCCCACCTCTTGTATATTTGTTCTCTTTGGTCTGTGATAACTACAGGCCTTATAGCTTGAAAAATCTAAGTCCTTTTTGTGGGGTTAACCCCTATTTGTGTATATCTTCCATTTTTAAAATTACTGAAGCCTTTCAGCTGTCACGGAAAAGGCCTCACTGAATTTTCCCATGTGGGAGGCCAGGGCTACTGCATTCTTCTCTGTCATTTATCATCAACAGAGTGATACGCATTGCTCTTGCATTCACATTTTTATAAAGTTATCTACAAGGCTTACAATTACTGCAGGCTCTGTTAGAAATCATCTAAAATGAAAATCATCTTCCCTAATCCATGCTGTGTATCTCATTTTTGTCGCATTTATCATTCACTCCATGTACAAATCTCCTGCAGACATGTAGGGAACAAATATGCAGTGTGTACCACAAGATAAGTTTGAATATGTAATTTCAAAAAGTTAAAACAGCAGGATCCTTGAATTAAGATGAAAGAAGATTCACTATCAGAAGAAAAGAAAACTGAAACACATGGTGATGGAGCACACTTTTTATTGTTTGGAGCTTTTTGAAAAGGTATTTGTTTGATAGTTCCCAGATCTATTCTGGGTCAGGACTCTCAGCGTGCTTATCATTAAAGAAACAGTCTGAACAGAAAGAGTATGCTATTAAGGTTAGTGAATTAGCTTCTTCCACTCAAGTTAGCAGCATTAGGATGCAGCAGTAAGCTTCAATGGGATCGTACAGGAGATGAAGAAACACAGAGCAGGAGCCAGACCTACACCTCTGCAGGTTTCAGCACTTTTGGGGAAGACTTGACTACACTACTTGATTTCTACCATAACATCTCTAAAAGAGTAGGTATCAGCGCTCAGCATGACTTCCAATCTCACAATAAAATTGGAGAACAGGTTACTGAAGACTAGATCTCCCAATAAGTGCTGACATTGATTTCTGAGATATAACTCTCAATTACATCACTAATTAACTGTAATTATGAAGGCCACAGTCATAAGGTCAAATACAGAGATGCTCGATCTATATTCTGGCAAAGTAATTTTTGAGGATGTCCTTTAGGCTTTGGCCTGTAGACAACAAAACCAAATGTTAATGAAACCATTATGGTATATCTTTTCATCTTAACTCTGGGGTTTTTTTCCTTTGATATCAATGTTAGCAGTTAATAATGAGACAGGTATTAATTACATTTTAAAACACTGGGCTTGATGTACAAAGGTGGGATAAACCGGTACTTACACTAAGCACTGCTGGCAGTTATACATAACCTTGTTTTAACCCTCATTTCATTCATTATAAAATGTAGCATCAGTGTGGAGACAATAAATCACTTATAGATAGTAGAAAGGTTCATTTATCTTTGTAGAGTTGCTGTGCAAGAGCTTCATCTGAGCAAAATACTAAGTTATTGCAATGAAAATGGATTTTGGGGCACTTGTGAAAATGGATTTGCACAAAATGTTTACTTTCCAAGATACTACTTTTTACATACCTTTAGTTACTCCTGCTCATGATTTTTGAAGCAAAAATTGTTCTGCTTTTAATAAACATAATTTATTTTGGCAAGGAATGTGATACCAGATACAGAAGGGAGCGTACAGTAGGCGCAAGCATGATGTTGTAGACAGAGCATGCCTTCGAGGTTTAGAGTAAGCCAGGGCGCGGTGCTTGCCCCATGCACTAGTCAGTTGTTGAACGCACGGGACATTGGGTGAGCAGCACTGACAGCAGATACAGAGCTTAATACTCCCTACCCATAACAGTGTGGATACAGTCCCAGAAAAGGAAAGGCTGGATATTTTTGAAAAGGGAGCTGTCTAGCACACTGGATAAACCCTGTAGACCAGCACGTACCTACTCTTCTCACACTACTTACCTCCATTTTTGCCATTTTCACTCCCCCAGCCCTCCTGGCCCATCTCCTCACCACTGGCCTCACCAGAGCCTGTCCCCAGGAATCCTTCCTGTGGACTCCCAGCCCTTGTGCCAGAATCAGCCAAATATGCCCCCTTTCACCACGACCTCTGATTTTATTCTCTCCCTGGGCACCTGAAGATCATTGAGGTCACTGAGGATGTGTAGTATCCTCTGAAGTCTGCAGTCCTGTTGGGCAATTAGGTAATTAGGTCATTAGGTGGACTGAAGCCCATGTTAAAGTAACTCTTGGTCCTTTCAATTTCAGGCAGTGTGTCGTGGATAGAGGGATGCTTCCCTGACACTTTACACCCTATATTTATTGGATATCCTTATTTTATTTTCAGGTTTGCTTTTTCTTCTCTCCGATACTGCTTTTCTCTGTAACCATCAGGGTTGGTTTGCATCAGAGATTTGGCTAACTGGTTCGTTATCAGTGCCTGCATACCGTGTCCCTGCCTTGAGCTGCAGGCAAGAGAAATAATTAGAGAGTGCTTGAGACTGTTCCAGATTCCATTTGGGTCTGTGTCTATAGCTACAGGGAACGCTTCCAGCAGTCCAGAGACACGGGGATGCGTGTGGGTACCACTCAGTGCCCACCCAAATTGCTCTGCCCGGCTAAGAGTTTAGCAGGCAGGCAGATGGTGACTGCCACCACAAACTGTCTGGTATGTGACGCAGGGCAGAGTGGTGGCCACTGCAGAAATGCGTCTGACAAATCTGGGCTCTGCCAGTGAACCAGAATTTTGCACGCGGGAACTTCCCTGCTCTGAACCTGAGTCTGGCATGTGCTGAGCAAGGGGGTTTAGTTGCTTCTGTGCTGTGGGTTTGCGGTCCCCGCTTGCACTTACTTGTCTGGCTAATTTGTGTGTTTTCATCTGTTGGCGCCTTGTTATTCAGATTTGTTTGTTAATTGTAAGGATTTGTGTTTCAGTCATATTGCAATAAAAGAAAAGCTCTCTAGTGGAACACAGCAGCTGTTTAACAGTTTGTATCAGCAGTACGCAACCGGCAATGATGCAGGGCAAAGAACAACACTCTGCTCAAAAACCTGGGAGAACAGAATAAAAATATACTTTAGAAATTTTTAGTAAATTTTTTTAGAAAAATATACTTTAGAAATCCCAGCTTTCTGAAAACTATTGTAAGACCTCTAAAGGTCCTGCATGAGCCATGAGCCACGGTCTTACAGAGATAAGAGGTGGTGCCTCTTGGAAATCTCTGCCAGAACTGAGCTTGTGTCATACCAGCATGGTGTCCAGAGTCACAGATCATAAGAATGAAATTACCAAGGTTGTTCTCCTGAGGGCCCTCATTTGAGCATAACAGGGTCCTGCTTTGTTTGTGGAAAACTGTCACGATTGGAATTTGCAATGGTTTACTTTAATTTCCTCTGAACATTGTATAATCACTGAAATAACTGAGCTAGCTACAATTATTGGCCATGCAATTTCATGCATCCGTGAAAATTTATTGAAGTACAAATCTTTGCATTTGCTCTAATTTGTGCTAATGAAAGGGCTTGGCACATTTGCTAGTAAAGTCTTGTGAAGAAGAAGATTCAGAGGGAATTCAGAGGGAATCACTGTAATGATTTTAAATTAGAATAATAAATTTGACTTGATCACATTAAAATTAATAAAACTGTTGTTAGTGATTTGATTTTCCACTACTCTGCACCTTGTGTGGAATATAAAGATGGATCTTTTTTTCAAGAAGTTTCTGGCAATCCACAGTTGATCAAAGGAAAGCTATAGATTTACATCTCAGCATATTTCTTATTAAGAAATTTGACTCTGAAGGAATTATTAGAAACTGTAAGAGGGTGTGGGTTACAGAAACAAAAAAGCTATCCAGCTTCAGAATGATAACAAAGTTTAATGAACATTTTGTTTGTAATTTAACTTATGATCTGATTAATGATAGTTATATTTTTCCACCAGATGACAGTATAATCAGAAAAGTGATAAAGGTGTTTACTGTACTAGTGGTGTCAATGTGATATGTATATTTTTCATACCTGAATACTACATTTGACTGAGGAGCAAACATATTGTTCCTGAGTTGGTAGAAGCAGTTCTACAAGGAACATACACTGAATTTCACTGAATTTCACTGAATTTTTAGAGTTGGAAGGGACCATAGAGATCATCTAGTCCAACTCCCCTG
>JAOXNO010000001.1:12318463-12342154 GCA_028565335.1 Limnodromus scolopaceus | reverse complement strand
CCTTGAATCATCTTTGTTGCCCTTCGCTGGACTCTTTCCAGTAGCTCCCTGTCCCTCTTGAACTGGGGAGCCCAGAATGTAGAATCACTATCCATATCTACCACAAATTCATACATTGTTCAGTTTTTCACTCGAAGTCTCTGACAATCTGTACCGAGCAGCTAAGTAGTGGTTAACAGCATTTATGGTTGGCTAATGCAAAACAGAGATGGAGGGCAAGATGATTCCCTCTGCTCTGCCCAGACCTTGGGTTTGCTTGCAGCCGTGAGGCAGATGGCAGAGACACCGACTAACCTGTTCAGAGACCAGGGTGTACGACGAAAGCGCTGTCTTCTGAATATGTTTTGAACCAATTTGCAAAACAAATAGCCTACCGTTGCAAGTGTTATTTTCTAATTTTTATATTTTAAACATTTCCCATGTCTTTAAAGCCACAAATCCTATAACTATCAATGCCTTTTGGGATTCTACAGTTCAGCAGATGACAGGGTCAGATATGAAAGTTATGCTCTCTGAATGTATATAATGGCACTTTTTTGAACATTGTAACACAGAACAATTTCTGTCTAGAACTTCTCATTCTTCTTTTCCATTTTTGGTTTCCTTTTCACAAAGAAAAAGCGGTGTGTCATGACTTTCTTAGCTGGCATGAAACACAGTCCTGTTGGTGAAGATATTATGGTAGCATGTGTTCTGTACACCTGAGGTGCACCAGAAATTTAGAAAAAGTATTCTAATAACATTTCAGAGCTTTTGAAAGAGCTGCTTGAAAAAGTTAATTTCTAACTCTTATTTTACAAAACTATGTGCCTCCCTCACCAGGAACTCAAGTGCATAAAGCAGTGAAAGCCAACCAGCAAGAACCTAAAGAAGCTTTAAAGTATCTGAGCTTTAATAGATATTTTATTAAGGTTTTTTGAGGCACAAAATGAGAAACCGAAAAGGTATGTGTTCCGAAGGGGTATAGGTCCTACTTGTAGAGTTGCAAGTCAACAGTATCTTCATGGTTGCTAATTTTTTATTTTAAATGTCAGATTGGACTGATCCACATTCATGCTGTGCTTTAGGTTGGAATAAGTTTGGGCAGAAAATCCTACATTTGCAGGAGATAAGGATTCATTCTCATCTACCCTGCATACCACTTATCTATCTGCTTGGTGGATTAAAGTTAGAATAACTCCTGGGGGAGAAGGATTAGTGAGCAGAGAAGAAGGAAGTGGCTAAGGTACATTATAAATAAATTTATCACCTAACTGCACTTTATGACTTAAATATTCTCTGTTAGCAGCAGCTAGAGTGCTGCAAATTACTTTGTTACTAAAGAAATAAATATCCGTGTCTGTTCCACACCAATCTGTCTCCTACTTCATATTCTTCAAGGCGGTGATACTGCTTAAAATAATAGATACCATCTGATTGCAATATAAAGTTGAAATGAATTTTAATTGTTTAATGAGTCTGTTTTGAAAAACTTGGCTAAGAATTCTTTTTCTGATTACTCCATCTCAACAACCTCTTACAACAAAATGGATAGTCTGCCCTTAGTTCACACCAAACTTTGAAAAAATTCCTTATATCCCGTAGTACAGTTCAATATTAGTCACAATGGCAATGTCAAAAGTACATACTTCTTGTTATGGTTTACTCCCAATAAAAAAGAAAGAGGGAGCAGGGAAGGAATTGTTCCCAGCCAGGACTCCTCTTGGGTTATTCCTGCTACAGTTTATGCCGTAACCTGGGTCTTGCCTTCCTGGCAGGAGAGTGTGATGAGTTGATGGAAGGTGGTTGTCCCATTCTTCTGGGCCTGAGAACACAGTAAGGTTCATCCTCTGCAGTTCAGCAGCAAAAGGTTCCGAAATCATCCCCATATTGATGCCCATTGGACAGAACAGGTTGCATCCATTTTTCGTGGGTGTGTAAAGTGAACTCCAACAGGAAAAGCAGACTTTCTCAGCTCCAGCTTTCCAGAAGGTCTAGCCCTAATGATGTTGTTGCTATAATTGTCTTACTCCATTTGATGTTTTCAAGAAGACTGAGCAATGATCACTTGCAGTATCGACAAGCAAATGTGTTTATGAAAATCAAATCGATATGTGACTTCGAGACATCCATTTTCACATATTTCATTTGCAAATTGTTCCCTGAAGATTTTATTTACTTTTTTATAAAATCCCTCAGCTTTATAGAAAATCAATTCTCTGTCATCTAAATGTTGTCTTATAGCTCAGCATGCCCTCAATTTATTTTTGTAGTGCTCCCTATTAATAGGGATGTATATTTGAAATTGCTGTAAAAATGTATGTTGTGCTTTTTTGCTGGAGAGAATTTTAGAGAAGTTTGATGAAATTATATTAAAAATGAGAGCTCTAAATTTTAAATTTGTATAATTTATATGTCCACGGTGACAGATTAATCATAGGTGCCTGTATAATATAAAACTCCAATTAAAATAAACAAAAATTAACTTGTCAGAGTTGTCATGTATGCAAGAAATTAGTTTGAGTAATAAAGAAGACTTTAAGCCAACTTCTTCTTATTCTCTTTTTTTTTTTTATTTTATTATAGATGCTCCCTTCCTTGAGTCAATGGAATTAGTGGACTACAGTTTACCATAGTTAGTTATACATTTCAGATGAGACTCATGTGAATAAGAAATAAAGATGACTGCTAGCTTTGTATTAAGAATCCATAAGAATGATATGTAAAGCAGAAGAACAGTTTTGTGGACTTCAAACTAATGTGTAGTGCTACTGTAAACACTAGTGAAAGAACAGAGACTTTGCGAGGCTGGAAAGGTTATGTTAAACAATAGTAGTGGAACATGTAATTGGACAATTTGGGGGTTGGTGGAAGTTCTTGCTATTGGAAATCAATTATTAAAATGAACATTAATTTTTGGGCATTGGAGTTTTTCTGACAAGCTATAATCTTCAATTGATACTGGCTTCCTTCTCCATATCCCCAGCTACTAAAATCAGAGGGATGCCTCTTCTCTTTTTTTTGCACCTTCCAATAACAGTTTCTGATCAGTTTTAGCATCTCAGCTCTCCAGAAGAGGTGAAGAGAGGTGTTAGGAGAGAGAGGAAAGAGTTCATGGCCAGTCTGGAATTGACTAGAGAAATTTGTGGGAGGAGCAACAGAGGGAAGTAGGTGAAATAAATACGCAAGAAAGGATGGCCTCTGAACATGGAGGAGAGAGCTGACCTTGGAAAAATCACATCTGTCAACTTTCACCAATTAAAACTGAATGTAACTAAACCAAGTTATAAAAATTACCTCCTTTTAAAAAATCATTATATTATATAATATTATTTTAATCAATAAAATAATAATAGGAATTTAAAATATTTACCTCCAGTAAACCCTGAATTTAAAATAATACTATATGTGAAAGGAAGAGTAGAACCTGAATGTTCTCATTTTTAACAATTTAACAATAAAATTAGCATCTAAAGCCAGCTCCTGTAGGTAAGTGCAAGTACTAACAGGACAAACTGACTCCCCTCAACGATTTATCCAGAAGCCATTTATCCAAAATCATAGAATAGTTTGGGTTGGAAGGGACCTTTGAAGGTCATCTAGTCCAATCCCCTTGCAATGAGCAGGAACATCTTCATTTAGATCAGTTTGCTCAGAACCCCATCCAACCAACCAAATGTATGAAGGCAAAAGAAAAAGACAAGTCAAAACATAATCGCAATGCTGTATTAACCCCCTCCCCCTTCAAGAGTCTAGCTATGAAAGAGAAGCCTTTTGCAAAGGGAAGTTTTCACACCACAAAATGGAAACTATGAAATTTGAATGAAGATAGAAATGGAACAAAGCAAGAACAGCTATGTTATTAATAGTGACAAGGAAAGCTGTCTTATGCTCCAGCAGACCTTTGCCATCTTGATAACAGACCAGAAGTATCTATGTAAAATCCTAGCAATGGTCCAAGAGTATTTTAAATCCAGACAAGTGATACTTTTTTAAAGACTGTACTTACAACTCCATAGGAAAAGTACAAAATAAATATATTTCCAACCTGAGCAAAATGGCAGACTAATGATCAAATCTTAAAATGTGAACCAATGTTGTGATAAATTAATCGTGGCCATGAAGTATGAAGGAGCTCGAATGGGAATGCTCTGACAGCCCATAATAATTCAACCAAGAGCTATATGCAGAGCAAGTAAATAAGCTCAGAACCAATGTAGAGCATATGAGTCAGGAACAGACGCAGACCATCAAATAATACATGTAAATATAGAAATTTTAAGAAAGATGTATTAAATTGTCACAAAAGCAAATGCAGAAATACAAAGATAGGGGATTAGTAAAATGAAAAATAAGTTGCAAGCCCTATTGCGAGTTTAAGAAAGGCAAAAACATTTCCAAGTGATTCATCTGGAAAAGGATACTGGCAACTATTATGAATGGGGAGGCAGTTACATCCCTGCAGCATGGGTACAGCAGTCAGGCAAGGATGGCCAACAACCGCATTTGGCCTCTGGAAGAGGGAACGTGCAGTCGGCAAGGAAGGACTTGAATGGATCAGTGGAACAGCCAGCAGCCACCCAGAGCCCAGATGGGAGACAGCGGGGTCAGACCAGGATCACGGATCCTTCAAACAGCTGGAAAGAATCTGGTGAGTTTATCTAGAGCTAGATAAATAGGAAATTTTGTTTGTTTGTGGAAATATTGGGATATGGGCCCTGGAAAGGCAAAATCATTAGAAAACCTAACTAAAGAAAATAAATCAATTCAGGAACACTATAAAAAATCTCAAAACCTCAAAATATGTTCCATAAATTGCAGATATTTGCAAACTCTGAGGCACTGTTTGACCAAAGAGTGAAACAGCCATGATTTCTTCACATGATGCATTTATCCCATATGTCACAGAACTAGTCACCTATTCTAAAATACTTATGAAATGAATGAAAAGATAAAGATAAAAATAATGACACGGGGTCAAGAGATGAGGCACCTTCTTATGAAAGGGACAGCCTCCAGTTATTGCCTCAGTGACACTAACACGGACAGAATAGAGGTAGACCCAAATTGAAAGAAATGTCTTGCAGTGATGTTCGTGCATGAAAAGTTCAACCAGCTCTTTCAGGAGCAGGAAGCCATTCAAGTAGAACATGACTATAAATCACTGGAGGGCATTTCTTAAAAGCCACTGCAAGGAGCTCCAAAGTGCTTTCAGCCCATGCTCTGAGAGAGCAGCGCTATTATTTCAGACGTATGCTGCAAGAAAGGGACTGAAATTACTGACAATTTATCCAGGGAAGAATTGTAGCATTAAAGGAAAGACAAGTGAATACAAATAAGAAATTGTAACCCTTGCAAAAATATAGAAGACATGAAAACACTGAGACCATTGGACAATAAATTTTCATGTCCTTTATAAGAAAAGGTCTGGAGAGAATCATGTGAAACACATAGGGCAAATATTTACAAGTACTCTTAACGGTTTTCCCTCAGGCTGTTTGGTCCCACAGAAAGAAGGCCCAACTCCCTCTGAAGTGTGCCAGAAAGACTGACATGAGTATCCAAGAACACGTCAGACTTTACATTGCAATCAAACTTTAATGCCCAGACTACTGAAAAAAGTTCTTCATTCCAAAATACAGGCCTGTACCTGGAAAGCTTAGGCACCCTGTGTATCAGCAAACAGTCCTGAAGATCTCTCAGATCTGGTGAGATGTGAAACGTGCAGGAGAAGGCCAGGCAAGCCACAAAAGGGAAAATAAAAAATGTACAGCTCTCCTTATGGTCCTTGGAGTGAAGGGAAAATAGATCTCGTGATCACAAACCACCTATTATAGTAGACCAATTCCTTACTGCCTCAGTGACAGATGAAGCAATGAGCTTTTTAAGTAAATTTGTTATCACAAAGTATTATTTCAGACAATGGCAACAAATGAAAATAGGAACCTTTCAGGGTCAGACAGAACGTTCATCTAACTCCTACTCCTGTAGGGTCAAGAGGAAATACTTAGGGATGTGTAAAAGAGCAAGTCAAGTACAGAAGTAGTTCCCCAAAATGTCCCTTCACCTTAATATGGTCTGGGACTTCTTAAACCATAAGTGTAGTTTTGGTTTATTAGCCTCCAAGGAATTTATCTTTCCATGCATTTTTCTTCATAGCTGCAAGTTTCAATCATTAGCTTTCATTAAGCAGCATGCCTGTGTGTATTTGAAGTGTATTATCTTTTCATTTCTCCATCTTATTTTCTTTTAAAAGCTCTTTCAGCACTTCAGCTGTTTCTCTGCTGTTGGTCCTGTGTGAACTTTCTCATGTGCACTCAAACCTTTCTTGAAGTACAGTGACCCATACCGACACCAAATTTCACATGAGGCTTTACTAATGTGGCACAGACCAGAAGATTAACCCAGTATGTTTTACAGGTGAAATGTGCATTTCTCAGAAACTCAGAATAGCACAGAGACAGAACAGCTGGAGTTTTGTTGGCTACGGTATTGTTTCTGTGAGAATGAAAGCATATTTCTGTCTCTTGTGCCAAATTATTGTGGGGATGCTATACAAAGCAGGGCTGGTTTCACTGGAGGTTATACTTCTGCTGTCTTTTTTCTACTTACAGTGAAGAAAATAGTTCCTGCATAGTGCAAAGTACCAACAACATTGTGAAATCATTCCCTACTCGTCTGCATGACTGTTCTAAGCTGTCTGTTACATAAGGCATGAACACTGAAAAGTCAGTGCTTAGATGTCAACATAGTAGACAGCTAAGAAACATCTTATATGAAGAGAAAGATTTTGTACATCAGAGAAGAACAATGAGCTAATGAGTCACGGATGTCCTGCATGAAATGCCTTAAGCCTATTATAAGGCTTATCCCATTCTAACCCCAAATTATCTCACTAGGTCTGACCGCGGGAAAGGGGGAGATGTTTGCCTATTCATCTTGGAAGAATTTTCCATCTGTGTGATGCATAAGTGGGTTTGCGGGGACAAGAGAATTAAAAAAAAATCATCTAATTTGTAGCTGTAGCATTCAGGGATGCAATTAATTTTCTCAGCACTGCTCATTTCTCCGGCAGCAGAAAGCATGCCCAGCTCTGTATGGTGCTGTGCACTCCACATGAAGGACTAAGACACTTCATTGATCCTTTCATTAGGGGATCTTCACAGTTTTGGAAGTCCTTTAAATTTAACAACTATCTCATCCCTGTCACTTCCTCTTTGTCCTGCTCTGGAGGCAAAAAGAAATCCCGATTGGTTCTGGAAAATTTCTCTCAGCAGAGCAGTGTGGAAGTGCACAGCTTTCTCCTCCTCTTTACAGCCCATGGACTTGTCCTGCTTTACTCTAGCAGCTGGTGCAACATCTGGGAGATAAAAATATGGGGCAAAGGCCCCCAGTCTTACCCTGAGTCCTCAAGGAGATGGATAATCTGGGTTTCACTGGCAATTTTTATCATGCCCTGCTACGTCTCTGGTTTTGTCTACACTTTCCTAGAAATTCTACTCCAGGCATTAAGACTTCATTTGGAGAGCACCTCTGCTTCACCACCGTAATCACCCCAGTGCCATCCTGCAAAGCCTTTCAGCCGGCAGCCTTGCAGACCCACTGCTACCTCTGTGCTGGCTCTCCTCAGCAGTTAGCTGCAAAGCAGCAGCTGACCAGAAGACAACAGCAGCAACTGGTGGAGCAGCTGGTGGCATCTTCCAGTCCTTAACCAGGTAACTCCCAAGACCCAAATCAGGGTCCAACCTTGGGTAATGGGGATTTGCAGCCAAAACGGTTCCCCAGGTCCTGCAGACATCACTGCTGGACTGTGAACTGGCTTTGGGGATGATAGAAATGGTCAGAAGATTTCTGCAGTGCAGGGGGAAAATGGTTCAACTTTTGAAGCTCCTCATCAAGGGAAACTGGGCTTTTCACTTTCAGATTTAATATCTTAACAGCTCCAGATTAGCTTCTTAAGTGCTGCAGAAACATGAATTCTTTTCTCATCAGTTTTGCCGTGTTTGCAGTTCTTATGAAGTCATTAATATCTCTTAGCAATTAAAGTGAAATCTACATTTCCACAGCATTTTTTATTGTGACCTTACTTATTTTTTTCAGATGGGGATATCTTTAGTTGCATGTCTGACATGAAAATCCAGTTTTTGACAATACATTAATAAGCATATAAATGTCCAATTAACACAAGAAAACTCCCAAAGAAATTGGAATTAAGCTCTTCTTGGGTTTCTGAATCTGTGACTGTGCTTTTCACCTGTAGCTCTTACCACACTTGACAAGTATATTTTTGCGGACAAGCTGGAGATCCCAGAACAGAATCTCAAGTTTGTTACAGAGTCTGCCGATGGAGAAAAGTATTGGACTCCTGAATTAAATGCTGTTAACATTTCAAAAAATAGTTCTACTTTAATGCAAATGCAATTTTGACTTTCAGAACCTTCTCACATTTACATTTGTTACAGAAAAAACGTTAATGTTAATACAGAGATTTTTATTTTTTTCCAGTTGTCCATGAAGTCTTACACCTGGTCCTTCTAGCTGTGTTGTTAAATATTTTTTTTTTTCAGGCTGGTTTCCCAAGACCTGGCAGAAAATGAGGCACAGAGCTTTAAACAAGCAAGAATTACCTACAGACAAATTCCACTTTACTGTCAAAGGTGAACAGGGAAACTCTGCAACTCTGATGATGTGGAATACCTGTGAACAGCTGCATGCAGTTAAGCAACAGAAGTACAAGAGGGACTTACTTCTTTGTTTATTCAAGAAATTCACTGTGTCTGTATTATTCACCAGCAGTTTAAGAATGCAGAATAATTGTCACTTTTTTTTCCTCAGTGGACTCAGCTGATGAAATAAAACAACTACAGCGATTGCTTACACACGCATCGGTCTGTTTTGCCTTTCAACTATGATGCTAATGCATTTATAGAAATAGAAGGCAGGGGGAAGGGATCTGTTTTTCCCACAGCCGCTGCTCTCTCTAAGCTTTTGATTCATCTCTAAGGAAGATGTCTGGGTCTGTCTCTGTTTTACATTTCCTGGGACCTTGTGGAAGTCTGACAAGTGGTTCCTCTCTCTACAGGGAGGGACAGAAAAGCTCCTGCACAAGGCAGGTATCCATTCCACCCTTCCAGCCTTCTAAGAGTTCTCTGGGATGAGCTGAAACCATATTAAAACACCTCCACCCACTGGGGAAAGGATGGATAAACTGGTGACTAAGGAAAACTGGGAACCCAAAATTAAAGCAATTGTCCTTGCCTGGGGACATGCCGATTCAAAGCAACAGTTTCCTTTCGTTGCATCTGCATAGCATCTCATGTTCCCATGCATGGCTCTGATCTCTCTGCTGCTCATTCACCTTGAACTTTACGTCCCTTTTTCCTCTCTCTTAGCCATTTTCTCACCTTCACAGATAAAAGCTTCTATGCCTTCCTCCAGGGATTTAATTGCTCATATCATCCAGAAGGTTTCCTATCCTTTTCATAGATAAACTGATCTCTGAAATCCTCACACCTTGATCACAGATAGGTGTCTGAGGAGTTCTCCATTAGTTCTCCAATATTCTTCTAGGTATGTTTATACATTGGCTGTTGGGCTGGAAACTTCTCAGGGCAAGCATCTGCTTTTCCTGAATGTCTGGAAAATGTTTATCGCTTCGTAATCTCACAACTGAACAACAGCTCTGTGTAGCTCTGTGTAGTTAGCCACATATTGAAGGTTCTCTTGAGTCATCTGGGCTCCTGAAAGCACTGCAGAGCAAGGTCCTTGCTATTGGAGCAGGGATAGAAACAGGAGAGGGGCGGCAAACTCACACGCCAAGGAATGGGGTGGAGACTCTGTAAAGTATACTCATGAGGTTGGGTTTTCATATTGAATACCACCTGCATTGCACAGAGAAATTTCAGACTAAGGAGGGAAATACACAGGAATGGGGCAATAATCCAAAGCAGAAAATTTAATGACCACGTTATCTATAAAAATCCTCCAATAAAACTATCACTAAGGCTTCATTCACTTCAGTTGGGACCTTGTCACAGCAAGCTTCATCCCTTAGAGAAAATTTGAGGGAATCTGACTCTGGTCTTATGCACAAGGACACTTGTATCAGAAGCAACTTCGTGCCCAGTTAGGTTATTTATTCAAACAGTAAAATTAGTAGCCCAGCCCAGGATATTTAGGTGCTTCTGTGAAAATTTGTGAACAGTCTGAGGAATGAGAGGCACTTCCAGAGAGCAGTTCCCTGCATTAGGCTCTGAGGAGCCCAGGTATGCTTTGCTTCTGGTGAGGATGCCTCAGCTAAACTGGACTAATTTGGGCCTGTGTGCCCAATCAAAATAAATTACCATATTTAAAAATGTAAATATAATTGAAGACGTCTCTTCACATTTACGCATACATACTGTAAGCATCCAGCATACTTTCATCAATGCAATTTTTGTGATAAAGAGCCTTGAACACATATTCTAATTCCAATAAGTAAGTGGCCCTCTCAGATTAACTTCTTTCCCAGGCAACACAAACTCAGAACGGTGCCCATTCTCCTGAATACAAACCTGAGTTTGTATTATCAGAGCTTTTCTAAGCTTTTACAAAAACTTTGACGAACTTCTAATGCACTTTTGCAAAATCTTGGCTCAAGCAATCTACAGTCAGCAATTAGTTGATACAATTTTTCAGAATACTTCTATGTTGAGCCCAGCACCACACCAAAGTCTGAAACAGGAACATCTTCTTGAACTATCACCTTAAGTGGTTCCAGGCTGAGCTAAAGACCCAGCTTTCACAGCCACAGTCCATAAGAGTTAAATATTGTCTGTGGGTTAATGCAAAGAGAAATATAATAGACACTGACTAATAGTTTACACTTTCATAGTTCCAAAAGCAGCAAAAGAAACTAAGCAATAATAACATATTTGTTGTAAATTCTTTGCTCGACTCTTTCCTGACATTTGCCTAAGCTATTAATTTATATTTTTTTCATTGTAATTGAAAAAAAAAAGATTAAAAAAACCTCTGCACTTCATATGTATTATGTTACTGGTTTATTTAACAGAAAATTATAGAGTAGGTTAAAGTAGAAAAGTTAGATCAGTGACTCTTTCATAAGTACCATGGTGCTTTGACGCTTCCAGCTTTGTGCCTCTTGGTATCTTCAACATACCTCATTTAAATTTATCATGGCAGTCACATCCTTTGTGGAATGTAGGTATAAAGAAGCAGGTTGCTCAGGATCACAAGCACATATTCATTCCAGCATCGCTGTCGCTCATATTTCACAGTCGTATTGCATTTTCTCCTACTGGGTTGCAGGTGAGTAGAGCTACGGCTGCCTCCCTTGGACATATTATCAGCTAAAGTCTGGACAGTGAAGCTCTTAGTTACCATGATGAATGAAGCCTTGTCACTGTCTGTATCATTTAGAAAGTACAGCCGACCCTCTGTTCTGTCCTTATTCATCAGGTGTAATTGCTTGGTGACTAAAATCAGAAACTAAACCCTGCATTTATGTTCACGTATATACGTATAACTCTTCTACAGGCAAAAGTTCATGAGCTTTTGTCCAGTTTATTGCTCTATGAATATTTCTGGCCTTTGTTAGAAGGCATAGTAAGCCCTTAATAAATACTCTTTATTTTTCCTTTTACTTCTAGAGAGTAATCAACCAAAAAGCAGTAAAACTGTCGCAACATTTTCATTCTACATTAAAACCACCAGCCAGGCATCTAAAAACGGAGCCCAAATTTTAGCCACTTCTGAAAATATTGAATTTCAAAGGATTGCAAAAGTGAATAAGAATTGATTATATGAAGAAAAGAGAAAAGTCTGGATCTCACATTCAGGCTTAATAGACCTGAAGAAAGCCCAAAGAAGGCAGAGCATCTCACAGAAAAACTGCTACCAGGAACATCTCCTCCCTTTTCCCCACCTCACTCCCAAGAAACCCACTGCTGTCAAGGACACTGAATTCTTTATCTTGTTCACCCCGCTTCCTTCCTTCCATGGCTGCTGCAGCCAGGCAAGCATTTCTGAAGCCAAACAGCTGCTGAGACTGTCATGGGCAAGAATAACATTTGAGCTTTGTAAAGCTAAAGAATCAGGAAAGAATCTGCACCCTAAGGAAAGTTTGTTATTGCGGCTTGCACACAGCTGGAAAATCCCATCCTTCTGGTAGCTAAAACAATTTAATTAGCCCAAACTTGAGCTGTTATTACACTGGTCCTTGACGAAACCATTTCACAGCATTTTCCCCTCAGTGTTTATTTTAGTGCATTACTGCTAGGAGGAGTATTTTTAAAGCATTGGGGGTCAGTTGCCTCTTCCTCCTCCCCAGCCTTTGAGGAATGCTGAGTAAGTTGTTCTTATCTGTTAAACTCATATTATTGCTGCCGGGTTACAGCAGTTACTGGGTAAACTAACAGATCCCACTTAGGCAACTTAGGGTCATATTTTACACAGGACCATCAGATCTAATGAGGGAGCAAAACAAATCTGCCAAAATGTAATTTTCATTAAAAAAATCTGTCTAGAATCAGAAAGTCATCCTTGAGGAAATTGGATCTAGGGAAGAACCATCAGGCTTTTTATCTCCAGGACACTGGTGCTGCTTGTACCACCATCCAGCTGCTCCCTGGTAACATCAATCCGACAGTCCCTGCAACAACAGGTGGTTGGGCCAAAATCACTGGGAAGCTGCTAATGACAGCCTCAGCAGGCAGATTAAAGGCTTAGCCTCTGCCCCAAAATACTCAGCCCAACAGGTTAGAGTTCAAATTGATTAGGAAGGCACTGAGAAGAGACCTGGATAAAATTGTTCTCTGGATATAAAGGGGATTTTTTCTTCCAAATATTGTTAATTTAAGTCCTTTTACTCAGCATCTGGCTCCTTTCATATGCACAAACTCAAAAATGTTTACTGATGCCAGTTTGTACTGCACTTTAGCAATACACATAATCAAGCCCTAAGACTGCTTTGAGCTTCCCCATCCTTTTTTCTTGTCAAAGCTATAATACTGAATAAGAACCAATTTAATATATTTTGAAAAAACCATAATTTCTTAGAAGCAACCCCCTCTAATGTTATATTTGCTTTTGAGTGAAGGGACAATAACAGACAAAATCCACTCAAAAATTATTACTTTGGTAAAAGCTATTTGAGCCCCTGAGGTTCACAAAATGCATTTATAAGTTGAGCCACTCCCAGCTCAGCCGTATGGAAGCAGAACAACTCTGAGTGTCCTTCTTGTAGTTTTATTAAAGCTTCTGTAAAAAGTTGTAAGCCTACCCAGAGACTGGACGTGAATTTGGACCGCAGTCCTTACCAAGCTGTTTGCCCTGGGTATTTGAAAGATGCATATGTCCCATTTTAGAGAACTAAAACCAGGGTTTGAGGTATTGCGCTTTGGATTGTTCCTCTTGAAATCTTATTTAAATGATAACCAATACCAAACAACCAGAAGTGGGAAAAAAAAAAGACAGAGGGGAAAAAGCAACGGTCTCTTCCCTGCTGCTCTCGCACGTGCAGTGATTGGGATGTACCACGCTGGGTTGCTTCATCTCTGATCACACCTTTTGCACCATCGTGGACAACTCCCTGAAAGCCTTTAGCTGTACCTTGGTAAACCCTCCTCTTTCTGGATCTGTGGCTCAGACTCCTCTTTGCTGATGGAGTATTGCAAAAAGAGTAGAGTCAAGTCCCTTTCCTGACGTCGCTGCTTCATTATCTACTCCTGCACTTCCCAGTGGGGCAGGGTGTACACAGCCACATTCATAGTCCAAATTTTCCCTTTCTTAGAGACACTCCACTATCTTTAATCTTTACCCAGTGATCATCCCCACACCATGCAAGGTATCGTTCATGCTGGTTTTGTGTTGGCTGTGGGGACACAGAAAAATGGTAGCCAACTAGGCACACAGACGGGAAGCCATAGTCATAATGCTCGATTCTCTAGAAAATCTCCTGGGAAATTTATGAACCAGGAAGATGTAGTTTAGTACTTGAGAACATGGGGCTAAGGTGCTTCTGAAACAGTCTGAGAATAAATTTAGCATCTCATATGGAAAAATGGTCAGAGTCAGTCAAGTTACACTGCACTTAGAGGTATTCTTAACAAAGCCGTAACAAGACAGTGAATGGTCTACTTTGTTCAGCTTAGTTGTCTCTAAAGTACTTTGGTATTTTGAGAAGAAATGCAATGCATTGGCCCTAAAATAGTATGTGTGATCTGATTTAGCAGAGCACATAAATCACTTTTGGCAGTATAAATTCGCACCACAGTAACATTATAGAAAGAGGGATTTTTGTTTTTAAAGTAGAGATTAAAGATGAGCTGTGCAATTAATAAAGGTTATAGCTCCAGATGGCCTAAGTATCAGTGTCAAACACTCAATATATAGACACCCATGGTAATTTATTTATGTGGCAGCTGGCATTACCTAAACTTGGGCCTTGGATACCAGCTTAACTACATGCTTAAGTCTTTCATAGGATCCAGCTACTGACATTTTCAATTGTGTCCTTCCAATACAAGAATGGACAGACTTCTTCCTCCTTTCTATTTACTAAAAAGGTCAGGGAAATAGCCACAGCACGAGGTTTTCAATAGACTTTTTTGCAAAGGTAAAAGAAGGGAACATGACATAGATCATCAATCTTTCTCCCTGTAACCTGGGCAAGGAGGTGGTCAAGAGACGGATAATTCAAACATTACCAGCTCCCAGAGCCTGGAAACTAGAATTAAGGCTGGAATCAGCCCTGAGCCATCAATCTTTGAACACATCCAGTATCCAAGGACTCTATGTTCCAGTATACTTACATTCTTCATCCATCTAGGCTCCATCTTTTTATTAAACTGCTAGTTAAAATTTTCTTATAATTGATGAATGTTAGCAGATATTAGTAGACAGAACAATACAAGAGCATCATGTTGATTTGTGACAACTTTTTTTCAATATCTAGTATATATGTTACAAAACTGAGATAAATGGGTTTTTTTGCAGAGCAGGAGAAGAGGAGTAAGAGTTATTAGGACCATTTATTTCAAAAGGTTTGCAATGGAAACTGAAACTGCTCAGCGCCATATTTCAGAAACCTTAATGGACCATATTCTTCTAAAATTCCATGTTGAAACATAATTGTTCACAAACATTATTACTTTCCTGCATTTTGTAAGATAGCTATTTCTGCTGTTCTGCTCAGACTGGCAGTCTTTCACCAGTTGGGACCTGCAACCTGTTGGTTTGGGAATTGAAATTATTACGATGCTGCTTCTTTGTTGTGAGGGCATATAGTCAATACTGAAGCTGAGAAAAGCACTAGTGATAACCCATGTTTTGACAGCTTGTCAATAATCCTGGTGTTATGATCAAAAGGGTTGTAGTAGGACTTATAACCTGTGTCAGGCAAACAGAGAGATTGACCTTACTGAGGGAAGGGTGAAAAAAAAATTAGTTAACTTTTATTGCTAGGAAGTAAGCCGAAAACAACAGATTGCTTGGCAAAAACACACTAAAAAGGGTAAAGTGGGCAGATCTTCTGAAGTGTGTAGTCAATAGGTTGTTAATGAGAGAAGTAATTAGTCATTAGATATTGTGTTTCCCCACCTGGTCATTTTTCAGGCAAAGCGAAAATAAAATCTTCAGAGATTTATTAAATATTTAATCTTAACTGTTTTGGCTGTCTTTCACCACCACTATCACATCCCACAAGTCTTTAAGGAATACACACAGCAAAGCTTTATTAAAAAAATGATCCACGTTTTGTACTTTTATATTAATATTGAAGTCAATTTCAGCCAGCACTGAAAAGACATCAGCCCGAGTGGACAGGACATGAGCAGTTAGAAATATCTCACAGATATTCAGGGGATTCATGAAAGCAAGGTATAGGAATAATTTAAAATAATTTATATTTACATTATTTTATATTATATTTGCGTCCACGTCTGCCTCATAAGCCCTTGTGTACCTCAGGGTGGGAAACTCTTCTTTGATTTTCACAAAGGATGAACTTGGAGCCAGTTGGAGCCAGCACTGTTCCACGGTGGCACTGGGGAGGGGATTTGGGTTTAGGCTACTTGAGACATCAGCACCCCAACTTGGCCCCTCACAAGTACTTATTCGTTTTCATTGCCTTCACAGAGCATAGCCTTTCAAATCATGCTCCTGTGGTCTTTTGAATCACAGCTTAATTAAGATGTCTAAGTAGCCTGAGTAGACAGTACAAATAATACATTATACCCCACCATAATTCCTTGGAATACTACAGCAACTTAATTACAGTTCACCCCACCCTTGTTACACTCGGCTAAAAATAATCTTGCTTTCATTAATAAGGGAATCGACATGGAGTTTTTTGTGTCTGGCCAGTGTTTTTTTGTGGACAATAGTGTGTGTTACTTAAGGTCTCATTCTATTTCAGTAAAGTGCTTGAAAGGCATAGTAATTAGTCAAATAGAAATCACATAAAAGGAAATTAAATGACACACAAAGAGAACAGATATCTCATGGCAGCAATACTAAGGAACTGTTTCTCACATGAGAAAAAGGCCATATAAAAGGAAAATGTGAACCCAGGCTGGATCAGGCAAGGTGGTGTCAGCGGAGACCGGGAAGTGCTGATGACAACATCCAAGACACTTATGAAAACCTTATTTGGAATATTGTCTAACGTTTGGGTCAAATTGATTTGAGGCAAAAAAAGTCATTAATATTGGGAAAGGTGCAGTGAAATGCTGCTAGGGAGGTTGGAATCTGTCTCACAAGAGTAGGCTTAAACTCTTTTAATCTTAAGGAAAAAAAAGTCTGAGCGCAGCATGATTTTCCTCTGTAAATATTCTAGGAACAAAGAGAAAAGGGGAAGAAGAAGGATTTAAGCTATAAAACAAACAAAGCCAGCCCTCTTGCAAGATCAGTCCAGATGGGGTCTGATACTCCGTGTTTTGTCTTCTAGTTGAAAAAAAGTAATCAGCCCAAATATTTCTGACAGCAGTGTTGCCTAACCATGCTGCATTCAGGAGAAAGCCAGGCAGGCAAACTGCCAGGGCCACTTCAGTGTTCCTGGGCAGGGAACCAAGCTGCTTGCAGACAGCACACCCAA
This sequence comes from Limnodromus scolopaceus, assembly GCA_028565335.1. Taxonomy (NCBI): domain Eukaryota; kingdom Metazoa; phylum Chordata; class Aves; order Charadriiformes; family Scolopacidae; genus Limnodromus; species Limnodromus scolopaceus. Next base: position 12,325,080 of record JAOXNO010000001.1, on the reverse strand, counting down.
CAGATTCCTCTTTGCATCCATTTTCTTCCAGAAAGCTCGCTTTCTGCAAAATGTTGCAAGCTTTAGTTTTTGTAAGCAGAGTTACTGTTTTAAAATACGATACATAAATTGAGTGCCTTGTTGCTTCAGAAGTCCAGTGGAAGTTTTCTCAGCAACTTACTGTGGAAGAGGCAGAAGAGGAAATCCACCCATCAGTTGCAAAAACTTCTTTTTTAAGATGATAGGCTGATACCAGTAATCTCAATTTATACTGAAAACTTACAGGGGTCTGACAGACTCAATTAAAGCTCACTGAAACTGACAACGACTGTTATGCACAGCTCCCTGAAACACACAGATTAGTTCCCATCGGCCTTAGAACACCCCACTGTGTGCAGAAACCTGCTGCTTACGTAGAACTGAAATGAGATGTTCAATCAGATCTTCCCGCAGAATTATACTTCAGATGATTGCATTGAAAGAGAAATCATAGAGAGGCAGCTAGGTAAACACTCAGAATAGTATTTTTATATGCAATTATAGCTACATGTTGTCATCCACTACAAAACATATAGTATCCATGTAAAATATAGGCCTAGACAAAGAGTATAAAAGTACTTAGCAAAGTTGTACAAGTAAAAGAAATAAATTGTCAGACTTCTGGCAGAAGTACACCCTATTCATTATTTGTTATACTAAAGTATCTCCAAGTCTGTCTGTAGAAATATTTGTGAATCCTGAAAGTTCCAGGAAGCTGAGTCTAATCCAGCTGTGTGTAAACTCAAATACCCGAGCTGCAAATTCTGTTGGTCATCTACTGTAATTGCTTTAAACAAATGTTATTTTTCCAATAGAAATTCCAAGGAAATCGGAGAAAAAATTCTCTTCTTATTCTGGTGGCCATTGACAGACCAAGAACTCCAATGTAGCTGATTGTCACAAGAAAAATTGGTCTGTTTGCCGCACAAGCCATTTTTCTCCATTTGTGTCTCCAGAGACACAGGGCTGCATTAGTGCAAGGGTGTCACTACCCCATCGTCTGCACTGGAGTGGGAGCTGCAAGTTCTCTTCTTCTCGCCCTCTCCCTCTGCTCAACAACCGTGATGCAAAAGGACCAAGTCCGTGTACACTACACTGTGCAGATACCTAATTTAACACATGTAGGCACTAGAAATAGCTCATTTAATGAAATGCAATTTCCTTGATTCCTTTGTCTGAACCAGAACACAGATGAATTGGATTAGGCACCCTCCATTAGCCTGAGAGTTATATCTGAAATGTCCTTTTACATGACCGAGGGGTCCCTTGTAGCAAAGCCTTGATAATCCCAGCCACCCTGCAGGCAGATTTAGATGCTGCAGGATGCTGGGCTGCCCTAGGACAGTCAGGACATTGGTTGGTTGTGCCGCCGTTGTCCTGCTGGTGGCATTGTGGACATGCGGATGGATATCCGGTTAGTATGGGATATTCCACTCAGCCTCTTGAAGAAAGAATAAACATCATTTTCTCTTGAAGGAAATGCTTACCATCAAACAAAACATCTTGCTCTTAGCCCTGACTAGAGCAGCAGAAAGCAAGCCAAAGAGTTTCCTCACTGGGCTCACCACAAGTAAGCTGATGGGCGCTTCTTCTGAGCCCTTACCAGCCCTTGCGTCTACACCAGTTTTGGGTTACCTGAAATCCTCTCTTTTCTCATGTGCCTCCTGAGACTGGCATGCTGATGTTTCTCAGGACAGTGAGTTTGCTGATGTGTTTTCTCTCCTTGATGTTTATTTGAGTCTCTCTGATTTGCATCCACAAGTTGCTTTATCTTTTTGAATTTTGTGTTCTTTTAAAGAACTTCATGACGAAATTTGCATGTTATAAACTGACCTCTAAAAGCCACAGAAATATATTCAGAAATAGGATCAGGTTTCATAAACCTAGGAGATACCCTTTGCATATGAGTCTTTAAATGAAAACACCAACAAAAGTATTCAAATGCTCTGAATGTTCTGGGACAGGAATGTGTTAGAAACAATGTTCCGTAAAGGAAACCATTTATGCGAAAGCACAATCTTTGATCCTGCTTATGCAGGAGCCTTCTGGAAAATGGAAACGCAGGAAACCTTGCAATCGAACAAATATTTGAGATTGATGGCACATTTCGGATGAAGAGGGAATCAATAATTTAATCATTCTATTATCCTTGGCTGAATTTCCTCTCTACCTATAATAACACTAATGCTGATCCACAATATGCAAGAGGCAGCAGAACAGACTTTGTCAGTAGGAGGACTGTGCAATCAAGTCCCAGGAGTGATGTTTGTCTGAATTTAGATTCTTTAATCTGGCAATACTACACAGGATCAAAATCAGACCAGCTTTGCTCCTGAGTGTTCAAGGTATGAATTTCCTACATTTGCTGGGGCAAAAGCAATTTCAAGAGCTGTATCCAGTGCTGAATCTCTCAGTGCCGCTACAGCTGCAGAGAGAAAACTTTTAGATGTGGATCTTTAGATCTACAGGAAATGTAAAAACAGAAACTATAATAAATTCCTCCCCTATGAATTGTTTGTGAACAAGAAAATTTACTTGAAAAATAAGCCTTGTAAAGACTTTGGTAACTCTCACTTGCCTAGTGTTTTCACGTCTAGCAAAATTACTCATGGAATTCCCCCACATAGTACAGGCAACAAAAATCACACCCTACAATCTAAAATTTGATCCCACAAGTATAAAAAAAATCAATTTTTCATTAGGAAAGTAACAGTCACAATTTTTAATCCAGATCTTCTATCTGTCTATAGTGTCCCATAATCACTGGGCTTCTAATCACTGGGACCCCTATTTTTGTCTTACTGAAATGAAAATATTTTCATATAAACTGGAAGCACTTAATTAGAAGAGCTGAAACAACCCACCTGAATATCTTATTGCTGCTGTTTATAGAGTACTGGCTATGAGACAGGGAATTACTCCATACCTGAAAGAAAGCAGAGAAGGAGTCTGAACTTGGCTTTCTTCATCCTTTGGAAACATGAGGCCCCAGACTGAAAGGAGACACCCCAAATACCTCCTTATCCTGGAGTTTATGGAAGTAGCCATTTTTGTTTCAAGTTTCCAGGCGCTTTTGTCTAGTGCTTGAAAAATAAACCATTTGTTTGAGATTGAATTAAGCTTTATTCATCCAGAAATAGGTATATTCATCCTCCAAAATATAACTGAAAAAATTTCAATTGGCTGAAATTGATTGGAATTTTAGTTTGGCTCAATGCAGTAAACCAAAATTGTCTTATTTTACCGCATTCTCTTTGATATCTCATTGCTTATAGGGAGTAGAAGATCATTTACGTGGATGAAGCTTACAACTGATGACACAGGGAAGAGATGGTGAGAGGAAGCTGAGGCACTGAAGGACAAAAAGTCTCATGCAGTTGAACTGGAAAAAGGGCTGAAGAAAGAACCCAGTTTTCTTCATTCCTCTTCTAGCACCTTTATTGATAGAAAATCTTAAAAACTTTGCCTCCTCTACTGGAGGAGTGGGCACCCCTAAAAGCAGTGAGTGGATCAGAACTAAAAAATATCGGAACCATTTTTTTAGACGAAAAGTGCTGTTTAGGTCCTCTGCTGTTTAGGTCTAATACATATCTATGAAATACATTTTTCCTTTTTCAGTCATCTTTTGTAGAAACATGGATCTCCAACAAAAGACTTCCATTATAACTTAAGTCTGTTATAGTCTCCAAAACTTATACCTGTGACAGCTACATGACAAGTCTCATGCTTGACATTAAGTGTCAGAAATAAGACCTTATAATGTGTCTCTTTTTTTATGGGGGAGCAGGCTAGTCCCTTTGTGTGATGTAAGGTTAAAGAAACTGGTAAAATATTGTAAATCTGTGGAAGCAGTAATCAGGAATGATTTCTAGTCATTTTTTTTCCTGTATGAAGTGTGAGAATCACCAAACAGCAGAGATTCAAAGGTGCTCATCAGCCATCTCAAACATCACGTAATTTACATGAAATTCTGGCTGTTTACACAGATATATTGGGAGAGGAGTGATTAAAGCTAGTAAGCTAGGCAGGTAATTTAATTAGCTGGTAAGAATTCTGTCTTGAAATGTCTCATTAATTTGTTGTGAGCAGCTATCTCCAAAGTGTAGCTATTAGCACTACAAAAGGGTATATTCAAATGTGAGACACGTGCAGAACCCAAGACAGTTACAGCTAGAAAACTGCTTCCAGTAACTCAATTGCAGCTGGAAAATGCTTTTATTTAGTCCTTGACAGTCCAGTGTGTTTAGTATCTTTTAGATGTCGGCAGTTCAGCAGAGAGAAAGAGATGAGCAGCTCCTGAGGGGTCACCGCTGAGCAGGGGTGTAGGAAGGAGCCTTGGATGCACTGCAGGAGACACACAAAGACCTCATCCTGCTTCCAAAATCATTCCTGAAAATAAATTCATCAAAGTGATGCCAAAAAGACCCTAATGCAGAGGGCAAGTGTGCTGACAGGTAGAGGGAAGAGCACAGATTTTTTTCTCACAGTTTGAGATTCCCAAAAGAGGCCAGCAAAGAGGCAGCAGACCCCTTCCCTTCCGCATCTGTTCCCTGCAGCAAAAGAAAACTACTGCTCTGTGCCTTAGCTTCATAACACAGACAGGTATTGAGATGACAGGGTCACACAGCTGACAACTCACTCTTACACTGTTTTTTCCCTTCCTTCTAAGTTGCTGTAATAGCCAGAAACTGTTTTGCTGTTTCATCCCTTGGAGGAACAACACTTTGAGCCCCAGGAAAAAAGTGAGAAAAAAGCTCTATGGGCTGCTTTAAGTGAGCTAAGCTGCTTCTGAAAGGAAAATAAACATATTTTGACCTGACAGAACCAGCTTTAACGGATCAAGGGATTTATAGATTTAGGCTATGTCAAAATTGTTAGGCAGATAGCTGCTGCCATGTACAGCAGCGCTCCCTCCAGCCTACGCGCCGGGTTTCCTCTCTGCGGGAAGGAGCAGGACGGAGCGGGGCGATGTCTGCTTTGGACGCACCGGGGTACAGCCGAGTGCCAGAAGGCATCTGTAGGTATCACGCTTAAGCTGTCATTTCCAGGATTAAGTCAGAGAGCTTCAGAGGGGTGTTATGAGATATCGCAGCCCCTCATGAGCTGCTAGATGGATCCTGAGGCTGTCCCGGCTCCCTCCCTCAGCAGCACCAGGGACAGGGTGGCCTGGGCACATGGTGGGGTGGCCACGCTCTCTGCTGCAGAGCAGGAACCCATGCCTGGCAAGCTCTGCTGTGAGCACAGGCAAGCTCGGGAGGCAGCTAAGTTTCATCTAATCCTGTGAAGAGTCTGCTCTGCCATTCCAGGGGACATCTACTGGGACAAGACAAAGCAATTATAACTGCCTGGCATTAAAAATCTGATCTAATGGTGGGTGCCCATTAATTAAGAAACTACATCAGCAGAAACAGAGCTAGGTCTGATCATCTTCTCAGCCTGAGGGGTTTCAATTATGTGATTTTTGCGACTCCTACAAATGTATCATTATATATGACCTATCTCTTCTGTAGCTGGTAGGTGTTACCCCACTAGGTCACACTTCTGGACCCAATGTCCAGAATTAATCCAGACAGGAAAAAATCTATTAACTGCAGAAACCTGCCTATGGCACCAAGCCCCACATATACAACTGGCACCAGTAGGACGTTGGGTTTGGAAACCAAGACACCATCCACTTTATATAGGATCAGATAGAAACACTTCTGGATGATTTAGGAAATGCTTCCTCCATCCTGACCTTGACCTTTGGCCAGGAAGAGATACTCCAGTAGAGGAGTAGTAGTCAGAGACACGCTGGAGAACACCCAGATTGTTTGATCCAGACTCACGGCAGTAGGAGTATCGAACACAAAATTAAGATATTACTCTCTCCCGTGCAACCGCTGTTCCAGCACAAGGTGTTGCAGTAGGAAAAGATAGTACTTATAGCAATAGTTGGGAAACCCAGTTCAGACCAGCCTTGCTCCTCAGTGGAAACATAGTACACATGACTGATCTCATGGCAAGGGGGAGGGATGAGATGCCAGCACTGATACCAGGGGCTGGGAACAGGGTAGGTGCTTCTTTCTGGGAAGTATAAAATGGGATGCTCGAAATTACATCAACCACAGACAAAGATGCCTCCAGCAATTATACATTTTGTAGCAGAACTCTCCTCTCAATTGCCTCAGGCTGTTACATATGCAGCTAAATAGGATAATTTGGCTGTCTCATATTTACAGAGGCACATATAACAAAGTTTAGTCCAAAGGCAGATGTGTCATATTATATAATAACTATTTTTTCTGACAGGTTAATACAGCCAAAACTGTCAACTCCTCCACCAGACACATACTCAGGAAGGGAGGGATCCCACTGATGTTAATCTTTGCTAACAGAGCTACAGTACAAGTGACTCAAACTAATTCACAACACTGAGGCTAGATACACCTTAGTTACTTTTCCATCTGCTTAGGTTTTGAGCAAAGGTCACTGGTGCTATGAGTTAAAGTCATGCTGACAATTTCACAATTGCTACGTTCTGCCAAGGGCTGCCTCTGTTCTGCAGTAATTGTGCATTTGGGTAGAACCATCCAGCAGCTCCAAGGGTCTGTGCTATG
>JAOXNO010000001.1:12269914-12314123 GCA_028565335.1 Limnodromus scolopaceus | reverse complement strand
GACAGTGCCAGGCAGACACAGTGGAAGAGGTATTTTATGTCTGTGATGGTGCGGGATCAGTAGCACGAGGATCTTTCCCAGTAGTAGACTCTCTGGAGCAGTGTCAGAGAACAGAAGGAAGCAGAGCCATGTCTGGCTCTGAGTTGCAGTTAGTCTATAAAGAAATAAACAGATTTATGCAGAAACAGAGGGACTTACTGACGGCCAGACCTGAACATCCATGCAGAAGCATGAGACATGGTGTAGAGTCCATAGCATGAGGCATTACTGGTGATCATAAATCATTAAGGCTTGGAGGGAGCTGAGTTTTGTAGCTGCAAATGCCTCTGCTGAAGTCCACCCTCTTCTTTCCAGCAAGGTTGTCACCCATGGAGCCTATGCCTGCTGCCTGGAGTAAGGTTATGGGTGGAGAGGAAAGCTACACAGGGTGTCTTAAGGAGGATTCAGCAATTCTGCTGACCACAGTGAAGTGACAGCTGAAGGCAGACTGGAACCACCCATAAGCATTGGGGAGGGGCTGTGAGAACCTGGCAGAGGTCCTCTGCAAAGGTGGGGGACCAGACCTCAGGCAGTCATTTTTTCTTGGTTTTTGTCCTTTGGTGACGATCTCCCCGGGTGCCTTCTGGATACTGATGTAAATGCCTTGCACTGTGGCACCACACTGGGGAAACCATGTCTGTGTGAGCAAGTTTGCACTGGTCATTTCTGGACACCACAAGTCGATAAAGTGTTCTCCCTTCTCAGCAGAAGGATACACACGTAGAGAAAGATGGTCATGAGTCCATACCTGCACTGGAGGGCTGTCTGTTAATCACATGTGCCCTGGCTGCTGGGGAGTGCTGGAGGTCGAGTCCATCTCAGAACTCATGGCTTTGGTATTACACTTGCCTTGTCAGGAAGAGCTGGGAAGCTGGATAAGGTCTCTGCGTAGTCTCACCTTCCCATCATTCGCTCTTTCAGATGGAGAATGGAGACAGCATGCGTGGATATAAACCTGGTGGCAGCCCTGAAATTCCCCTTTCTGGCCTTATGTCTGTGCATGTCTGGGGATCAAAATACAAGTCCAGAGTACAGGTGTTACACAGATTCATTTCGTGTGCGTTGAGATAAATTGCTGACAAATGTCAGGACGTCTAAAGCAGTCCTAGGTATCTATTTGAAGTCATGAATCGTGCTGGGATTGCTGGGCAGCCTACTCCATCTAGAGAGTAAGTAAACCACAGATCTTGGTTTTGTATGTACAAAACCTGTACACAGCTTTTGTATATATTTTGTATATATTTTGTGTATATACACACAGTATACAGGCTTTGTATTACCTTTGTAAAACTTGAACCAGTCCCTGGGGTTGTTTTCTTATGTTATTGTATTTAAGATTAATAAATCTACACGTGGTGTAGAGTTCAGAGATTTGGGGGGCAAATCCCACAGTTGCCAGGAAAGATAAATGAAATAAATATTTTGTGAAATAAATATTTTATAAAAGAAATAAAAATAAAATATAAATTCAGAATTTGTATCTCACAGGACTAATGTATCTTAACATTTATGCTGGAATGACTCTGAGGCCTCTGAGATTCATTTCCCTTGCCTTTGAGCAACATGATTAATTTAAATAGACAAATAAAGAACCAAATGGTAAATCACAATTCCTTTGAAGTTTAGAGCTAAGTCTGCTGAGTCAGTATTAAGCTGTTCCTGCTTTTCAATTAACTCTTTGAGAAACCACTGCTTCATGGAGACCTTCTGTAATTACTGATGTGAATGAATGGAATTCCAGAGGTGATGAAGACCTTTTAGTTAATTGATTTTTGAGGCTCCAGCTAGACAGGCCATGCAAAAAAGGAGAGCATAGCCCTGGAAGTGTTGATAAGTAGCTTAATCTTCAAGGCTTTCTGGTTTTATTTTTAAAAGGAAGCAATGAATGTTTGTTCTCAGAGCTCTTTTGAGGAGCAGCTTCTGTCTTTGAAACAAATGTGTTAGTAGCTAAAAATAAAATCAATGACCTCAGCAGCTTCCTCTAGATGTAATCCTAAAACAGCACTGACCTGAGTCTTTTCATTTGCAGATTCTTAATTATTGCGGATTCTTAATTATATTATTCTGCCATCAGTGTAATGAAACAAAGCCATTTGCAACCACTTTTCTATACTGGATTAGGTTCATTTATTAAAAATTTGGGAGACCACAATTTGGGAGAAAACTTCTGGTTGTGAATGATCTTGTCAATGCAGTAGAAGAACATATTTTAGGGTGTGGTTAGAGCACTTATCTCCTTTCATGCAATCAAGCATGGATGAGAGCAAGGTTCGTGTCCTCTCCAGGGCATCTGAGTTTTATTGTTTCTAAATATACTGGCAGTGTACTGAAGCAGTTACTAGCATACTATAGCATACATTTAATATTTTCATAGCACCTTCTCTCTCTTTCTTACCTCCATACCTTCCTAAACAAAGAAGTGAAAGAATTTCATCAGAGCTTAAAGTACAAATTTTCAAAAGTTCCTTGGGATGTAGGTAACTTGAACTTTCAAAACTTGGTTACTAAATCCCCAAATCTGGTATATACGCACCAAATCTCGTGTATATGTGAGAGGGAGGAACTTTCACAAATCAGTAACTCCAAGCAACAAGCACCCTTGGTATTGTTATTCATACTTAGATAAAGTTAGAAAAGACTGGTTGCTCCTTCTATGCTCTGGTGTACTGTCATAGATGGGGTTGCTGAAACCACCAAATAAATTTATACTGTGTGTTGGTAGAACTGTTTCCTTGGGCTCTAGGCCCAGCACTGCCAGTATTCACCTCTAGAGCTCTTACAATCCCATTGTTCTGAGCCTTACTATGCTTCTCTGTAGACCTGGCATAATATCTGGCCTTCTCAAGATACTGAGAGCTGTTAGCATGGGTGGCTGTGAGGGCTTGATCAGCTACCCCACGCACAGACCCACAGGGCGTCCTGCCTGCGGGACACACACATCTCGAGTACTCTTAAACTCAAGGCCATCCCCTGTGGTATTCAAGACAAGCTGAATTGCTTTCCAGCTACCACTGGACAGACCGGATTGCTCCTGCCCTGCTCCCACCTGGGCAGCTGCAAGTACCTGCTCGCTGCTACATGTCTGAATCTGGAGCTGCATCCCTCTTTGTCGTGGTTTGGGCTGGGGTGGCCACTAAAACAAATGACAGATGTTCTCTAAGTTCTCTCCCAAGTGAGAGAAGAATGAGAGGAAGAAAGAACTTATGAGTTGAAAAGAAACTAAACTCCTTTAATGAAATATTAACAATAAAATAATAAAAATAAAATAAAATACTATTAATAAGGAAATAATGAAAAATATACAATATATTACAAAACTGTATCGAGCTCCCAGCATGAAGATCGTGTCACCAGCAGGCACTGGGGAAATCCCAGACTGGACCCAGCAACGGATGGGAGCCGAACTCGGGAACTGGATTCAGGAACTGACAGGCAGAGTCCTCCTTGGATGCCAGCCGTCAAAGAGCGAGCCTGACCACTCTGATACCTCAGCTTTTATACTGACCATGATGCAGATGGGATGGAATGGATATTCCGTTGGACAGTTTTGGGTCACCTGTCCTCTCCTCCATTTACACTCTTCCGCTTCCAACCCTCCAACGGGGCAAATAACAGAGTTAGCTGGCCTTGGTTGTTATAGCAATACGTATAAGCAGGAGCCTCTCTGCATACCATTCCTTGGTACTCACTATAAATATCAGACCTTATCACTGCCAGAAGCCAACATCTGTCTGAAAAATATGCTGTTAATTTAGGAGAGTTCAGTTAGAAGAGGCTTAACTGAAAAGCAAAGTTAGTGTAAAGAAAATTGGCTCTGTTTTTCCTCAAACGAGGACACCCTTGCATCATCAGTCTTTTTGTGTGCACCACCTCCCTGGCTACCTTTAGCTTTTTTGCTCTTGCTTACTCTTCTCCTCCTTCTACCCTTCTTTGGAGTGGCATTTTGTTTTGGAGAAGAAAGCCTTTTATGTTGAAACTGGAATATAAGAACTTAAAAATTCTGTTTTGACCAAGCAATTCTTTTATGAAAAAGTTTTATCAGACTTTCTCCAATTGTTTTAGTAAAAGGCATAAAACACTGTTACGATCTCTTTCTTTGTCTGCCAGTCAATACCAACTTGCTTCTTAAAGATATAAGCTGGAACTATTAACGATGTGGTAAGAAGATAAATTTTGAGGTATTTTTTGAGAGAAGGCTATGGTTTGATTTATTTTGTAATTCATTATAATGAACTGGTTATCTTAGTCCTCAATGAATTAAAGTGACTAAAATTTTTATCAGAACAGTTTATCAAGATCAGTGATAAATAATGTTATTAGACTTAATATTCCAGCCTCATTCGCTTTTCACACAGAAATTCGTAACAGCCAATAAGACATGGCTATTTAATAACATTGTGCTAAAGCCATAAACACTGTATTTGTAAAGTTGACAAGTAATAAAAAAAAAGACAAAACCCCATCTTGTAACAAAAGAAGATTCCAGCCAGGCTTAATAAATGCTTAGTTTGGACTCTTTATACTAGAAAACTGTGAAAAAATAATAACCATTAAAAAAAAAAAAAAGCATTTGCTGTTTTCATGAAATGTGCAAATGAATAATAATTGTTTATTTCTTCCCCTATGTGTCCTTTCTCTCCCCCTCCCACTAATTTCCCTCTCTAGGGCGGCAGTAGAGAGGGTTAAGAGTGGAGAGAGCAAGATGGAAAAAGAAAAATCTGAATCATTTCCAAAAAGGTAACCTTTCCAAACCTAAAATTTGTAAATTTCTTGGAAGAAATAAAAGTAATGTATATTCTAAGCCTGCAAAATAAAATTATCTCCTTTTTGTGTGAGAGTTTTTATTTCAGTATTCTGATGTCTTTCAGCTTCTACTTGCCTGGACACTGGTTAATTACCAGCCCATTAAGTACTTCATACCACGGTCAGATCCGTTCTTTTATTGAGTAATCTATTAAATAACTGGAGAAAGTTCAGGTGATGCAAATTAATTTTATTATCATAGCACTACCAATTCAGATGCTTTACCAGGAAGAAAAGAGCATGAGGAAATATGAAGCGTAACCTCCAGTTCCTTACCAATCTTCCTGCCCCATTTCCCTCCTGGGTTCACAGAGCACAAACTGATGTACCCATCTGTTTCTAACTAAGTGTTTCAGAATCTGACTTTTATACAAGGCTTTTGCTACAAGGTTAGAAACATCCTAAAGCTCTGACTCAAACCAGGCTTGTGGGGCTCACCCAAGAAAATACAAATTCCAGGAAGGGAAGTTTCCTTTGCCTCTTTTAGATCTGGCTATGGCTTATATACCACAGTATCTACACATTAAAAGACTGTCAACACATTAAATGTGTCTGTATCCACTGACCTTGATAACACCTATGAGCAGAGGCATCTATCTGGCCATGCAGCCACGATAATTTTTTACAACATAGAATCATAGAATAGTTTGAGTTGGAAGGGACCTTTAAAGGTCATCTTGTCCAACCTCTCCTGCAATGAGCAGAAACATCTTCAACTATATCAGGTTTCCCAGAGCCTTGTCCAACCTGACCTTGAATGTTTCCAGGGATAGGGCATCTACCACCTCTCTGGGCAACCTGTGCCAGTGTTTCACCACCCTCACTGTAAAAAATTCATGTTTCGTTCAGCATGTCAACCTAAGCACTGCAAATGGCAGTAGTAGAGGCAGACAGGAGCAAACACTCCTCATTCCTTCCCCAAAACTGCTACCACCGTGCCCACAGGCCTGGCACACTTCATTTTAGCAAGGCTCGGGCAAAAGTGCACAGAGATATCACACCTCAGAAGCTCCATCACAAGCAGGGCAGTGGAGGTTTCTGGGAAAATTTGGTCAATGGTATGGATGAAAACTTAGCAATCCATAAATTAAGTAATGTTCCTCATGTCTTCCAAATCTCATTAATATATTTTAAATTGATTTCTTATGATTGATGTCAACATAAGCAATCCCCAAACTCCAATTGCTAAGATTTGCCCTGGAATGATCAGCTTTCAGGTTTCCCTGAAAGTGTCAACATACAGTTGGTTTTTTTTACTGATTTAGTTTAATTGAATGCAGTTAACTAGAATAACTAGAATGCAGTTTCAGACTTGGCTTATTGGGCTGACTGGAAGCTGCATGGCTTTCCAGTGCGTATGGAGCCTTCCCAGATTTCATTTTACCATGTGCATAGCCAAAGGCCACTTTGCTGCCCATTTAGTTGGGTGGTTCTATAAAATAAACCCATCAATATATTCAGACTGGAATAAGAAGGCAAACCTTGACCTTCTTTTTCCCAGTACCTCAGGACTGTTGTTATGTTAAAGATCTGTTGGCCGATAAAAAAAGCTCATTAAGGTGAAGCTTTCTAAATGAAAACAAGAGAGTGCAGTTAGTCCCCATCTCCAGTTTCATAGCAATATAAATATAATCTTATTTTCTTTCTTCCTTTCTTCCCTCTCTTTTAGAAGTGACTTCAGTGCTTTTCTGTTTCGCCTCAGTTAAGAAGCCAGTGCAAATCTTTGCTCAACTAATTTCAGGTGTACAGAACCAAAATAGCTCAATCCTAACCCCAGATCATCTGCTGCTAGAAGTGATTGATTCTGCCAATACAAGAAAGTCTGAATTCTCAGACATTATTGTGAAAGATGTGATTTCTTACTTCTTCTCTTTTTCTTCTTTCTTAAATATTTTACATTTGAAAATAGGTGCAGACCTATACTGTTTTCCTATTAAAAAAAAAAAAAAAAAAAAAAAAACAACAGAAGAAAAAACCCCTCTGAAAAATCAAAATCCTTGAAAAATTAAAGCAATTTTCATTGGCATAGTTTTCACTCATTTTGGCCAGCTCTAGTTACAATACAGTGTAGTACGTAACATTCTGAGATGAAATAAATGACCCGACTGAAGTTCACATTTATCTGTTCATTTATTTCAATGCTATTTAAGTAGATTATCTGACCTAGATAAACTATATAGGTTCACTGCATAACATAGGTATAATGAAAGAACAGGTTTATGAGAATACTTTTCATTAATATATCAAGAGATTAAAAGGGTCGGAGCTAAGAAATATAATGTTCCAAAGAGCATAGAAAAAGAGAAAATAGGAAAAAAAGAGCTATTTGAGTAGATGGCAACAGGTCACATATTAAAACTTCAAAAGAGCTGGCCACAAGGGAAATTAAGAGAAACATTTCAGAGAGCATATGATTAAGATATGGATAGGAGCTCTGCAGTCAGCAGTGGAAGCTGTGCTCCTGCTTCTCATTTGACTTATATCAGCCTCATTCCAACAGCATTAGGTCATCATCAGACAAAAATCAAAATTTGACTGCAGTGGACTCCTCTTATTCTGAAATGGTAAGAAATTAGGTGGGCCTGGACACAAAGCATAAGCTCCCATTTATATTGCACAGTGCCTTAGCCAATATCACTTTCAGAAATATGGATTTCAACCATTATTGGTGTTTTCCTTGTGTTTCCCTGCTCAAGGGAGAAGGTTTCTATCCATAGTGGTGGCTGCAGGTTCTGCCCCCAGGTACCTCCTCTAGCTGATCCCATGAATGATTGCACCATGGGGGAATATAACATTTATATGGTCGATGGCAAAGAGGAGCTGTAGAAAATCCCTGGAGAGGAATAAATGGTTTCCCCCAGAAGAATCCTCAGAAAACTCAAGGCAACAGAAGGAAAAAGCTACAGCGCTGCCCTTGCAGGATGCCATTTACCCCAGGAAGGACAAGACCAGTGGCAGCACTGGTTCTTTTGCTCAGTCTTTCTCTAACATTCAAAAGCTTTTAATCGTAGATTTTTTGCTCTATTTTTAAAACAATACCCGTCCATCAGATCCATTCAATCCTGAGAGCCAATCACGCCTTGGCTTCAGGCTTATGTTTCCCTAAAGAACATCACCTTGGCCCAACAAAAACAAGCAAACAAAAAAACACCAATGAACACAAAATGAAAAATCCCCTAATATTTATATTTACCCTCATATTCAAGTATTTAAATGTATTCAAGTCCTTTGAACTATTGATTACACCAACAAAGGGAGCCACCTAATAATAAACTTAATGTTCTTTCTCTAAAGTAATAGAGAAGGCAGTTTTATTTTCTGCTCTGGGTTGGCTAGGATTCTGCTGAAGCTTGAGCATCTGTTTATCTTATTTTCTTCTTCTTTATCTTCCTTTCTCCCTCTGACTCCGTCCCTGCAGCCAAATCACTGATGCTAGTTTCTAAAGTCCTCCTGCCAGAAGCTTGCCCATCTGTTCAGCAATGTCTCCTTGTAACGATGTTGGCATTAATTTTTTCTGCAGGTTTTTTTTTTTTAATGGTGTTCATCAGAAATGTGCAATCTTTGAATCACAGCCCACTTCACATCAGAGTGATAACTTGTTTGAGTAAAGCTCTGGAAGGCAAAGCCTCTTAATTTTGCATTAACAAGCACTTCAGTTTTAGTTCAGCAGAGATGGGCAGTGGGAAAGCAGACCTGAGTCACTTCTTAGCTGACTGCATTTTTAACTTCCATATGCATTAAACAGGGAAAGGTTTGCTTCAAAACACTTCTAAGAACAGGAAGAGTGAACTGCTGAAGTCAATTAAATCAGGATATTCAACATGTTGTAATGGACTGACAGTGACTCATTTTTAAGCTCAATGCTCTTACATCCTTTGACTACCACAGTGCTGACCAAAGCAGGGCCTTTTTCAGAGGACTATAGCAACAAATACAGCAGATGAGCATAGACAACCTTGGTCTCCCTTCAGCTTCTGATAGGTACATTTTTTTCCCTTCCACTTTCTTAGGAGGCTCGGGAATTCATAGACTGTGGGACACTTTTTCCTCCCACTTCACTAATATAAATCAGAGGAACTCCATTTTAAACAATGGATTTTCTGTGAGTCTGCATAAGTGGAACATCACAAGGTCTACAGCTTTTTCATCCTTCCTATTTTGCAGCTCATCATTTTCAATAACAATCAGCAAACAGCAGCTAATATTACTTTATATATTTAGCATATGCTATTCTATAGCTCTTCTCACAAATCCTGCATCACCATTTAGGAGGAATTTAAATAAAAACTAGTACATACGAAGTGAGATCTATAGGTTAGCTGGGTAAGAAATATGTATTCTAAACTCAGAAGACATACACTGCTATCTAGTGGCAACAACAGGAATTCTTAATACACAGCAGCCCATAACAACACATAGCTTAATATATAGGAACTTTTTTTTAACCGTTGCTCCTTTTCTTAACAGAGAATAGCAACAGGGCACAATCAGTACCCAGTCAATGTTTCTGATGTCATCTCACAGCAGTCACTGTTTGGAAGTAGGCTCCGCATTATTCTTTTTAATGATTCTTTTGTGTAAAGTGATTGCAGCATTTTAAAGGCTGAAGCATTTTTATAATATATGAAAAACCAAAATGTTAATATATATGTAATGTTTAGTTAGAAACAGATATTCTTCAGAGAAACTAAACCAAAAAGCCTAAAACAAGACTACTGTACATATTTCAGAAATTGTTAAAATAATACCTGTAAAATCACGTCAGTTCAATTTTGCAAGATTATACGTCAACTAAATATTTTCCCATATTTTGCAGTTGTTTCTGATGACACATTTTGAGAACACTCTAGAAGACTGACTTGTACGAGGATATTTTAAATTGTTTTCAGGACCTGAAAGTGGCTAAAGAAATTTTTCATTTCCTAATTCAGCCAGAAGTCTAAGGAGCAATGTTTCTTTCCAGCTCTCTAGCAACTGATACGTTCATTTGCTATTCTCTGCTTTATCAGAGGGGATTTCTTCCAGCAGGAACAGCAAAAAGGACCCTGGGTTTGTATCCCAACCTATTCATTCTGCTGCCTGTAATGAGAAGCCATATTACTTATCTGATGTCCATGGCTGGAGACATCAGATGAAGGTGTTGTGGAGTTAATCTCCCTGATGTTTCTTAAAGAAGCTCTCAGGATCTGATAACTGCTGGTGTTTGATTAATAGCTTTGGCAGTTTGCAAAATTCTTTTTATTATATAGCTTATGAAAGATAAATTCTTCATGTTGTAACCTGTGGACAACAAGCCCTATGCTGACAGCCATTTTAAATTAATGTATAGGGATCTTCTTACATATCATCTTGAAAGGAAGCTGTGTCTGGAGGAAGCTAATTAAGAGGGTCACCAGGCGGTAACTCCTATTTACCTTTATAATCAATGGAGAGAAATTTATGCTCCCCAGAAGGAAGGTGGAGGCACAAATTTGTTTGACCTGTTTCAAGTAACTGCTCTGGGCTGAGATGAATCATAGCCAGGAGTGCCCATGTCTTTGCATGGGTTATAGGGGGACCAGGAAAGCTTAGCTTAGAGATGAGGTTTGCCCAAAGGAAACATGCTGAGGACCTCAGGGCTGAGAAATGTGATCAGTCATGGTACAGATCTCGGATGCTGAGCAAAGACATCCCCTCACTGGTGGGATGTCCGTCCAGATAGTACCACCAGAGCCCTCCAGTCTGGTCATACATAAGCAGGGTGCAACCAGTGATGAAGAGAGATACCCTTAAAGCAATGAGCCTGCACTGGTGATTCATTCTTCAGAATTTGGACATGAGAAAGTACAAGTCATGCTTGAGCTCGCTGAGTATCATTTATGTAATGTACCATTTGTGTAATGGAACTGTATATTATCCAAGGAAAGAGGCAGTTTATCAAGTTCTGTGGGCAGGAAACTCCATAAATGAACTGCAGCAGCTTAAAAGCAGCACAAAGTTCTGTTTTTAAGCTACTTTTCTTCTTTTTTGTCCTTGCCATTCACAAAATAAATTATCAAGATTTTAAAGAACAAAATGCAGTAATAACTTACCACAGAAAAAAACAGATGCAAAACAAATTAAATAGATGTAGAAATAATTCCTCAAACCTGAATCCTTGTTTCACAAATCAACAAAGAGGATTAGAGATTGAGTACTGACTCTGACACAAATGACAGGACAAGAAACAGGACATGTCCTTAACCACTTCACAAATGACCATAGGTGAATTTTGTGAACACATAGTACAGAGAAATCATTAAGCCACACTGTTAACATTAGAGTCCTGTAGGGATGTTTAACCTACTTCAGGAGTCAGGAATTAGCTGTATATTCTAAATTAGTTCCATATAATTTGTCTTTAGTCAGCGGAGAGGGATGGGCACTTTCAAAGATGACCAATGTTAGTAGATACCCTTTGTTAAGGAATCTTAAAACCACTTTCTGGAAGTGCCCATCTCTCTCCCTTGTCTACAAAGAGCCAGCACAAGTAGCTGTCCTTGTATTTCCATGAGCAAAGACTGCTGCAGGAAGAGGTGCTCTGGCCCTTCTTGAACTACCGGTAATTTGTCTCTGTCCCTCCACTTCCTTTCCCCTCTCCCCTCCAGCTTATGTTTTTGGGCCATATGAGAAACTACCAGGGATGGAACTGTCAAAAAAGGAAGGAGTGACCAATTTCAGGACAACTGCTCTGACCTTAATGCTCAGCAGAGACTGCAGCAAAGTGGAACCTCGTGGTGACTACAAGGGATTCAACTGAAATTTTCAATGATTCCTTATTGCAAGATTTGTAGCACAAGTATGCTGTTTTATTTATGTCCGTGTACGATGCCTGTCTTTCACAATGGGGTTCCTGGCTGAGAAACTCCAGTCGTACATGGCATATGTTAGCCTGATTGCTTGGAGTGCTGTTGGGAGAGGTTTGGTTATCACTCTGAAGTGCACAGCGACGCATACAGAACAGTCTGCAGCAGTGAAAATAAACAACATCAGATCTTTTGCATATTGCTTTCAATGCATGCACAGTGTCAGCCTACATCCACATCTCTATTTTACAAAAAAGTTTTCAACAGCAAACCCTAAACACCCCTCTAACCC
Source organism: Limnodromus scolopaceus (assembly GCA_028565335.1). Taxonomy (NCBI): domain Eukaryota; kingdom Metazoa; phylum Chordata; class Aves; order Charadriiformes; family Scolopacidae; genus Limnodromus; species Limnodromus scolopaceus. Next base: position 12,302,165 of record JAOXNO010000001.1, on the reverse strand, counting down.
TCACAACATTTTTCAGATTTTTGGAGGGGAGAATACCACATACCTTAAAGACCTTAAATGTTTATTGATCTTAAACTTAACCGTTCTAGGTTTAAGGATTTCATTTGGAGTTTACTGAGTCCTAAATTTAATCTGGAGTGTATTTTCACAGCAAATACTCCTTTAAACATCCGCCTTGTTATCTCAATTGTAATTAAAAGGATTTGGGATCAGTATTTTCTAAGTATGCAAACAAGTTGATGGGTAGGATTTTGTCTGTTTTGCAACACACCATTACAGTCCTGAGTTTCTGAGTCAGCTATGCCGTTCTGCAATTGTTCCCGAGGCAGAACTTCATAAAGGCTGTTAATGTTTGCGCTGTTGAACAAATATTCTAAGACACTTGAAATCCCCAAATCTCATCTGAGCATTCCAGTGCAGTGTATACAGAGAAATTATGTCAACACTGCTGTATCCCACGTGAATAGCAAGGAGACAGTTTTCATTTAACAGGGTAGAAATATGGGTCCACAAAAATTGAAATTATCCAGAGATGCAGTATAGTGTTGAGGACTATAAGGCAGTGCCAGGATGCCATGAAGCCTGAGGACTCTCACATCTGCAGGCTTTTCAGTGCCACAGTGGTTTGGAGACCCTGATTGCCTGGTCAAGCTGCCCATTTCCTTGATGGTTCAGTGACCCAGGTCTGAGATAACGACAAGTAACAGAAAGAAACAAATGAGAAGGAAAAGCTGAGCTCCAAATACAGCACAGCAAGTTTCAGTTCAAAGAATCAGACTGCTCTGAGGAAGCTGCTTTGGTGTTCTGGTGCAGTTGCCTTGAATTTTATTTGGAAGTAAACTTCTTTTGCAAATGATGTAGGGAAACGCTTTCTTCTGACATCTGCTTGACATGTTTTGAGACAGATTATCAGCAATAGCTGATGAGGGCTGTACACAGCTCAGGACAGAAGGTAAAAAGAAACTTTTTGCAATTTTTCAAGGGTACTTTGGAAGGATCCAGACAACATGAAACAGAGATACATGCTGTCTACCCGCAGGGCTGGGAAGATAGCTACAGAGTGCCAGGAAAGACTGATTCATTGGCCCCTATCCTCCCCTGCTCTGAATGAGGGGTCCCCAGTTTCTACTGTCCTTTCATTCTGTAATTTCAGACAGATACCCGTATTTATATGCCTCTCCAAGCAAACAGTTACAGCTGTCACTAAAGGACAACAGGAGAGAAAAATATTCTGCTTCCAAATACGACTGTTGCTCAACTAAACACACAAAAGAGGTTAAGTCCCTAAAGACTGGTACTTTATGGCTCAGTCTCAAAGTAAATCTCATAAAATACAAAGAGTGTTAAAAGCTTATTGGATGTTTCCTGTCTTAGTGCAGTTTTCTCTTGAGATAGCTCTTCCAACAGCACCCATTTTTTGCACGAAATATAAAAACTTATTTATGCCTATTTCTGCACTCACTTTTAAGCACAGTTAACACTTCTTTAAGAGTTTTTCTTCAATCAAAATAATGCCTCCCCAACACTTCTATCTTCTGAATACCTATTTAATCAATAAAATCGGTGTTTTGATGGCAGAGGGGGAAGATTGTGCTCAATTTGGCCAGAAAAAATCCCTGAATTTTATTCATGTGTTGTACTAAGGGGAAAGGAATATTATGAGTGATGAAGGTCCTTCAGGGTGGGGTATCTGTGAAACTCTTGTGTGAAAAGGTGGCTGTTTTTTCAAGACATGTCTGTGATCATAATATAAAGACTTGTTATATACATATTTTATATGCATATATACATGGCAATATAGGTAGTTCATCATTTATAGTAAGAATTGTACTTTGCAATTAAGGAGGAATTCAGCTGAACTTTCAGACATTTTTTTTTCTTCTCCCTAAAACAAATTGATCCAACTGAACTTCCCATGCTGCACCTCATCCCTGTAACCACAGAGATTTTTCATTTTATTTTTTTTTCCATCAATTTCATTTAAAAGTAAACACAAACCACAAAAAAAGGATCACGAAGTGTTTCAGAAATTACCAACTTGCCTGCTTTGGTGATTTCTATTCTTTTTCCATAACTCAACGTATCTCCAAAATGTTCTTATTCTTATTTTGCTGAGGGATTTCAAAGCTATGGGGGCTGAATGAGTAAGGAAAGTAATGGCACATAAGCTGGGAGTTCTGCATGGATACACATTCAAAATTAACATTAGTAAATACATAGAATCATAGAATTGTCTAGGTTGGAAGGGACCCTTAAGATCATCTAGTCCAACCATCAACCTAACTCTGATAAAAAACCATCACTAAAACATGTCTCTAAGCTACATGTCTATCTGTCTTTTAAATACCTCCAGGGATGGTGCCTCACCACTTCCCTGGGCAGCCCATTCCAATGCTCAATAACGCTTTCAGTGTAAAAATTTTTCCTAATATCCAATCTGAACCTCCCCTGGTGCAACTTGAGGCCATTTCAATTGGCTATTAGTTTATTAGAAGGAGGGTGGGCTTACAAGAAAGTAATTGTGGAGAGATTTTTAAATATATAACATACGTATAGTGATCCCGGTTTACTTCGTCATCTATATGGCTGTTATTTAGGTAAGAGAGAGCTCCAAGGTGTTGTAACTGTCCCAGCTGCAGGGGCTCAGCTCCTTTCTCTCTGATATGAGTAATCAGGAGACAGTGTGTGGGCGCAAATACACATACCCACTACAGGTGCTTACTTGAGAACTGGTGAATGAGGAGATTTGGGGTTTCTTTCTTCCTTCTGGGAGGCAGGATTTAATGTGCACTAAAAGAGTGACAAGATTACAGCTTGGGACTGGCACTTTCTCATTCAAAAGGAGCTTCAAGATCCCAAATATTTTCTGCTTTGCCTATTTATAGAAGTCCTGTGCTGGCTCTAGTAATTGCAGAGTGAATCGGGAACTGCAGATGTGATGCTTGGAAAAGGCTGGTACAGAGGATGAACAAAGAGGCCATATAACGTCACAGCTTGAGGTTTTCAATGCCCAAATAAATTTTTGGTCTTCTGACTGCTTTTTCTTATGCAGCATAATCCAGTCTGTTTTAGTATTCACTGCTGCTCAGCATTTTAAGTTGGCTTTTCATAAAGCTTGCATATTAAGAATTCACAGGCAATTCTACTCATGAAAAATTATTCCTTTTAAAGCACAGAGGGCAAAAGCAACTTTTTCCAAGGTTGCTAGCTGTTAGAAAGATGACCATTAAAATAAATCAATCCTGCTGTAAAACTGATTTTTAAAACTAAAACCAGTTCTTTAAAACTTACCAGAATTGTGAGTTTGATGACTGAGGCCTAAAATAAGAAAAAAGAAGGATAATCAAAGCTTAAGAAGGACTGTAGTCCAGAGAGACAACATATAGCAGAAACAGAGGGTGGTTAATGGAAGAAACCAATAAGCAGGCCTACGCATCTTTTTTACCTTCCTATTTTACTACACGTGAAGACATCCACATTAATTAGATCACCATGCCATTAAGCTGAAAGAGCTGAGAAAGTCTAAGCACGAGCTGTGTTGGAGTGAGTAGCCCAATGCTATGCAGGAGTTGGAGGGTGCAGACTCCAGGGTAGCTCCTGGGAGCCTGAGGGTGGAGGGGTGGAGAGGGGTCGGTGACTGACACCCAGGACTTGATACCCAAGTACAATGGATCTATGAGGGAAGCTACAGTTTATCACCAACCACCTCAGGAGTCCCTCACCTAAAAGAAGAGGATATTATTATTTCTGGACTTTGGGGAATGATAGTTATTTAAAGTTAAATTTCATTCACATTGCTAAAGATGGAATGGCTACTGGGATCCTGCTATCAGGGAATGTGGTACAAGTTGCTCCTGAAGCAAGCACGGTGCTTTCTTCCCTGGAGGGAAAGCAAACTTTTCCTGCTTGCTTGCGCAGGCATCTCTAAGTTTCTCACAATCAGGCAGGTTGTGTCGCTCATTGATCCTTTCTCTGCACAAGAAGTCCTCATCTCTTCCATCCAGAGAGGTTTGAGATAGGCCCAGTTGGTTACTGCTGAAGCACCAATTTTGTTTCATCAAGAGATGATCTATATGTGTAAGAAAAAGTGGCTGGCACTGCATTTTGGTCCCCCATCACTGCATTCGTTGTGTGAGCTTGCAGAGCGGGCAAGCAAGATGCACATGTCTTTGTTTGCATTTATAGTTGTGATAACACAGAATCAAAGCTAAGCTTTTCTCCTCTTTGTGGGTACAGAGCACCACTCTATACTTTTACGCAATTCAGACTGTTTCCTAATAATGCATATAACTATCTATTAATTGTGAAATCTGTTTGTAGCCTTACATTGGCAGAGATTTATCAGGGAAAAATTAGGGACTTTATTTGCCTGTTATTGCTGGCTGGATCAGTGTATATTCTTGCACAAAGTCATCAGGCTGTAAATACAAGCCATACCTTTTTATTCCTCATACCCTATAACTTTCATATGCCCCCCTATACTATAAGAAATTAATATTTTCCAGAAGAATGTGTATTTTGTTCTCTGCTAAGATACCCTTGTTGGTTTGCTAAATTTTTGCCATGTGGTTCTCTAAACTTATAACCTACAGAGATAAATGTTCATTTCATAACTTGGAATTTGTATCAAATATTCTGTATAAATACTGAACAAATAAACAAAAAAAATGCTGCTCTCAATATTTTGGAACACAACATAAAAGAAAATTAGAATAATAATGCAAAATAAGAAGTATAATGTTTCATTCAAGGCTGTATAATCAACAGGCATTTTATAGCTGAGATTTCATTCTGTTGGTGCAGACAATGAATGTTTGTGAAATTTTCACTAAACTTGACAATGTGGCCATTTTAACAGCAGAGGTAATTAGAGAAAGGAGTTAAAATACTGAGAACAAATACCGTTGTAAAAAACCCACTCAATACTGTAGTTAATGTGAAGCCAAGACACTACTAAATGGCACTGCAGAGGTGTTGTGAAAGCATAGAATTAATTTGTAACAAATTATTCCCACTGGAAACTGCATTGTAAGACAGAAAGCATGAAGTGTTAAGTCAGAAGGAGTTCAGGATTTCTTTGGGAGCTACTTTGCATTGCATGCAAGATGAGGCTCAAGATCCAATAAAATATGTGAGCTACAATGGAAACATTTCATTTCCCTTTTCAACAGTCTTAATCATGGCAGAAAATATTTTCTAGATTCTTGAAGGAACAGATATTTCAGCAACAGCAAGGTCATTTCTTATAAAAAGGAGGGTCAGTTTTCTCTGCTTCGGAAGACTGAAATCAAGAGCCACCATTGTACAAACAAGTCAGCCTATAGATACAGATATATAGACTTTTCCTGTCTATCCAGGCAATACTGCCTTTGTCTATAATATTCACAAGAAAAAGAAATTTATCAAGAAATCTTAATGATGAAAGACGAATGTAGTGATCTAAGTTAAAAGGATTTCTATGACTGTACCTAATTTTAAGTAATTGATTGTCTAGGGTTCAATGTTTGATCAAATTTGGATAGAAAATAGAACAGTATTTAAAGTCTTGAAATTTTAATATCTTTATAAGAAACTTAGAGTGAAGTTATATTTCAAATATAAGCCTCTAATTTCAGCAATAAAATAGTTTGCTTATAGTGTGAACAGGTAGTCAGGAGTGACTAGATGGCTCCAGGCATGAGGGCAAAGGGCATGAGGGCCCAGGTGGTGTTTGCTTGGTCTTGCTGGTGAAGGGGAAATGTTTATGAAGGAGCAGATGGTCCTGCAAATCAATACCTTGTTGTGCAACTGGTGTCATCATCAGTGATTTGACTTTAAAAAACACAGGATCCTTTCTGAGGATTGAGGACTGCTGGGAAGAGATGGGGTCTGCCTGTCCAAGTAGGGCACGAGGGTGTTTGCCTACAGGTTGGCCAATCTAGTGAGGTGAGCTTTAAACTTGAAATTATGAGGAATGGAAATAATGACCCATGGTTAAGAGAAGTAGCAGTGAACATGGGTAGAAAGCAAAGGGTGCAGGGTCACAGAAACGAGACACCTCAGAATCAACAAAACATGTAAAGAGACACCAACTTTAAGAAACATAGCCTAGGAATGCAGGGATGGTGTTGAGAAAGCTAAAGCTCAGCTGGAATTTAGACTTGCATGGGACACCAAGGGGAACAAGGAAGAGGTCCTTCTGCTACATTAGTAGTATAAGACTGAACAAGGGAAATGTGGGACCACTGATGAATGGGAAGGTGATTTAATGACAGCAGACATGGGTTACACTGAGGTTCACAGTGTTTTCTGTCTCGGTCTTCACTGGTAATATCTCCTAGGCATCTGTGCTGAGTCAGTGTTCAGGTAAGACCTCGACGCAGTAGCAGCAGTTGCACAAAGAGATTGTTTCAATGTCCATTCTGGAAGGGTTTCAAGACCTGACTGGACAAAGCAGTCTGAGGTCTGAGCAGACTGAGCAACCTGGTCTGACCCCATAGATGACCCTGCTTGGAGTAGGAGGTTAAACTAGAGACTTCCTGAGGTGTCTTCCCACCTGAATTATCCTATGATCCCATAATTTGTTGAAAAACAACTAGCACAGATGGATCATTAAAGTCATTCCAGAAATATCTTCGTTCCCTCAGCCAAACTGAATACCATCTGTATACCAAAGAGATAAAGCTGACAGAAATAAGGGTCATAGTTTCAGTGTTCTATACCATGACAACCTGATTCAAAGCCACAGTAAAACTCACTGGTCAATTGGTATCTGATAAGTACGAGGAACAAACCATTGTTTAACAGTTTACAGTTGTCATGAAATAATTCATTTGAAGAACCATAGAGTAAACATCCTTATTGCGAAATTATACAAATCTTCATTAATCTTACCAAAGTTGAAACATCAATGAAATAAATAATTATTTTTGCATGAGGTCTGCTATTAATAAAGTTGCACCTAATTTCGACTTTATTTATAAATGCGATTCTTTAATTTTTGGGAGAGAGGAGTGATAGGAAAAGTTGAACAATAAGTCCTCTTTAGGATTCATATTTGTCAGCATGAGTTAAAATAATTTTCTGAGGATCTTTTTGATATTTTACTTCTAAATGTATTTAGGAAGTTGATAAAACTTAGTGCAGCCTATATCAATTCACATCCAGTTCTGGATTCTTGCCCCCTGAATTTTATCTTAGCCTTTTGGAGAAAGCTTTGCCACTTTAGATGGGTTTTTAGAGGAGCTGATGATCAGTCATCTGCTTTCACGTGGAAACCCTAGTCAGTGTGTCTTTAACGGAATACGCACCACGATGCCATGCTGTGAATGAATAACTAGGCAAACAAAAATTAGGACTGAACATTTGTATGTAGTTCCGTCCTCACTCACCAGACACCCTCGCTCACCAGATGGCCCCGACACACCTGAGTTTGCCCTTAGCCCTTCCCTGAGGGATTTAACGCGACAGAGCACAGGTTGAGACTGAAACTGCCACGGTCTTTCCACAGTCTTTTCTGACTTCTCATCAGTTCACATAGTGGTGCCAGTGGCTGAGAAAACCTAGAACAGGCCTTTTTCTTGGGAAGAAGTGTACATAATTTCATCAGCATCTTAGGTATTGAATGGTTTTCCTTTCTATGTGGTTCGTTTCTTAGCCAGCACCATATTGCTCTTGGTAAGGTATAATTTCACCACTGATACTTAGCTAGCCCTCTCCATTAAGAGAAGAGCCATTATGGTAAGAGGAAAGGTCACTGGAGTTTTGGAATATATTTCAGAAGTTTAAATGAAAAAAAATGTTTGGCAAACCACTCAGGAAACATGTTCCTTCCATGCAACCCCACATGCAGAAAACATCAAAATAAAACTACATAGACTGAAAAAATACACCTTCTTTTTTTTTTTTTGTTTTGTTTCCCTCATTCTCTGGCTTATGGACAAGACACAGCTGTTTCTGAGACACTAAACAAAAGACAGCTTTGTTATAGCTAAATATATCCCAGATGGGAGTGTCTCCATGCACAAAATCCCACACTTGGTGCAGGGTTTTGCAAGGACTTCTTTTCGAGATGCGGTTCTTTCAGAAGGGTTTATCGCTGGGCTGTACAGTAGCTTCCTACCTCCCTCAAAATTAGCTGCAGTGCGCAATGAGTCTCAAAAAGCCACGTGTGGAAGGGGATGCTGCTTGTCTATATTACCGCACGAGATTCTCTGTCTACTCTGAAAATCACAACAGAGTAAAACTTTGAAAGGTGCTCTGTAGTTAAAACCTTCATCAGGGCTAAAAGATTAATTATTTTGACCCTTAGCGAAATAATACAAATCTTGGACATTAAGAAACTTTGAAGCTAGACAACACTTAAAATGAATGAGCTAGTTCATCCCAACAAACGTTCAGTTTACACTGAACATGTAGCTACTTTTCTAGAAAATTACTATTTTACTAGAAAATTACACCTTCTAGGCAGAATTGTCTGTCTGAACAGCGTACAGTTCACAGCACAGTAAGAAGATGCAAGTCTGAGAAGGAAAAACAGAAAACATAAAACCGGAGTTCACCACTAGGTGGCAAAATGGTGTTTTCAATGTACTAAGGCCGGGATCCAAGTTCACTGACACTGGTTTTTGGAAACCTTGCTTGCCAAAACAGGGACGGTTAGCAAGACGCAGTGCATTGTAATGTTGCAGCGTGTTTCCAATTGCTGGAGACCCACCGTGGGTCTGTAGCCTTACTTCACAGGGCTACTGATAGGATTTCTTTTACAGTGTAGCTAGTCTTTGTCAGAAGTCAGTAGCCAATACCTGCTCCTTTGCATGCTGAGCTTTCCAGTTTTATTTCCATCTGACACAAGAAGTTTGATGAGACAGCTGGTACTAATCACTCACAGCCATAGGCTTGAAGCCTAAAAGCCTTTTTTACATTTTGTCTCGTGCACAGTGTAAAACAGGAACCTCTCTGACCTCAGCAGGATTTTGCAAGTATGAAACAAGTGAGATGGAGAGAAGAGTCAGATTTAGCTCTAGGCAGAGTCTAGGTAACATTTGAAAGACACTGTGAAACAGAATATAAAAAGTTTTGGTACTACAAGGTAGCTAAGGCAGATTTCCTCTATAAACTGGGACGGGATGCGTTGCTTTGAGCTGCTGAGCAGCCCCACCTCCCTGGGCTCCGAAGCATCCAGCTCTCCACAGAAACAGGCCGGTAACGTGCAAAGAGTACAAGCACTACACTGCAGGAAAGTGATAGAACAACTGCAGTTAATATCTAATCTGAAACTCAAATGAAAAAAAGGCATCATGGGACATCCTTGAATGCTGTTAAGGCCACGGGATTTATTACTGCTTATTACTCTGTCCTCCTGGCCTCTAGTTGCTGTGACGATGGAATAACCTTTTCTCTGCAGACTGTTGTCCAATATGTTCCCACCTACTCCTTTGCAGTGTGCCCTGTCCACTTCACATCTGTCTGTTTTCTTCTTCCCCGGATGTATTGGTCTTGAATCACTCCTTTATCTGTTCCACAAACTAAATTTTCCCTTAGAAACCTGCCTTAGTTGCCAAGTACCTGGCTTTCTAAAGAATTACCATAATTTAATAGATCTATATACAGCAGAATAACCTGAAAAGTGAATACTGTACTAAAACTGTCACAAATCAAACAGAGTCCAAACACAGCTTTCTCTTCCTCTGAATTTTTGTTTTAACTCCCCAAGAAGTTAATATTTAAAAAAAACAGGATTTGAGTTTGCTCCGGTCTGCGGGACGTTCCCTGCCAGTCGGTGAGACGATGGGCATCTGGCAGCTTGTACTTACCAGGTCCAGTCCCAAAGGCAACCTCAGTCTTAGACAGTAAAAACCCTCTGACATCTTGTCTAAATGATTTCCATTCTGCTGTACCCTGTCAAATCAACACAGTGTGCTCACATGAGAAAATAAAATGAAGAGCTTGTGTTAAATACACTGCGGTCCCGATGGACATCCCACAAGACATAACCCTCAGCTCTGCACTGCAGCTTCCCAGTGAATTCCTGTGGGCCCTACGTACCCACATCCAGGGTCACATCCCACAATTATTTCATGAAGTCATGAAATCAGGTCATTAATGGATGGACAAGTGTACATGCTGAAACTCAGGAAAATGAAATCAAGGTGAGCTGGTTGGAAAATGGAAAAAAACCGAACCAAACCAAACCAAAAAAAAACCCCAACAAAAACTCCAACTGTAAATACTTCTTTTGTACCTACTGATTCAAATTAGTTATTGAAAGATTATAATTTTGTAAATTCTCAGCAAGATATCATAATTATGTTGTTGGCTGACATCTGTGCCTTTGGCTTATACTATTAATCTCTTGTAATAAACTTTTTAATTAATATTTGATTCTATAATTGTGATCTTCAGGGGAAATTCACTTTCTATTTACAACAGAAGACAGTTGCTGGTTTGGAGCGGGGACTGTATCTTGGACTGAGGCTGTATGTTTGTTACTGACCAGCAGGCATGATACATAGTCCCCATTTTAATTTCCAGTAAAGCCTCATTCACAGACCATTTTGAACAAAACATTAAGGAATCCAAAGGTAACACTCAACAATTTTTGAGGGTTTTTTTTTCTTATTTTTTTTATTTAATTCCAAAGCTTGAATATACATTTACACAGCAGAGAAGCAAGATCCATGTTTGGTCTTCTTGTGAAGAAAGAAAAGAGGACAGGGAACAGATCTGTAACATTTAGTTTCTAGTTTGATAAATGCACATCATACAAGCGACGTTATAAAGTCCATGGTTCAAATTTAATATACATCCAAAATTCTTTCCAATAAGACAGTTTACACGATTGTGGCACGGTAGGTAAACTATTTTCAGCGTATTTGCCACACTTGCCAGTATATTTCTCCCAGTATGTTTCTGAGAAACAAACTGCAAACCAACCCAAAACATTGATAAAACTTAACTAGCCTCAGGCAGGCTGTGTCCCAGGAACAGAGGAACTGATGTTATTTATGGAGTACTCACATTACAGAAAATCAAAGAAATGAGGGTGCAGTAAAGACTGCACTGACAGATGCAGAGCTAAATCAGTCAATATTATTGTACGCAATTAGGCTAAAAAGTCACATTTGTAATCTAGTAAAAAACCTTCTTAATTAGGACATGCTAATGGAGAGTCTGTTCTCCCTTGAGTGGGCATACTGAATAAAAGACTATTTTTTTAAAATGTCTGGAATATAAAAATGCAAATGAAATAAAATAATGACCTTCCTAAAGATAATATTCATTATCTTACCACTTAGCCTGATTATTTTTCTTGTTCTTCTAATCTCAATCAGGCTATATCTGCATAGAGGCTGGAGACTGAAAATGCAGGTTTCAGTCTTATTTAGCATCTGACCTAACATCAGCTGGCCTCTTGGTGCCAGCAGAACACATGGGCGTTACGCTGAAATTATGTCAGTAACAGAAAACAGTGGTTGTGCTATACTCTGGGCACTTCACTGACTGATGTAATGCATCGTGGTTATCACTAGGTGATTTTTGTAGAAGTTGTCTGAGTTTTGGTCCTCTGTCAGAGCAGAACCCAGGCACGATTTAGCTGCCAGTGGCCACCGGAGCCTCGGAGGGGACAAGATTCCAACTCCTGCTGCCAAAACTGGAGCTGTCAGGCTGAGAGCAACCATAGGCAGTTTTGAGCAAAACCAATTCGTAGAGAGCTGATCAGAGAGAGAAAGAAAGAGTCCTGAAAGCCTAATCCAGCAAGCCGCAGAGCTGAGACCCAAGAATAGCCAGTTTAGAGTGACCTAAAAGCTTCGCCTTGGGCTGGACTGCATTTTGTGTGTGCCATAATGCGTCACACTTCGGCACAGCAGTGGACAACTTGGTTGCCCTTCTAACAGCACATCTGCTGGCGCAGACTTCCCATGCTGTCTGACAGTGATTCATGGGCTGAACTATCACCACAGATCATTTTAATGGATACACTCGTGTTTATAACCAAATGCATACAGCTAATGTAACATTGCATGTGAAGACAAAATATTGTCCCTTGGTGTTTTATTAAATGGTTGACTACTTTCAAAAATTGAAATGTCGGAATTTATGACATTGCACCATTTCATAGTTATTCTGGAGTGAGCATTCCAGCAGAAGTTAATATTTTTTCATTTAAAATAAGCCAAATGTATGCTCAGACATATCACAGCCACAGCGTTTCTTACAAAACTGCGAGAAATCGTAAGCCCTGGCAGCTGTCGGTTTGTCCCGCACAGCAAGGTCACATGCAGAACCTTTTGCTGATGATGTTAGTTTACTGTAAACCCAACACACCTCTTGGGTCACACCTTGTCCACATAGTTTTTGGGAAGGTGCTTGGGCTGCAACCTGTTACACTGTGACATTGGGACTCCTCATCCCTGTGACTGAAGGGGACCGTTATCAAAAGAATAAATGTTAACGCAGATACTTGGGATAAAAACTCAGAAAAATTCGATCAAATAACACACTTCTGTACTAATTAGAATTGCTTTCAGCAAATGAGTTTTTTTATGGGGCTTGCCAAACATGATTTGTTTGACCAAACTATTTTACGTTTATAGAGGAAGTCAATGAGCTGTGAATATAATGCCCCAGAAAGGAAAGTCTAGCAGTCTTGAATTTTCCATTCTACCATTGGTAGCATTCCAGAACCACGCACCTCTCACATTTTTGATGCAACCACATAAATTTGATACAAACTTTACAATATCCACAGCTTGATACACGGGGCATCTTGAATTTATTTAATTTCTGTAGTTTGCTTGTGGAGTTGATACCTCCTGAAATCAGAGACCTATGTGCTCACATGCACTCACGCAAACCCCAAAACCCTGACCCCTGGCCACCCTGCAGCTGCAGTCTGTACGCTGCCAGCGCTCTGGTGCAGACATAGGGAGCTCACACAGCCTCATCTGGGAAGCCTCAGGATTCAATCGTGCCTCCTGCTCTAAGCCCTGGCAGCTAATACTGCTCTTAGAGGATATGTGAAAACATGGGATAGAGTCAGCTACTCCAGCTGTATTCATCGTTTTCATGCTGCAACCAGCGCTCCATCGATTTCTCCGAGAACTCCTTTTCCTCCCTGTGGGGCCGCAAGCTTGAACAATGCAGCCGCAACAAAATAAAGAGTCTGTTCTTAATTTTAAAAATGTTTCTATATATGCCTCATGTAAGCACTTATTTCACGGAAGAAACACAACATTTTCTAGACTGTAAAGCTGAAACATTTCTTTGGGCACGCTGTCAAGATCATCTATTTGAACTAGTGTCAGCCACCAATAGAAGCTACACAATACGCCAGTTGTTTCCATTCGATAGTTTACTGTGTACTATAAATAAGAATGCACAAAAGAAGAAAAGATGCAATTGTGTTTCATCTTGGACAGTTAAATGGAGTGAATTATTTCTGGGTTTAGATTTCTCTGTATACTTTTTATATTGTGGAATTATTTTTCTCAAAGCTTTCCACCAAAATACAGAGCTCCAAAATCACAGCTGACATAAATCACTATTGCTGTGCTTACACCAGTGGATTTATGTTTATTTGTACAGTTCATAATTTGCTCACCAAGTTAATGTGCCTAGACATTGGCATCCATAGCTTGACACCATTAGAATATTCTAGAATGTTGCTAGTGCATGTAAAGGAAAGTACTGTGACATTAGCTAATTTTGAGTTTCATTTCTTTTTCCAATGGAAACACAGGAATTTCAACACACAAGGTAATGTCTCCACTTCTGGGGTGTACTGTTGCATTTTGTAACAAAGGTTCATTACACTACTAACTCATTTACAGTACTTTACTACAATGACATGTGGATCTGTTGTGTTACTACTTCCATTGGTTTACTTGTTAGCTTCTATGCAGTCCTATATTTCAGCTTCCCTCAGGAAAGTATTTTTTCAATCCATTTCCCTGTCACTCACGTTAGACAGGATTCCTGTCTCCAAGCTCTTATCATCTGAAAAGTGGCGTAATCTAGGCTAGTCATCCAGGTTTCCTCTGTAATCAGTGCAGAGGGACTGATAAACTGAAGCGGTGACTCATCTAATCCCAAAATGGTTGAATACAATAGGAGTCAAATTGTCTTTCAGAAGTTTCTATCTTTCCCATTGCTTATAAGAAGGTAACACCAACTAGATCAATTACTTAGATCAAACACCTGATTTCTAGATAGCTAAAATGAGAAGAAAAAAAAAATCTGATTAGTGATGGGAGTACAGTTTGGCTGTAGCTGATCTACCTTTAAGCACCGTGGCAGCACAGATGACAGCATGTACTGCAAACCCATCCTGGGCGAAGAGGAGGTTAACACTTGGCCAGTTCCATGGCCCTCTCTCTGGAGTCCGAAGGTACCAAGAACAGGTCAAGTAACTCAGCACTAGCCATGTGCTGCTGGAGCATCTAGTGGTCCACCCAGGAGCAGAGGTCAGAGAGCTGGAAAGTGTTGGCTGAGACAGACAGGTGGTGGGCAGAGAGCAGTGGCAGCACTACTGCACACCAGGGTGCACTGAACTGTGCACATCTAGCTTTTATTGTCCTGGGAGAATCTGAGCACTCTTTCTATTATTCTGTATACAAAATGCTACAATGCATGTTCACATCCGCTACAAGTCAATATGTTGTCAAATAAACTTTGAGTGATATAGCTCTTCCTGATGCTTTTTGTGTTAAAATAAAGACGCGTTAGCAGTAAGAGTCCAGGCTTCCCCGGCACACCCACTTGCTCTCCTCCACCAATTATGACAGCAATTAAAGTGAATAGCTCATGAGTTTCTCTGGTAAATGGTATTTGTTGGATCTAGTCATGTCAGCATATTACTGCCCTCAGCAGTCAGTGTAGTTTCTTTGCCGTAGGTTATTACATCTGCAATAGGAGGAGTAAAAGTTAATGTATGTCAGCTTCTCAACTTCTACAGTTCACTGCCAGACGTGTTTGATTAGGATACTGGGCGACAACAGGGAGAAAAATGGGCTGAACACAATCTTCTAACCATAGCTCTTGTCAGCTGTGTTTGCAGATTATTAAAAGATTCATATTAATTTACAGAAGAATAGTGAGGAACTCAAATGAACTCAAAGAACTCAGGCTATATGCAAATAACAGCAAAAAATAACAAAGTTTTCATGTTGATTAGCTACAGTTTGGGTGAATAACTGGGACGGAAGAGATGTGTAGGATTAGGGGATCTAGCAAAAAAAAATGCCAACAGCCCTTTAACCTTTCCACCATTCCTCTCCTCCTCACCCCTCCCAGAAAGACCCTCCTCCTTTCCTGGGAACTGAGACGGTGACACGGCCAGTGACAGCATCAGAACCAGCTGGTGAATCTGAGGAAAGGCACCACAGAATTTCCCAGGTTAATGATTAAAAGCCATCTGATTGCGAAGGGAAAAGTCACTAAAGGAAAAGTATTTATGATCTGGCTTTGCAACAAAAGATGTGAAGCCAGACCAGGTACACACAAAGACTATCAGAAGGTAACGACTGCAGTCAATTTTCCTTTCCCACCATTAAAATATTTCTGTTGTTCAATAATATACTGTGGGCAGGAGCTATATACAGAACAGAGATACGGTAACAAAAACCAGATTATACTTTTGTTATATTTGATTCGAACTGACAGAAGAACAATGACAGGCATTTCTCCAGTATTTCGTAACTTGTTGAGAAGCAGAACTAATGAGGTTTTCTGGAATCAATAGTAGCAGTCAACAGCACTGGCCCCTTTTGGGCATGTTTTTCACACTAACCATGGTAACAGTGTTAAGTGTTTCCATTAGCGTAACTCTATGTCACTTGCCACGCTATGCATTATTTAATGACCTTTCTCAGACATATAATTGCTTTTTAAAATCAGCAGGTGATTTGTAAGATTGTTTGATTGTATCCCTTGGAGTTGGCTTGTCATACCAGCCCACCTTTTTGTTGTTTTTAAGAGCACACGCAGGAAGAACTGGCTAAATAGAGAGGGCAAGCATTCACACAATGCCCAGACTGGAAACCTAGAGGGATTTCATAGTAATCTGATGCTCAGAGAGCGCAATAATCTAAATGACCAGTTCAAAGCCATAGAAACAGCTGTAGAGTTTAGTAAAAGTCCTATGATTGTCTGTTAGCTTCTCATTTTGAACAGCAGATCACCTCCTGATGTTTTTCCCTGATTGATTCAATGGCTTTATCAGTTTTTAGTGACAGTATTTGATTTCTACATCCTTTTCAAAGTTTCAATATAAAATCAGAAGCTTTTTGTCAGACTTGGTTGTCATCCCTCATTCCTTCTTTTCAGCTGTGACTGTTTATTTATTGAATTTATTCCACCTACCCTCCAGCTATTAGCTATATATTGTCTCCATAGCAATCCCTCTCTTCTCCTCAGCACAGAAGCAAAAGGAGAGGGTTGGTAATTGTGATTTTAGATGCAAGGTGTCATTTGAATGCTTTCAGGAGTGCAAACAGCAGGGGATATGGCATTTCTGACACTTTTGGATAGCATCACTGTGTGCATTATTTTTTCCATATGCATGTTTCATCAACCATTTGCAAATTTTAATATTTCTTGACTTTAACACTGGGTTTGCTCACATTTTATAATCATTAACAATACGAACTTAATAATACTGTGTTCTCCTCTTCAGGCTGCTTCCCTTGTGCAATTTTACATTTACGCTACAGGTCTTAAGAGGCCTTTACAAATTATCCTTCCCATAATGTGGGGGGAAATCACCTGATTAAAATCCCAAACTAAAAGGTTCTCCCACAAACCTTTGCCATATCTTTATTACCATGTGGGCTTTTTTACAACACACCTAGTATTGAGAATATGAAGAAAGTTTACTTTCTCTCCACAACTGACAAGTTTCTATTTTTCCTTGAATCATTCACTACTAATCCCATGCGTATGAGAGAGAATATATTGTTGCATGTGTATGTGAAGAACATCATCCAAAGGATCAGAGTTTCTGCTTCCATGTTCAAACAATCTTTGTGTATGAACAAAAATGACACCCTGCATTTAGAGCTTATCGCAACAGAGTAAGCTGGGTAATGTACACATTTACCACTGATTGATTACCAGATAACAGCTGAAACAGTAACACCTGTGTCACCATGAAGTCTTTTTTATTTTGTATTATTATTCATAGAGTGAATTAAGTGTGGATGGTTCTTAGGACACAACGAGCTTTAGGATATACCTTGGATAGTTTGCTCTCTAGCATGAGCCTTAATTAAACATTACAGATAGAAACATGACAGTAAGGGCAAACAAGTTTATATATAGTAACAGTTAGCGGTAACTAAGCCAAAGAGGGTTGACAAACTGAAAATTGATAGAAAAGGTAGTTACTTTTCATATGGAAAAAGTAAGCTATCCCCCAAAAAAAGACAGCGAATTACAACATTTTCCAACTAGGAAGAACCACAAGGGAAATTTAAATAGAGCTTAATGTGAAGTTCAGCCAGCATTGTAAGACCTAATTGTGAAAACCACAACAAAGGGTACTGTGGTATTAAACATGATACCTTATTTCTCAAAGTCGATACAGGTTCATTCAACCAAATTAAGGGAAAATTATTAAATATTTGTAAACTTGCACTTTTGCTTTGCCTTGAGGTAAATAAAGCCCAGTATCAGATACTCTGAGCAGCAAGAACATTATCTGAAGTTCACTGCAATTCTTTAAATATTCATTATAAATTCAGTGAGATCAGGGGTCTTAATAAGATCATTATGTCCTTTCTCTTGAAAAGTACTATAGTTTGGGGGAAACCTTGCTTTTGTCTTCATATCTTTCAGCTTATTCTCATGTAAGTTCTACCAAATTTTATGGGATTTTGGGATATTACAGATATGGAAAGGTCTTCTATTAATCAATAAATATATTAAACAAAATTAAAGAAGGAATGATTAGGCTCTTGAATATTTGCTGTCAGGCACTGCTTGATTGCTTTATGATTTATGTGTTTTTGGCAATGAACTGATTCAATACTACTTTCATAGTAAGCATGTTTCCTACTATCAAGGACCTGCAATTCCACAGCTCTATACTGATACACAGAGATGAGGCACTGGTTAAGTTAAGGTCCAGGTACCAGGGTTCTGCAAAAAGATGTAGCTCCACTTATTTGTTTCCCCAGCAGTCAATCGAAAGAAGAGTCCACGAGGAGGGAATTAACTTGGAAGAGCAGAAAGAGGGTTTGGAAACAGCCACCTCTAACAAGAAGATCAAATTATGATTTGTCTTCACTGTTACTTAACAGTAAGGAAGGATCCATGGAAGAGTTAAAGCTTATATCTTTACATAATTACTCTGTTGAGAGATTAAAGTATTTTGGAAAAATTCCCTACCTAACTAGGTTTTGGAAAAAAAAGCTCTGACAAAAACAACTTTGAGGGATTAATTAGTATCAAACTCAGGACAATCATGTTGGTAACAGGCACCGATTGACAACTTTAGTTATAAAAACATTTCTTATTAAACAACACTTGTTCAATGTGCAGTATTGTTTTGAATTGAATTTAATTTTCACTCTTCTTAGATTCAGTCTTTTGTATGCTTGTTGCAGAGATTGACAGCGTACATCTTGACAAAAAGAAGTAGCAACCCAAACTAGCTACCCTCGAAGCAGAACTGCATGACAAGTAATAGAGGCCTTTTTTATGATTTAGCATAAAAAACCTGCTTCTTGATAAAATTCACCACTGTAATTCAATTTATACATATTAAAAGCAGGAACCTAAGGGCAGATATGGAAATCTTGGTTTTAATGCAACGTATAATTCACTTCTTCACTACTATAGAATATTTATGTGGATTTAACAAGATTTAAGGGGAAAAAAAAGATCAGGGAGAATAATAAAATATTGTCTTAAGTTGCACAAAATCAAGATACTAGTATTTGTAGCACCAGTTTGTATAAACAAACCATTCACTAGCCTCACTTACAAAAAAGTTTCCTTGCTGATGTGTTTTTACATGATTGTTCATTACAATATTTTGGAGTATTTACTGGACAACATTAGGGGCCAGCTGTTCCGAAAGAATGGATACCAAAAAGGAGAATTAATTTGAAATTATATTACAATTCTTTTATTTCAATAATTCACATTCTTGGTCTCATCCTGGAAGTGAAAGAGAGAATGCAAAGGAAGACCATAAATTATACTTAATAACAATTTCTTTGCAGGCTACAGTGAAAAAATAATAGTAGAGATAGCAAAGAAGCTTGTGCTATAGCTTCCATGTAGCAGATTTATATATATATATATATGTGTGTGTATATATATATAAAAAAGGCTTTTTAGTGTAATTTATTTCTATATATATATATATAGAGAGAGAGACGTATATCTGTAAAGCTTTTGGATTTTACAGTATAAATTAAATACACTGAAATGCCACAATTCCAAGTAGTTTGAGACCTTATTATCATTGGGAGAAGAGAACATTCACACTGCTACAATGTGCTATTTACCAATGCAAGTGTGTTTTTTCAGATCTATTGTTGATATTTTTCTGTGAAATTACTGTTTTGGCATAAGAAAGAGCAAATAAGCATTAACACAAAGTACTAAGCAACTTTTTTGCAGTGGAAAAAGCAGGAGGAAATGCAGAGGTGACAGGATGCTAGCAGTGAGCTAAATTATTTGGATTTGTGAATTCTGGAATTCAGTTCTGTAACTAAATTAGTCTACAGCTATTTTAAAGGCATAGTAAACCACTTCTAAATAAAAATACACGTATTTCACATAGGTCAATAGCATATATGGTCACTAATCTGTAGTTTCATAAACCATTTACAAAATATTGCAGAAGTTTCTGCAAACAGGTGTGTCAAAGTTTGAAGACCTCCCAGATTTCTTATTTCGGCCTTTTCCAATCTTCCTGTTAGTATTTAGCTTTCAGACTATAAATCAATATTTCTTAATTTGAATATCATTAATTAGAAAATTGATCAGCATACTGAAAATGAAAGCTTTTTTGTCTGTCTGTCTTTTTGGTTCCAACTTCGCTAAATGCGATTCCCATTTTGCACAATGCCCAACATTTCTGTGTTGGCTGAGCATGACCCATCTGCATTATGCAACTGTCAAAAGCCTGTCTTGGCCTTGGATCCTGTTGAAAGCGACTATTATACAGAGGGTCACTTGCCATTTTTATGCAATTGTCCAGAGAATGTCCTAGTTCACATTTAAATGACTCTATGATACAAAATTTCTCCCAGCATTCAATCAGGCTTTTGTCTTGCTCTGAATGGATCCTATTAAAAAGCAGAAATGTATGAATAGAGAGATACCCCACTGCCTGCTTCAGCCCACTAGAAGCTGTAACACACTCGTGAATAAACAATATATACATACATATATAAAGAGGAAGTTAAAATGAAACACTTTGGTGTGAAAAATAACGTTTATATTTGGATAGGCTAGGTCACCTGGAGTGGCCAGGTCACTACTGCAACACCTATTCCTGAAAACCCACCCTTTGTAAGGTACATTTATTGTTCCTTGTCCCTGAAATCTGGGTTGTTTGCTGTCTTATTATGGCTTTAAATAGGGCATAGCAAGCTATGAGCATTCATTACTGTTCTGTAGTGTGGACACTGGTAGAGGGTGACCGGGTCACGCAGACAGTTTCAAACCGTGGTGAGGAGCCAGAGGAGCTGGGAGCCCAGGTTGCCATTTAGGCAAGTCACCGCAGCACACCTGACCTCGTAAGCCCTCCCTGAAGCATGGTAATGCAGAGCGGTTTCTTGCACGGCCCTGTTGCTCAGAAATGGCTGTGCTGCTGAGCACTGCACCGTGTGGGCATCCCCCAAGTAAAACCAACGCTCTATCAGTGCTGATCACAGCGTCCTTTCTCTCTGCAATCTCCACGGTCAATCTGGTCAAATCCTTCTCTGCAATCGCCATGTACTTGCATCACATGTTCACTCATGATGCCATAGCGGGAAAGCGCTATCTGTTCTCTCCCCAGTTCTCATTATCCTGTTTATCGATTGCGTATACAATCCGCTTTAGATATCACACGAGAGACTGAAGCGTCAGACTACTCCACATAGTAAGTGATTTGTCAATGCCAACACCAGCTTCTCTTTTCTGTCAGTCACCAAGTTCTAAGACTCAGAACCAAAATTCAGCTGCCAGATCTACTAAAAGGCTCGGTAAATCTGGTGGATAGACCTGTACTGCATTCTCACGTGCGCATACTTCTCTTTTCCAACGGCTTTTAAATTATTTTTAATCAGCAGCACAAATCAGGCTTTGAACTATAACTGCAAGACCTAGCAGCCCGTAGGCTAGCAATGAGCTGAAAAGGAGTTCAAAGGAACATGAAAGTTGCCAGGTACCTCCGCTGTGTTTCATAATGAATTAAAAGGTTCCTTTCATTCAAATTACAGAATCGTGTATCGCAGCTCTCTGTAACAAGTCACACAGCTGTAGTTTAACTAAGGGACAACCATGCTGTGTCGCGAGTCAGCTTCACTTACAGGGTCTTTTGCAAGATCCCATTAAGGCAACCTGTAATTTCTAATTAGAAACTATTTGTTACAGCTCTTTGCCACGTTATTTTATCACAGATAGGCTGACATTAAAGAAGTATAAAAACCAGATGATCTAGTTTGATTTTCCATCTATCACTGACCCTCAAATTATGTACTTGTTATTTGAGGTAGAAAGTTTCCTAATTCTCCTCAGCACATTGCCTGGCAGGAGGTGAATTCCTTTTTTTGGTTCACTCACACTAGCTCTCTAAGTAGTATTTCAATATTGGTCCCGTAAAAACTTCAAGAAGAGGTCAAATTGCCTCCTCGTACACTTATTGTCTGTTTAGCTATATAAACATATTCTTTTTTTAGTGTATCTGCCCTGGCCTCATTATTACTTAACGTTTTGTTGGCCTGTGTGTCATGTGCAAGTTTTATCAGCTATGGTATGATAATTAATTCAAAGTTATCAAGCACAGTGTTGAACAGATTAGAAATTATTCCTGTTTTCTGCAGAACCCGTCTACAAATCCCATCCACTGGTGAAAATCTGGACATAATATTTACATAAGTGTCACAAATGACAAAAATACTTATATATATATAGATTAAAAAAAATATATATATACTTTAAAAATCTGCCAGCTCACTTCTCTTAAATATCTCTAAGATCTGAATCATAGATAAAGCATATTGCTGCATTTCCAATCTGAATGTCATGGAATACTTAGTCAAAAACCTTGCAGGATTTCATTTTAAAAAAATACATATTTTTGGAAAATAAATTCAGTGAAACGTTGATTGGAATTATTCCTACCTTTTAAATCATAAGGAAGTGAATTGTATATCTGCTTTCTGTTATTTTGACTCAGGCTGATCAGCCTATGGTAGCAGGGGATATCTTATCAGCACTATTCCAATGTTAAGATCATAATTTTTTAATATAATATTTATATATATATCATCCTATTGCTACTTTTTAATAGATAGTACAATAACTTAAGATCTGTTTTTGTAGGAACAGAAACTTGTTGTAGAAACCTACTGTTTATACATTAATTGAACATACTTCAGAGTATCTCCTGGAAAGAAAAAGCACAATATAGCCCAAACTCATGCTGACTTTGTCCAGCAAAAACAAAGATTGTGATGGGACTTACTCTTATTTTGCTCCAATATGCAAAGGAAGCGTAGATCAGTGAGAGAGAAAGATTATTTAAGATGAAAAAAACCTACCAAATGGGTCAGTTTAGAACATATGAGAATGTTATAAGGTTTTCTGGGTTTTGGGGTTTTTTTTGTTTCTGATTTTTTTGCTGGTTGTTTTGTTTTGTTTTCATAAAAATGCAGTTGTGGATTCCAAACCGCTTCGCTCACTACCTATCTGGTTTCAGTCTGAGCTGGCAGATCTGCTCTGAAACCAGTGGGAAACGGAGGGACTGCTGTGAGCCGCAGGAACTGGAACCTTGTGAACTGCAGTTATTCATTGACATAATAGTTCTTATCCATCAGCAAAGGAGCTGCTAAGAATTGTAATGATTTCTCTGCTGACAAGCTTCAGCTAGCAGTGAGCCTTTCAAGTCTCTGCGATTCCTGGTGATAAGCAGCACTTGGAGCCCACCAGCCACACCAGTGCCTTTCCATAGTCCACCTGCCTGGCCACACCCTAGGCAAGCGCAGCTCCTGAGTCACACCACAGAGCACACCATCATGATGGCATTTAAACCATTGCCACATCTTCCTTTTTTCCAAGGCTTTTTATCCTGCAGACAATGACCCAGCACCTTACCTGCTCGTACCTCCATTCGTAATCAGCTCCTGATCTCCATCTCTGTATCTGAACGTACTACTCTGCTCCAGCTGGAGAGCATCGCTTGTCTGGACATAGAGTCATAGAACGGTTAGAGTTGGAAGGGACCCTAAAGATCATCAAGTTCCAACCCCCCCGCCATGGGCAGGGACACCTCCCACTAGAGCAGGTTGCTCAAAGCCCCATCCAGCCTGGCCTTGAACACCTCCAGGGAGGGGGCATCCACAACTTCTCTGGGCTTCATCACAGTTTGCCTCTGACATCTCTGACCCCAGCTGAAATACTTTGCTTTCTTTAGACTGCCCTAGATCTTTTTCTGACCATAATTCTAGGTCCTACTAATTTAGGGGATAGTTTGACTTCCGACTCCTTTGTCTCTAATTCCATTTTCAGCTTTTTTAGCCAGCGAAGTACCTTGTGGACCACATTGCAGGACTGACTTGGATTGCGTGACCTTGGAGTGAGTTTCTGTTAAAGCTCTAGGCGTGAGGGCAACAGTCATTCTGCACACAGCATTCACATTCTGCAGTAACAAACAGTACTCAGTCTTTCCTGTTTAAATTCCTGATAGCTCTTTCTCATCTGAAAACATTTCCTGTTTTTGTTCCCTTAGACAGTTTTATCAATACATGGTTTTCTTAATCTGGGTTCCTCAAATTCTTGCAGCAGAAGCTCACAACTCAGTTTTATAGTTCTGTTTCAGTTAGGGAAATATCTGGATCTTCCAAATGCCTCTCATGAGAGAAGCTGAAAACAGCATACACTTGCTCCGCAATAAAGCCCAGATACACTAGCCAAAGCTCAGAATGATGGAATAAACTACGTAGAATAGTTTGCCAGATTATTCAATCAGGTTATCTTGTGACAGATGAGGAAGAATTATTTTTACATACTGGAGAGGAGAAAAAATTATTTTGTTAAGCAAGGTTTTTGTTTCTAGATTCTTTCACCACTTTCTTCAACACTGTGTAATCCAAAGTTACAACCAAGTTTTGTGGATATTGATGACAGCGTTCTTTCCTTACAGTGGATCTGGGACTTGGTATTTATAATGTTGACAGTATTTCCCTAATGTATATTGTTTCTATTGCTAACCATAATATTTTTAAAACAAAATATTACTGAAAATATTTTCTTGGTATTTTACAGATAGATTTTATGCCCATTTCAACAGGGCAATTTTATAAAAAACATTGTTTGTGTTACTTGATTTTATTCTGCTCACATAATTGATTCTGCAAACTTTACTAATGAAAAAGCCTTCTGTCAGAATCCTCCTCTGGTGCATGCGATATTTTTTTGGGTGAGATTTAAACAGATCAACAGAATGCTCCAAGGCAAAACTTCTTAGCTTCCAAGGGGAAAAATGTAATTTATAACACCAGGCACCATTAGACTTAATGTATTATTCAGCTAAACACCATAATGGCATTTAATTCACGATGAAAATTAAAAATTAATAACTTTGCAACCATTGATTTTCTGCATTCTGCACTGATACTGAGAAAAGTGAACCAGTCTATTTTAAAAAAGTAGCAGCTCATTATTACTACAAGCTTTAAGGACACTGAACATGTAAACAAACAATAGAATGAATAACATTACCCAGGCAACATGGACTAATTTGATTTTTATATAAAGTGAAGCAAATGCCAAGGCAAACAAAGGAGCACTGAAATATAACCAAGTACGGGTTGGGTTTACTTGTTCCTGTTTGGAAGATGAAGGAAGAAGCATTAGAAACCTCTATTTCTTCTAATGAGGCTAATATCTGTTTTGCTCTGAGTAATTATTCATTTCATATAAATCAACAAAATACAACCCATCTTGCCACCACATTAGAGAATATCCTGCATATTTATCCGCATCTCTGTAATTACAGGAAGTGTTCTGCTTTTTTTAGGCAATTTAAGGAGAAACTTAAATGAGAAAATTACTCAGTCCACAGAAACACAAAATTTTGAATGGAGATGGAAATTAACTCAGATGTTACAATTTCAAGGCCTAAACTATGAGTATATCTTTCCTCCCAAATCATTTAGGATCTGGTTTTAAACAAAAAAGTTATAATGACTTTTTTCACTTACCCAGTTAAAAACAATGGTTTTGCAACACAGTAAGTGTCAGCATAATCTGTCTGACCAGCACCCTGGCTGTAGATCAGGAATGCACTTAAACACATGTATAACGAAGCACTCGAGCAGTTCCAAAAAAGAAGTTCTGGCTGTGCTGAGGTACGGTAATGGTAAAGTAATAGTAACAGTAACATTTCCATTGACTTCAGTGTACCCAGGAATTGACCATGAACTTTGTTTTTTCTAATAAACTGCTTTAAACTAAGGTTTGTTGCTTTATTTAGATCAACTGGTGTAGCCAAGGAAAAAAAAAGACAATCTTTAGGGCACACAAGACCTTCTTCAGAAGTGGTAGAATAGATGTAAGTACAACTCTGGACTGAATCTGGAACCTTGTATGACTGAGAATGAACAGGAACATTTTGGAGATTCAGCACACGTGTAGACATAAAACCACAGCAAAGGCCTTGCTTCACACCTGCTTCATGTTGCTGCTCAGCAATAATCACTGAAACAAGGTAGGCAGTTTTACAACTTTGTTTCTTCTCCATTTTCTGTAATCAAGAGAATCCCATAGAGTCATACCAAGAGAATCCCAAGGTCTAGTATGAGGCTTTATGTTTTTTATGTATTTAGGGCTGGAGCATCTCTCCTTTGAAGAGAGGCTGAGAGTGTTGGGGTTGCTCAGCCTGGAGAAGAGAAGGCTCCAAGGAAACCTTATAGACCTTTCCAGTACCTAAATGGGGCCTACAGGAGAGATGGGGAGGGACTCTATCAGGGAGTGTAGCGATATGACGAGGTGTAGCGGTTTTAAACTGAAAGAGGGTAGGTTTAGATTAGATACTAGGAAGAAATTCTTTACTGTGAGGGTGGTGAGACACTGGAACAGGTTGCCCAGAGAAGCTGCGGATTCCCCATCCCTGGAGGTGTTCAAGACCAGGCTGGATGGGGCTTTGAGCAACCTGGTCTAGTGGGAGGTGTCCCTGCCCATGGCAGGAGGGTTGGAACTGGATGATCTTTAAGGTCCCTTCCAACCCAAACCATTCTATGATTCTATGTCATCATGCCTGAGGAAGAGAAGGATAAGCCCACTTTGATATATATACTTCAAAGTTATTTTACTTGATATTTATTGACAAGGACTCATAGTTATTCAGCATTTTAAAATGGAAAGATGACTGCCGTAAGTCACACATGAATGTTTGCAAAAATAAAAAGGATCACTTATTAAAAACTTATTTTTCATTTGCATGTAAATATCGTGTACCTTTCATTTGCAAGAAAACAAGCAATATTGATTGGATAACATGGTCATAATCTACTCCGTTCAATCGATAGACTTTACCTAAAATTTATTTTAAATTTGCAATTATTGAGTCTCTGAATCTCCAAAAGTAATCAATTGATATGCTTTGCAACCAAAACAGTTGCTGGAGTTGTGGTATAACTAGGAATGAAAACCTTGTTTTAATACATTATAGAATCTATTTATCACAATAAGTAATGTTTGTGTGTAATTTTCAAATGTGGTAAAAGAAAACAGACTATTCAAGCTACCTACTCCTAAGAGCTGCCCTTCAGAACACATGTGAAGACACTAGATATGACAGTTAAAAAGTCGTTATATTTTCTTATAGCTACTCTGTGCTTACGTGAGAGAAAAATGGAACATTCCTGCAGTAATTTTCCTGAACGTCTTGTTTAGTATAACATCTTAGTTGCTTCACTCACTATACTTTTACAGATCTCAAATAAAGACGTTTATCTTAAACTAATATAAAGAGACACCAACTTATGATGACCCAGCATAAATAAGAATAAACATTTTACTGATGGATATTTTTGCATAAACACTGATGTCTACTTCCTACAATTCAAAATTGAAACAGTCACTACAAAAAAGATTTACTAAGGTTTTATACAAGTAGAATGATAGCCACTCTATATTTTTTGCTGGTGTGAGAATTTCACATGAATATACATATTCATGTATATAACTTTTACTCATATATAATAACATGTACAAACACAACACTTAGTCGTTCACAGTGCTGTTTCACACTTACTGTGAAAGAATTTCAATTTATCTATACCTACAAAGGAACAAAGAATAATATAACTGCTCAGACCACATCACAAAGAGGCATCTATTTCATAGTATTACATGTCTACCTGACTCTTTGTGGGTAATTTTACATATAATTCATTTCTGCTGAGCATAGTAAAGGCTTTATGTTCTGAATTTTTACAGGATTTTGTGCTGGTCACTTAGCACTACGGAAACAAATTTGTGTGTATCTGTGTCTCTGTCCCTCTCTTACAAATTAATATAATCTTTATTAATAACATGCTCAATTTTTCAATGAGTTCTTCTTTTGTTTATTTATATTATGAAGTCCATATCATGATTACTTCATTTGGAGCTCAGGGTTAGAATGGACAGTAGATTATACAGCTTCCTTTGCCATAACTATTCAGAATTAAGTTCTAACAAGATAATCTTTCAAAAACATGCAGACTGCACAAAAAGAAATCTGTTTTGCTGAACATTTGTTCCTGGATCTATCATATTCCGTGAATCCGTGAATATTCTAGTAGGGGACTTACCTACAGTATTTCGAACATTGAAATCATCAACTTACAGACTCGCACAACTTGTGGGAAACCTGATCTTTTGGAAAGGTTAACACAGTATGAATTAAATGTCAAATTTCCCTCTGCCCCATTGCTGAGCCTTCTCCTAGCAAAATACATGCAGTCCACCTTCAAGGACCTCTGGATCACACTGCATGCATACACAAAGCTGATTCTCCTCCCACACTAGTGTAATTAGCACTGCTTTCATTAAAATTAACAGAATCCTCATTATATATTTCAGGGCAGCAGTGAGTACCAAGTACATGGCACTCACTGATTTACATGGCGTATGTCTCTTCTCCCTCCCAACAGCACCTTCCTCACACAATATACACCTTGGAAGTTCCTTGGAATCTTCCAAGATGCTGACAATAATTACTTGCATCCATATCAACAAGCATTGTTGGTGTTAGTATGCTACTGAGTTACAGCTTTATCAGTTCAATATTGTTCAGCTACAGCATCAAGAAACTTTAAAACGGAAACTTGTTTTGTGGTTCCAAGAAAAAAATCATTTTGAATTAGACATACAAAATCTCTTAGTCAAAAAGGCCCTCCACAGAGCTATTCCATGTGACACCTGAGGTCTGCCTTGTCATTGGTGACCTTGCTAAAGAAGGACATTATCATAGCTAGTTAACACCAAAAGTATCCACTATTAATTAATCACACTAATGTGAGAGGAGAATCAGCTTTGTGTATGTACACAGTGTAATCCAGATACTGCGTGTATTTTGCCAAAAGATTCAGCAATGGGGCAGAGGGGCACTTGACATTTAATTCATACAGTGGATTAGTATTTGCTTTGATGTCTGTTTAACTGTTTTCTCATCTGTTTAAATTTCAAATAGTGTAATACAGCTTCTTACCATTGGTAATGATTCAGATACGGTGCCACATAGGACCACAGCATCACATGGGAGGCCCTAGTTAATCAGGAAAAAAATGCGCATTACTAGAACTGTAAAAAAGTCAAAAAGCTGGCTAAAGGCAAAACTGCAATATACACACTTTAAAAGTGAAGCAGTAGTACGGAACAGGATACTATGCACTGAATCTTGGGAACATTTTGTTTTCTTAGCACAAAAAGAAATTAAATAAATTAGATAAAATGTTATTTACTTTAGGCATTGAGTTATAATTATGCATATAGTTACATGCTTTATTCAGAAAGTATTTTATCTTGGTCTACCCACTTTTCCAAAGATAGAAATTCAAACTCTTGCCCTTTTTCCTCTATTTCTTTCACAACAATTGTATTCAATTTCTCATACATCATTTTGTGTACTGTGTCTCCTTAAAGATGAGAGCAAATAAGGTGGCTGAATCACACAATTTAAATTAAAATCTGAAAAACAGAAAAATAGAAGGCTGAAGGCTGATCTTTATCCCCTCAAAACACTGTATATTCAATACCAAACACAAGAAGTTCTATCTATTAAGCCTATGCAGTAGCAGCTAAAGATAATCTTACAGAAAAATAAGGCCAAGAGCAGCTGATGGAGACACAAAAGGAGGTCATACCAAACAACAGCTTTTTGTTGCTAAAGCAATCAAAACAATAAAATCTCTTCAAATAATCCTCTCTGAGGAACAAGGCTGCAAAACACACAGCTTCTGAGCGATCTGCCAGCTTGTTAGATGAAGGGTAAGGCTGTACAATTTTAACTACAGGAATCGAATACACTATAGCCATACTGCTGCGAAGCAGCTTTCATCAATAAGTTAGAGCAAACATATATCTGACATTTTGGAATAAAACTGATACATGGTGTACCACCTAAATACAGACTATATTTAACTATAGTTTCTTTTATCATGCAGTAGAATATTTTAGACGGTAAGAAAATACTTTAAGACATTATGTACAGATCTATACTAGTCCCAGATATAGATTCAGGCCTCCACTGCCCTACAACGTAGCATCACATAAAACATTATCTGTTGTAAAGCACTCCACTGGCAAACTTTGCTCTGAATACTGGGAGTTTCCTGGCCACGAGTGAGTTAGCAGAATTATTCTCCAGCCTTTTTGGGCACTGTAAAACGAGTATATTGTTCCATGATCCTGAGAGCTTCCATTGATGTGAAGTAGCTCTAGAATATAGTAATTTATCACCTGGGCCTTTATTGCAGTAGAACTAAACAACTGACATTGGTGAACTCGGCTGAAAAGATCTTTCATTATTTCAAAGGAGACTGCATAAGGAAATAATATTGGTGAATTTTATGTAACCTGCAAGGAGTATTTCTTCTACTCCTGTAAAATTAAAAATCGGTAAGAATTGGCTGCAAATTTCAACACAAGTAACATGTATGTCAGAGAAAAGATATGCAGCAGATCTTCAGGAGAAGCCCTGTTTTTGGTAATGTTATCTGTGTAAAAAACAGTACACCTTATCCTCAAGATTGTAATAGGAAAAAGGTAGTAGAAAAGTCCCTCATTATTAAATAAAGTGTTTTTAAGATAAATAGGACTAAAAAGATAAACTGTTTATATTTAAAATTAGCTAAATGTGTAAAAAGGCAGATACTATACAGTTGTTTTCCTGCTACAGGGTGATGAAAACAAAAAGGAACATGGGCCTATTTCACCCTTTATACCTATGGGCATAGTGACATGGATAAAAGGCCAAGGAGGGAAGAGCCAGAACCATAGTAGACATTCTTAGTCAAAAGTATAAAAATGTTTGTGCTAGGCACATGATTAAATGAAACAAAATCCATGCAAAGTAGGAATGTCCTACTCGTAATATCTCCATCCTTGTAACATCTCCCTTTCTCATTATCACATATTTTCATCAACCATCCTCCTTTCTTATCCCTTAATCTGCCCACTTTCACTTGCCAATATCCAAACCACGTGTTACAATTTTCCATCAAGTATTACAGGAAAAACCTTTTAATTTACCAAGTAATAGCTGAATCTGACTTAAAGTCTTAGTACTCTAATGCTAAAACACCTCCCGTACTGTAAAATTTTGAGCTTGTTCTGGGGGCAGAAATTCTTGAGATCCTTTAGAAACAAAAAATCCTAAAGCCTCACTGGGGAAGATGAACCGTATTTTAATAGATTTGCCTTGTAGACTCTGGTGTCTCATGAGATGTTTTGACTGAGACTTTTTCTGAGATTCATGAAGTTTTACCTCACGTGCAAGCTCTTTTATCTAAGAAATTCCGCGAAATCATGTGTTTCAAACTGGCTGTGTTCACAAGTTGGAGGGGGGGGTACGAAGTGACAGAGCTCAGCTGATCCAGCTGATCCTCCAGCTTTGAGGTTGGACCAGATGATCTCCTGAGATCCCTTCCAACCTGAATTCTTCCGTGATCCTATTATAAGGTAATAGGATCTTTCTTTTGCAATCCAAATGGCTCAACATGTGCGTGGTGGGCAAACAGCTGGAGACATCACGTATAGTTTTCTTCGGTGTTCTGTATTAAAGAAGAAAACAACCCATGGACAGGGTGTAGATATGCAGTCAGTCCTACGCTTGGGCTCTGGAGAAAGCCGGGCAGGCACACGCAAGAGAAAGTTGCCTGTGCAGTTTTGAGCCGTGGGCTGGGATGGCTTGGGTTGGCTTTCTTCCCGTGAGGGAGAAAAGCTGCTGAGGGGTGAACCTCCAGCGCAGAAAGCCACGCCGCTGCCCCAGGCCGCCATCCCAGCCTCCCACTCCTGAGGGGACAGCCGCGCTGCAGCCCACAAGCCCCCAAGCGCCGGCGGGGGCCGAACCCCGAGGCCCTTCGGACGCATCTCGGCAGCGAAGCGTTGGGAAGCGAGCACAAGGCAGGCGGGGACGGCGACCGAAAGCAGGGCGGTGGCTGAGGAGAAGCAGACTCCTCCGCCTGCTCCCGCTCCCCCCCGCACCTCAGCCGGCCTCCGCCGCCGTGCGTTGGTACAGCCGTGCCCGGCGCCCCCCCGCCCCGCCGAGGAATGGAACAGCCCACACAGGACCGTTTAAATTCGAGCCCGCAACGGTTCTCCCTGCGCGCCATTGGCCTCACGCGGACGCTGGGCGAGCGAGCGGATGTCGCCCGCCTCCTCCCGCGCCCGTTTTTAAACCTCGTTCACGTTTAACTATTTTAACTCTTTTAACGCTTCGGTTCCGCTGCCTGTCCCTTCCACCTCCCCCTCACCCCCCATTAACGGCTCGGTGATGCCGGGCGCACGCGCAGTCGCCCCGCCTTTCTTCACTACCTTCCCCCCCCGCCCCTCCCGCCGCCGT
>JAOXNO010000001.1:12258850-12269814 GCA_028565335.1 Limnodromus scolopaceus | reverse complement strand
TACCTCCCCCCCCCCCGCCCCTCCCGCCGCCGTGTGGGCGGTGTGCGCGCCTCCGGAGGGGCGGGGGCGGTGTCGCGGGAGCGCGCGGGCGGCGGCAGCGGCGGCCCCCGGTGCGCGGCCTCCATCCCGCCCTCTCTCAGCAGCTCGTCGTCTTCCCCCTCGCCGCCTTCTCCCGGGGACGGCGTCAGGCGAGCCGCTGCCCGCCCCTTCCCTCCCTCCCCGTTCTCTTCCTCGCCGCTTGCTTGCGTGTGAGGTGAACCGGGCGTGTGGAGCCTACGCCGCTGTTGCGTTTCAGGTGAGGGAGGGGGGGAAAGGAGACGGAGAGCGGGGAGGCACTCGCTCCCCCCTCCCTCCTCAGCGCCTCGTCGGCGGCCCCAGGCGCGAAACCCTGCCGCTCCCTCGCTTCTCTTCTCCCGGCGAAGGCAAACCCCCCCCCTCCCCCCTCCGCCAAGATGGGCTGCACGCTGAGCGCCGAGGACAAGGCGGCGGTGGAGAGGAGCAAGATGATCGACAGGAACCTGCGGGAGGATGGCGAGAAGGCGGCCAGGGAGGTGAAGCTGCTCCTTTTAGGTAAGGGCTGCCGTGGGGTGAGGGTCCGCCTGAGGTATTTCCCCGCCCCCCCCCTCCAGAGCCCTGAGGGGAAGCGCTGCCCTGAGGGAAGGTGCCGCCTCGCCCCCAGCCCTGAGGTAGACCCCCCCCCCCGCCGTGTAGGCGAGGGCGGGCAGGTGCTCGCCGAGCCATCTCGCAGCCGTGGTACCCGGGGGTGGCTGAGGAGAGGGCCCCGCTTCTCGGGCTTGAAGGCGGTCGGGGGGTGGGATGCCGTCCTCGGATAAGGTGGCAGAGGGACCGCTGCTCCGGCGTAGCGGGGTACGTGCGCCTGGCCCCTCAGTTTTCGGGGTGAGCAACCTGTGAAGGCAGGTGGGCGGCCTCGGCTTCTTTCGGGGTTAGAGGCAGGGCCGTTCAGGGGAAACGGCACGGCGCAGTTTGTCCCGGGTCCCTGGCTTAGTGCGGGCCCGAACTTCCACATGAAAGGGCAACTTCTCAAACTTTGGACGTGGGTTCTGTGTACCTCTGCTCAGAGGAAGGAAATTTTAGGCTGGAGGATGTTTGTTCTTAACGTTTTGTGTAGACCCGAACGTCTCCTAAGCTGTTGCTGTAAGATTAAAGTGCAGAAAGCATCAAAGGAAGAGAAGGCAGAGCACCATTTAACTTTTTGTGGTGTTTTATTTTTGTGGAAGTTTCTTATGTTGCTGAATTCTTACAACGGGAAGTACAACCTGGATGGGGGTTCTAAATGTGTAATGTAGTGACTCACATAATATGTTGTCATGTGTTCTTGAGTCTTGCTCACAAGTACTTGAAAGCTAGTTTTTTGTGTATTTTAAGTGACATGCTTGTATGTAAATATAAGTGAAATAAGCACAAGAAAAAAGGATGTGTGGACTTCAATTAGAAATACCTTTGTGCAGGACAAAAACTGCTGTACAACTTGCGGACAGCTGAATGCTGCAATATTTGCATTGTATTAATGTTGTAGGGAGTTTTGCAGTATATGCTGTATGGCTAAACCAGACTAGATTCTAATCCGGAGTTAAAAAGCTGTTGATTTGCAGCTTTTCCCCTGCTGCTCGTTCCCTTCTCACAGCTATGGTTTCAGGCAAACTTTAAATGACAGCCCAGTACCTCACTCCTCTCACCAGTGATTTTGCTAGATTCTAGTCAATAGAGCACATAAACAAGCAAACACTGTAGACCTCTTAAATAACTTGTATCTGTTGCTAAATTCTTAAATAGTTCCAGAAAGGTAGAGGAAATTGAAGCACTTTTCATGTGTAGATGAAGAGATGAAACAAACATATTATGGGAAAAACAAATGTTCTAAAATAAAGTTTATAGATTTAAAATTTCACTTGTGAGAGAAACAGTTAAAGCTTTTCTTTTTGTTCTGTTTTCCAGAAAGCGTTAGGCTTTTGGTTGGTACTGTGCCTAGTCCTGTACACCTTTGGAATCCTCAGATTGTTTCATGGAAAAGTTATCCTGTATGTGATCAATAGCAATATTGCAGAAGATGTTATCGTCTCTTTCCATGGTGGCAAAGTAATGCTTTGTATGTCTTCTGGCAAGGCATTTAAAATGATTTTTCAGTATTTTGCTGTTCTGTATGGAACTTCTAGTAGATATAGTTTTGTAGTCGTCTTCGTATCTTTCATCGTATTCTGTGGATATGGATAAAGTCAGTGCTTTAAATTTGAGAATGAATTTTGTCATTATTTTCAGTTGTTTAATGCTCTTATGTATAAAGTCCTATGTTACACGCTTTTATTTTTAAATTTTATAAATTCTGTGTTTTTAATACAGAAAAGCTTTTGAGGAAAGCATGGAGTTTTTTTTCTGGAATCTCATGGAACCTTGGGATGTGGAACAAATGCTTAAATACATGTGTTTTCTCATAGAGTTCTGAGCGGTAGCTCGGCTGGTTTGATATTTCCTCCTCCCCTATTAAAAAGAGGTTTGAAAACTAGCTGGCTAGCTTCTTATAGTACCAGTGTTTGAATCTTTATTTAAACAAAAATTAGGTAACTTCTGAGTTCAGTAAACACAAAATGAGTTTTTGTATGTACATCCATGGATGCATTTCTGTATTTAACGTCTTAGAAGTAAAGTTTTTCTGTGACTTTTCTTTGCAACTGTGTCAGGTGTCTTAAATGTTATGTGAATGCTTTTCTGATGGCAAAACTATTTAAAGTTACTTCCACTAGAGTCACTTTCTTCTCACTGCTCACTTTCCCAATTGCTTGTTCAGCCCATATGTCATAGTTTATCATCTACTCAGTTGTACTCCTACATCTATTTATGGGCTTGTTCTGTTAAAAAGATACTGAAATAAAAGGAAAAGTACAAATTGTGGTTTGCTGCCAGGAAAATGCCATGTGTGAGAGGCATCTAAAATACCTTATGTAGAAAAAGAGCATGTAGCTGTATACCTGTTGACCCAATAAGACAGATTTATTCCAGCATCTATAAAACCTGTATTTTTCTGTGGTGAAGCTTGAGCTAGAAAGCTCAGCTGAGGGAAACTGTGTTTATAAAATCGTTCATCAGTCTATTTCTAGCCTTTAAATTTCATTTGTGCCATTATGTGCTTTTCTGAAGTTTTTTTCTAAAACAGGAAATTGCAGTGATTTAATTAAGAGATAGATGTGACATTGCTGTACCTAAACCATGACTTTGTGAACAATATCACTGATCCATGTTAGATTTATATTTTGTTGTCCTGTCTCTGGGAAGAAGCAGACATATTAAGCTGTGCCAAATACTATTGGTCTGGGTAATCTGACTACTTTCATCACATCTGTAAACTGGTGCATCATTCCAAAACCTGACTGCAGGTTGGAAGGCCTTGGAATAAAAATACTGAATTCTGAATGTTATCCATGTATAACAATATTATAACCCTGTAATTCTATGCAATTCAATATGCTGTTCCAACAGCAGGGGAACCTTTTGTGGAAAATTTATGAGTGCCATCTTCATTTTTAGAAGTAACCTGAATTTGAGCATGTAGTTTGTAAGCCAAATGGAAAATGCATGTTTATACATGTAATTTGGTGATTTTATTTTTTAAAATCATTAAATAAATGGACGTCTTTTATTTAAAATTATTTTCAGTCAGTGTGTGACAGAAATATTTTCATTTCATGGGAACTCAACAAAAAATGTAAGTGCAGTCTAGTATATTGTCCAACACTTAAAATTTGACATAGGAGAGTCTTTTCCATAGGCACTTTAATATATGTGTCAACTTGACAGTTCCTAAACTACTGTTTCCTAGTTGTTTGAAGGAATATTTTGTTTTATTGTATTCTTTGTTGTTGTTTCTTGTAGATAAGGTCATATACTTACTGTGAGTGAGATTTTTGAAAGCAGTGTATATTTTGGCTGGCCTCCAAGTAGAGAACGCAGTAGACCCAAGTTGTTTTCCTCTTCCATGGTTCCTCATCTTAACTTTTAGCATTCAACAAATAAAAATTGCAGTGATGTTTGCAGAATGAATGTAATTCTACTTATGTTGGGAGCTAGTGATTCTGTGTGACTGATCTCTGTGCCCCATTAATATACATGTGATCCAGATCAGGTGTGGATTTGCAAGTACATTTCTGTTGAATTAGCTAAAGCACATAAGGCTGAATTTGTGCCAACTGCAGGAGAACAGGCAGTACCTCATTTAGTAGAAAGCCTTCTGGTACGAGGTTAACTCATCAGGTTTTATGAATACATTCTAACTGGCAGCATGAGTTTATAGGATTAGCGCTTTGTCTTGTGGATTATCACATTCTTCACCTAATATAGCAAATGCAGTGTTCGGGTTCTTAGTATCTTGAATGAAAAAGGCAGTAGATATGTCGTAGACATTCTTTAGGAGTGAATCCTGGGATGCAGGAGGTCACAGACCATGTATCTGACAACTGTAGCTATCCGTCTTCCTTCTGGATAATCACGTTTTTAGATTTGAGTTCAATGGATAGCTTTATACTCATGACCAACAGAGCCACTTTGCCATTCCTGAATAGAACCTTGTGATTCATACTGGGACATTGGCATGCTGCGTTCTTAAAGATACCCATTTTTTCACTTAAGAGAGAGTACTACTCTTAATCTTTCTCATTGCAGTTCTTCCTGTTCCTTAAGGCAGTAACTAGAACAATTCTATTCAGTTGTTCTTCTAAATCTTTGCATCTTGGGCATCTTTTTCTGGCTGTTTTTCTTTTGTTGCAGACCTGCATCCTTCTGTCTGCTCAGTCAACTGACTCCCACTGTATACTCATCTTTTCAACATGATCCTTCCAGTCCTTGGCAATACCTGCCTTCCTCCAGCCCTGACTGCACATTGGACTAAAAAAATACATATATGTTGTTTGTACCATTACTTCTCTTGCCTTTCTCCACAGTTGCAGACAAAAAAGACTTTAGAAGTCTGAATTTACGGGAGCTCTCAAGAAAGCTTTATTCTCACAAACAAGTGTTGCAAATTTCAGAGATGTTGATCTCATCTTTGTAAATTATGCCAGCGTAGTCTAAAACATTTCTGACAAAATATTTCCTGTCTCACTTCCAAAGACAACTGTCTATAGTTATTTACAAGGTTCACCTCTTATTTAAAAAGCTGATTTGTGATACCTAAAAGAAGTGTTCGTTGCTTGGGCTTTGTTTTTGGTTTTTTGAGTGTTTTTTTTTTTTTTTTAAGTTGTTGGTCTTGACTGTCTGCCCCATCCCAAGCCCCCATGACATGATTTTCTGCCTGTCTGCTTAGATTTAGCAGGAGTTCTGAACTAGGAGCTCTCTTGCATTTCAGTATGGTACAGTTGGACTCTGGCAAACGATGTTATTTATGTGGACTTTCGTATCTTCATTTAAGTCAGTGAAATCCTCAAGCCTTTGTATTAAGTATAACAATAGTTTTAAAGAACAAAGTCAAAATTACTAGATTCCCACACAGTAATAATCCCCCTTGCTTTTGTGAAAGGAAGCTCATGGATGTATAGAAAACACAGCCATTCAGTTATGGTTGTGTCTGTGTAATTGCAGTTTGGGTTCTTTTATGCTTGTCTCTTTCCTGTTTCGGTGTTGGTGTAATAATTTACAACATCACAATATTGATCTTAAATGTGTATAAACTTCACTACAAAACAAATGATCTTTAGTGATTTCGGGCAATCTGTTGCATTATTATTTTAAATCTTAATTTGGAAGTTTCTTTATAAGATCACCATTTATGATTGTATCATGATTTTAATTCTTTAACATTCTTAGGAAAAAGATTACTTCAGTACGTGTTGTTTTTAGAAGGGACTAAAGAGAAACTGTATGTTTTGTACTATGCCATGATACTAGCAATGGCATCTTTGCTTTTTGTCTTGTGATTAAAAAGTTTGACTATGGATATATAAAAATTACTTTAACTTATCTTTTGCATCAGGCATTAAGCTTTTTTTTTTTTAATTTTGTATTTTTAGAGTTAGACAGCAAACATTTTAACCTTAAAAGATGATTTTCCTTCAAGTTGTTTTTTTACAAACAATGTGATCCCCCTCCCTCCCCCGAATTAGAGACCAAAAAGCTCTGGTAAAGTACTTTTTGGTAAGCTGTTCACTCCCAGCATCAGTGGTACCTAAAGACTACAGATAAGTAGTTTCTTCCTACTTCTTCTGGCAGCACGGTTCATTGTATCATCATTGTGCTGATATGACAGTTTACTTCAGTCCTATAGATGATATTACTGAAATGATTCTGTATTTAAGCTCACCTTCTTTTGTGAAGTTATTTTTAACTCGCTTCAGAACTAAAGTTTACAGTATAGCTCCTTGCATAATTGTGTTGGCACAGCTTGAACTCGGGCTTTGTGCTATAAAGAGTTAGGCTGTGCTGGTTTATCAAAGTGGATTATTCTTGTGCTGCCACATTCTACCCTTTAGTTGCTTTGGTCCTCTTGAGAAGAAAGACTTGAGTACTTGGCACATCCTAATGTCTGGCTAAATATTCTGAAACCAAGTCATGGGTCTGTCTTCAGAGGGCATGAAACTCTGAAGTCAGTTTTGCTGCTGAGCTTGATGGATGTCTGCAGTGTTTCCTGTAATATGCAAATCTGGCAAACCTCAGGGTAGAAAACTGGAAGTATAAAAGTGATATTTAACATGTTCTATTAAGTGTGAAGTTTTTCTGCCATGGAAACGTTGAAATAAAGATATGAATTAACTTGATAATTTGCTATTAAAAAGATTTTTCCAATATGTGTGTAGGAGAACCTGTATTGATGAAAACTTGCTATTCTGAGGTTGAGTCTTAGTCATTGTCTGGCTTTACTGAGGCCAGCTGTTCTATTTATTGTGCTTGTTTGCTCAGTGTCCTACTGTTACCTTGGGCTTTGTGTAAATTACTGCTTTGTTACTCTGTAAAAGAAACTTAGTTGGCTTCACCTGAGAGATTCTGTATCCAAAAAGTATTTAAGTTGGTAAGGTATATAAAGAGCAGTTGGAAAAATCAGTACTCTAAACTTGTAAGAGCAAGAAGTTTTGAGTGCACTATTCAGATAAATGCAGTTTTTGAAATGGCTCTACTTAGTGATGTTTCTGAGCAGAAGGATAATTAAGATACTGAAATTTATTAGATGATTAAGGCAAAGATGAGCTCTTTTTGCTTAGATGCTTTTGTGTACTAGGAATATATGCTTTTGCAATAAAAGAGTTGATCTGTTGATCTCTTTTTAATGCTTAAACATATTTTTTTCTCCTTGTCCATTGAGTAGGAGCAGACAAGACAAAAATAAATTTGGCTGTAAGAAGTGTTAAGAGTTGAGGATTTGGAAGGTGTTTCCCATTATCATGCCTTTGCCCTTGGTGTTTGCAAAGCTGTGGAGCAAGCTTCAAAATCTCTCTGTCTATGGCTTGAATATGTAACAGGAGGGAAAGTATCATGTACCTGTTTATACTGTCCCAGCAAAATGACCTAAAAATCACCTAGTGTCACAGATACCCATGTGCATTATTATTTGATTTGAAAGTATGTTATCTGTTTAGATCAAATTTTGACTTTGTTTCATTTTGGTGTAATTGATGGCTAACGCCTTCCTTGAAAACCATATTTTTGTGTAATTTTTAAAAATTTCTGTTGATATTCTCTCAGGATCTCAGCTCATGGGGGTAGTTAACGTAGAGCATTTAAGAACCAATTCTTTAAATAAGAGATTTGTTGTTTAACATGATAGGCATATAAATTGCTTTCCTTTCCTGGCTTTGGTAATTGAAGGATCATTGAAGCTCTGAGTAACACAATTTCTTGTCTGTTTAGGTATCAACTTAATAAATCAAGTAGCTGTGTAGACATATATCTGTATGTTTATAAGGGCGCTATGTATTTATATTTAGAGATGCATGTGAACTGCAATACTATATGTACCTATATAAATTGATACTGAAATTAGAAAATACTTTTTGTAAAGCTACTTATTTAAAGGAATCAACACCATTTGAGTATACAGTGCTTCAGTTTATGAAATAAACTGTACCTCATTGCTTTTTCATATATGCTTTTTAGAAATGTAGTATTGCATTGGAAGTGCGTAATGTGCTTAGCAAAGGTACCTGGTTCAATCTTTAGTGAAATATAACAGTATCTAGGCAACCGGAATGGACAGGAAGTCTTCACAATCATTGCTCTAAACAGATTGCTTTTAAAGAAGAAATCAATGTACTGTAATGAGAATTCCTGTTAAAGCTGTGAAGCGGGTTTATAGTTCTTAATACCTTGTAGAATTTAATATGGTCTGTTTCTTGAAATACTATTACAGTCACATGGCTTCCTGTATCCCACCTTCCCTTTGCAAAGCTGATAATTTTTTCCATACAACTGTATGTTGTTTTTTACATGGGTGAAGCTCTTCTAGTTGTTTGGCTCGTAATACCTGTTGTTATCCATCGTGATCATGAGGACATTCTGAATCTCTGTGGTTTTTTTAGTAGTTTCCAGCAAAACTCAAGAGCGTTTTGCCTACTTTCTAAACCTGCATGAGAATGCTGGAAATAAGCAGTGCATGTTGTCTGATGCTGTAGTGACGTAAGCAGGTGTGCCGTTCTAGAAGCTCTGCGTTGCTAAGAAGGAGAGTGCTCTCACAGCATCTGGCTGAAGGGTTTTGCCCTCTCCCTGGCACTTTTAATTGCTTAATTCGGTTTTGTGCTGGTTTAATAATCTGATGGACTGTTCTGTTTGGAGTTACTTTGCTGCTAGAGTGGTCAGTTTAACTGGTATTTCGTAATGGTCTGGTGAGGACCTGAACAAATCATGGTGAGGAGCAGAGATACATGCCTTATGCAAATGGAGTACTGGAAATGCATAGCAGCGGGTGGAAGAGAACATGGGTGCAGAATAGGATTCTTTCTGCGTTTCTGTGTCATTCGTTGTGGAATCGCCTCGGGAATAATGTGAAATTGTGTTCACCTGTGAGGTCCGGTCGGTAGACACATTAAACTATTCAAAAGCCACTTATTTTAAAACCTTATTGCTGGGATAGGAGATAATGCCAGTCTTTCTCAATGGCACTTTGATTAGGGCACTTAATTGGAAAATCAAGGCAGGAGTTTGTTTTCATTCCAAGTCCAAGGAGTCTCAGACCTATATTTCCTTATTTTTCTGAGTGTTCTTCTAATTTACAGGTCATAGCCTTGACTAGGAAGAATCGTCTTCTACCTAGTACTTTGTGAAGAATACAAGATGGTAGTGGACAAGAAGCGTAACTGCCAGCTTAGTGTCCAAACAGTAGAGAGGAGAGTGGACACAGTCTCCAGTTAAAACAGTAGACCTGTACTAAAATTATAAACAGAATAAAGTGTGTAGTACTGGAATGTAATTTTAGAACTTGCTGTGACTGGAGATGAATGTCTTGTCATAGCAAAATTTGGAGTAAACGTGACAATTGTCTTGAGTATTTATAGATTTTATTTCATTAAATGTTATTTTGAATGCTCATTGATTTCCGAATCTGCCAGTAATGTACTGCACAAGGATGAACTGAAAATAAGCTGCTAAGTCTCATTTAGGTGTTGTCTGTATTCTTCATGCATTAAATATTTCTTGAAGCGTTTTGGAAGTGGATTTCTCAGCTGCATGCAGGTTCAGTTACTGATCCTTAATAAATCCGGTAGACTCTCAGCAAAACCATTATATGCTTTCTAAAGCTCTTAAAGACATTGACAGGGATTCCTCTAATATGCTTTAGTGCCTCAGTGTTTGCTAGCAAAGGCTGTCATTTAATTCCTAGATGAGAGACTGCTTAGGTTATTTTCTCTATTCCTGTTCTGGAATATAGGGCCTTTTGGGGTTAGATTAGATCGGGCTTTGACAACATGTTTGAGGCCTAACAAGCTGCTGTAGGTATCTATCTTACTCCTTGCTTCTGGGCTTGTTAGGTGCAACTGCCTGTTTGAATGGGTTGAAATATTTATATACTTCAAAGCTTTCTCAGTTTAATTTGAGACCAGTTAAATACAAAGTCTGTTTAAACAACAAGAACAAAAATGTCAGATTTTTGTTTTAGTACTGTTAACCACAAAAAATACTCTAGTTGTAGGTAGCTTTGTGTGGAAAAATGCATGTGTGTGTGACAAGAATATGGTTAAGTATACACATGAATTTTTCTTTCCTGATTCAAATACAGATAGGAGTTCTGAAAATGTTTGCTTTTGAAAAAGGTCGGTCTGGCTAGCTAGATCCTTTTCATTTAACATCTCAATCTGTATCACTTTGTAAGTCCTTACAGTTTTTTGGTGGAGGTGGAGACCTTTTATAGTAAACTATCAATATGCTTATTCTCCTTATTTTTGTGTTACAAGGTAAAAAACACTCTTAAGTTAGGCATGGATGAAGACTGAGAACTTATGTGAACTAAAGGTTATTGCACTGCTTTTACAGTAATGGGCTAACTTTTAGTATAACTATGTTTGCCCTGGTACAAACTTTGACAGTACCCATTTATCTTACTTGCAAATAATGGTGTTACCTGACAAGTAGAGCTTTGAATAAAATCATTTGAGATATATACATGAGAGATCTTTTTCCTGGTTTGGTTGGAGTAGATGATCTTAAAGGTCCGTTCCAACCTATACAGTCTAAGAGGTTCCTCCAGAGTATTGATGATAACTTCTTAACCCAGCTGGTAGAAGAGCCAATCAGGGGAGAGGCACTACTGGACCTAGTACTGATGAACAAAGAGGGACTGGTGGATGATATCAAGGTGAACGGTAACCTCGGTGGCAGTGATCATAGAGAGATAGAGTTCAGGATTGTGGGTAACATACAAAAAACAAGTAGGACTGAAACTATGGATTTCAAGAGGGTTAACTTTGTCCTTTTCAAGAAACTGCTAGGTGAAATCCCATGGGTTAGGGCTCTGGAAGGCAAGGGGGCTCAAGAGA
>JAOXNO010000001.1:12231921-12258750 GCA_028565335.1 Limnodromus scolopaceus | reverse complement strand
CTGCCCAGAGAGGTGGTGGAGTCTCCTTCTCTGGAGACATTCAAAACCTGCCTGGACAAGTTCCTGTGCAACGTGCTGTAGGTAGACCCACTCTGGTGGGGGGGTTGGACTAGATGATCTCTAGAGGTCCCTTCCAACCCCATATGATTCTATGATTCTAGGCGATTCTGTGATATGAATGTGTGCACCTTGCTTTCTGGTTTTCCCAGCTCTTTGTACAGT
The DNA here is from genome assembly GCA_028565335.1 of Limnodromus scolopaceus. Classification (NCBI taxonomy): domain Eukaryota; kingdom Metazoa; phylum Chordata; class Aves; order Charadriiformes; family Scolopacidae; genus Limnodromus; species Limnodromus scolopaceus. The sequence continues at coordinate 12,258,528 of JAOXNO010000001.1, read as the reverse complement.
TACATAGTAATATGGGGTAGCAGGGAAAGTTAGACCTGTCACGATTGTAGGTGATACAACAGCAGTCCTGGTCTGAATTGCAAGTGGAGCCTGAGATGAAAATATGATATGAATTCCAAATTCTTTTGTTGTATATATCCACCAGAATAACCTGCACAAAGTCTGCCTCTGTCGCAGTGGGTAATTTTTTGTAAAGTGTCTTTGATTGTGATTAATGATAGTCTGCTGAGTAGTAGGTGTTCTCTCCAGTATCTTGGTCACTGAACCTACCATCTTTGCATACCATATTTATAGCTCGGTGAACAGTAAAAGGCCATGAAGGCTTTGAAGGCCAACCACAGTCAAGAAAAATGTCAGGGCACTCTGGATTTCAAAGGTTTATTGGATATATATTTGGAGGTCTGAATGAGGCAGGCTGTGTTCTGCTGTCAGAAATTGACAGTAACTGTCTTGGTAAACTTAAGATCCAAGGAGGTGGTTCTTTTTGTTGGAGCACTTGGCATTTATCTCGTGCAGTGTGGTCATATACTCATGTTCTAGAAGGTCTTTAGTCATGTTTTTTCGTACTTTGATTTCAAATTATGTAATGATTGTTTCTGAACATACTACTATGTGTGGAAGAAGATAACCACTTCAAATTTTTGTTTTACGTAACAAATTTAAATCTTATTTTAATTTTGAAAAGAAGATCAGTTATTTGCTATTAGTGAAGTTCCATTAGAAACACTAAGTTTCTGGACTTTGAGTTTTGAGGAGATTCCCAAATCTTTTATAGGATAGTGTGGAGGCTGGCCTTTGATACTTCTAAGTAGTCAACTGATAATCTTATCAAGCTACTGTCAACACTGACATTTTAGATAAACCTGGAGCTGCAAATGTTTTAGCCATTGTTGGTGTGGCACATAGTTGCCAGGCAGCAAGCATGATTACTATGTGTTTTTCATCTCTAAGTATGCATCTGTTCCCTTCTTTAATTTCTGGTATAAGTAAGAAGTTTATTTCCAAGCCTTTGAGTTTCAGTTTGTCATGGTCCTGCTGGGTTTGGCACCTCATACAAAGGAAGCTACGGCTATGTCTTAATTGAAGAAACTGATTCAGATTTTAAAGTACAATGGCACTGTCCCTCTCTAAGACAATGATGCTGTTTTTTTAAGAAATCTCTCAATTCCATGGTACCGTATTTACTTTTGAAAGTTTCAGAGAGTTTCTGAAATCTGACACTTGGGATTGTACTGGTGCTCTCCTCTGTAGTGGGACAATGAATCCACAGTATGGTTATAGTGTAAGTGATGCACATAATGATAAAAGGATTCCTACTATATATCAGTAGCTCTACAGCCAGTAATTTTAAACAGTTGAGGGCTATAAATATAAGAATGGTTTTGAAGAGCTAGGTATAATTTATATTCAAAATCTGCATGCATTCAAGTGTGTTGTGCATAAAATTGCACATAACAAAATTTCTGCTAAGGTGTCTGCTTACCATGTGCATCAAATTCTATGCAAAATGAAGATTTCATAAAACCTTTCTCATAAAAAGGTATTAAGCACTAATAGAAAATTTGAAATAGCTGGAATATCAATTCATACTTCTAAAGATAAAGATGTGAATAGAAGTAACCGTAAGGTTTGTGAAATGGAGAATGTTCTTGTTTCACCATAACCTTTTTTCTTTTTTTCCAGAATTCATTGTGTGCCAGAGGTTATACTGCATATAAACCCAAACTTTTTCTTTGTTCAGTACTACACTAATTAATACAGTCTTTTTCACTTGCTTATGTGTTTACTATAGTAATAGCCTTGGTATCTAAGAAACTTAAAGCATTTTATTGGAGGTCTAGACCTGAATAGACACATAAAATGCTAATGTGAGTTAATATGCGATTGCTTCTTAAGGTAACATTTTATAATAACAACTGTTTTCTTAAATGATGTTTTATATATAATATATCGACTATTTTGTTGTGTGCTATTGATTTCAAACATCTCCTAAGAGCAATACTGAAGACCTAGGGAAAGAAGTAATTATTTGTAATTAATTCTTGATTTGTTAGGGAATTTACAAAAGTGACAGTGGCTTTATAGGTTTTAATGGTGCTGCTTCTGTAGAACTAAGCCAGCATGCAACTACTGAAACCTTGAGAATTATCTCAGGTCTTTTATCTGAGTCAGTGTCATAATTTTAGAATTTGTCACTCCTGTGGTTTCAACCAGTGATGTATTTTGGGTTTCACACTCTATTACTACATGGCTCAGTTACTGAAATATTTTCTGCCAGATATTATTCACACAACTTCGTTCTTATCTCATTCAAGGTTTCCTGGCATGTTCAAATTCCAGTAGCTATGGAAATTCCAAGACGAATGCCACTTATGCACGAATGCCTTTGGTTGACTATGTGAAAACAGTTGGGAAGGGAAAAAGGAACACAAACTGTCAGTGGCAGCAGCCGCCTCAGAAGAGTACAAGATGGTGGATGAGAAGCGTAGCTGCTAGGTGACTTCAGAAAGGGGGAGTGGGGGCACAAGACAAAAAGTAAATTTTGCAGGGGCCTGTAGTGGTGTGGGTGTGGGTGTCAGAGCATGTTTCATTTAGTGGTCAACCTGTCTAGTGAATGTGTAGCAACAACTTTCCACTGTTCATGGGTTTCTTGTACTAGCGTTGATGTATTTTGAATAGAGTAACAGTGATTAGCATCTTGAATTCTTACTTAAGTCTCATGTCTGGTAATGTGTCATGAGGTGATAAATTTAAGAGACCATATTTCCAAGCTGTCTGCTTGCCATGTGCATTTCTAAGAGTTTACTGGCCACGTACAGACACAGTAATGATCACGGGGTATTTAGCTTGTGCTATGACCAGTGGCACCTGAGGAACAGCCACTATTCATCTTGTGCTTTCCCCTGTGAAATACTAATATCTGACAGAAGACTGCGTAGGAGAGTTGTGGGGAGAGGACTTCACAATAGGTGAATGTGAATCCAACAATCTACGAGTCAATGTGTTTTTATTTTGAATTTCATGGTGCAAGTTTCAGGTTTTACAGTCTGAAAAGCTGACAAGCATCCACTGGAAGTTTTATATTAATTACTGTTGTCCATACTTGAAATCTTTTCTGGCAACATGCAAGACTGTTCTACTTGTTTGTGGGTTCTGTTCCTTTTTCTGATTTAGTTGGTGGTTCAAAGACAGCCCTGGTCTACTCTTCAGTTTTTATTTAACGCTTCTCTTCATCTATTTTTATTTTCTCCCAAAATTTAGTGTACAACTTTTTCTGTGTTAGTATTGCAAGGAGTGTATTTGTGCTATTAGTCAGTTAGTTTCCTGCAAGGAGGGATACTATGAACTTGAAGTTTGCATTGTTTTTTATTTTGGTATTTGATTAGTTTCTTCAGTAAGCAATTAGCAAATGCTTCAGCACTTACAAACAGTTTCTGTGCTTGGGTGCACAAAACATTTGTTCCAGAAATTTGTAGTTCTGGAATGCTTGCTATGTGGCAGTGTGTGGGATAATAAATCATGAGACACTGAGTAGTTTACAGTAACATTTTTGCTGACCTGTTATTTTTAATTAATTTATAAAATACTTGTTTAAATTATTTTTGAACAGAGGCTGGTTCCATTTGGAAAGTAAAAGAATATTGAAACTATCTAAAGTGATGTTTGCTACGTTTTCATAGTAGTGAATCATAGAACCATAGAATCACTGAGTTTGTGTTTTTAATATTTTTTAGAAAGTTCTTGTGTAACTGGCAAAATAGCAGCTCGGGGAATCAAATAGTGCTTTATATGCTTTTTAAATCTATTTGAGTTTTGTTAGCCCTACACAGTTCCTTCAGAGTGCTATACATGAGGTCAATCTGTTAAATGGGGGGTTTTAATTAGTTGTGGTTTTTTTTTGTTTGGGTGTTTTTGGGTTGTTTTTTTTAAGATGCTTGAACATGAAGGTTCTTTGATTTTTCTCTCAATTTCCAAAATTGAAAGTTGGCTTTGAAAGAAAAATTGTAATACAAATTTAGTCCCTCTTATTTAGCCGAGGTTCAGATTAACTGTGTGATGGATGGTGCAGTGGGGTTAGACATAGGCCTTGGTTTGGGTGCTAGTTATGAATTCACTGAGTGTTATCATAACTCGTGCTCCAGGATCCAGGTAAATGACTGGTTTGGATAGCTGTGGAAGTAGTGACAGGAGAAGGTAGAGCCTGGTTACTAAACTTTGAGGCAGAAGACCCTTCAGAGTATGGTAGAATCTATGTAGGAAAACATGCTGGTTCCTGGGTTAAATTGTGCTGATTAAGTTGGATATGCTTTGCCTTCACACTTTGTCAGTCTACATAATGAAGCATTCTGGCAAGCAGGTGTAATAAGACTATTAGACCTAGTTGAAGTTACTTTCCTACTGAACCATGTGAATAAAACTTTTAAGGTTAAGATTCTGTGCTTTAAATAATTGTATTTTCATAGGATGTGTTGCCCCCTTTTTTTTTTTTTTTTTTTGAGGAGCACACAAAGAACACAAAGTGTGCTACAGAGGTGAAAATACTCATGCATTATTAAAACTTTATTTTGTCAAAGTGACCTAACAGCATAGACTTTCGTTTAAAACTAAGTAAACAAAAAGTCCCCACCAATCTTTCAAATTTGGAACTGATACACTGCTGTTTTTGTAGTCTGAGCAGAACTGTCATGTCTTTTTATTAATATTTTGTTATGCATAAAAAGTAACTGAGCCAATAAGACTTCTATTCAAATTACTGGCAGTAGTGAAGCTGAAATCAAGTATCACACTCAAGTAGTAGGCAATAAATAGCATCCTTGACTAGACGATTGAGGAATATGCAATCAAGTCTGTCTAAATTTGAGTAGGGTTTGGTTGTAACAGTACAATGATCTCTGACACTTTATATGCAGCTGTCACATGAAATATTTAATACTGCTTGCTCCTGTCTAAAACTTTCTAAAACAGAGCTTGTTCTCATTTTGCTGTATGGACAACTTGCACTGAGATAGAGGAGGAAATTTTACAAATGCATCCATCAGAAAACCTGTCTGAGCTCTACTTCGGGAGTGCAAAAATAATGAATCTCCTTTCAGTATGGGACAGCGAGTAAGGTGACATTTTCTTACATGCTTCACAATGATTATTAGGCAAGCTTCAGGCACTTAACATGCAGTTAAAAAGAAAAAAAAACTCAAACACAACTGTTTCTATTTTCCATTGAATAAAATAGGGGACTACATCTTCCAGGAATTCACTGTTGATATTAGGTACTCTGTAATAGATGACTTTTTTAAAAAAAATAGGTATTATGAGTGTCTGTGGTTATGTTACTGAGACGACTTTTGTGAGAATTCTAGGTACTTGGTACACGTGAATTCTAACACCACAGAGAAACCTGCATATCTGACTCAGGAAAAACTGAGTAGAAACTCTATTACAAAATAATTAAATTTTGATACTGTGACTAGCCCTGACACTGACGTCCTCGGTTAGTCAAATGTGGTGATTTTTTTAACAGAAAGAGCACTTCACAAGATAATGCAAATTAAATGCTGTAGCAGTATTTCCAAGTCCAAAATTGCTGTTGAATGCAGGGATGTATACTTTTGTCACCTATTTGTGCTTAAATGCATAATTCAGTATTTACAGATTAAGTGTTAATTTGGTTTATAAATGCTTCAGGTGTCACAATAATAAATGACTTATGTACTGGTGTCTCTGTTTTCTGTTTATATTAATATACTAGTATTGAACTTCCATGGCAGCCCAGAGTCTGCGAACTACTGTTGCTCTAGAAAGAAATTTGCAATTTTGTAGAAAGTTTTTTACTTGGACGTGGGCTAAAGATGGCATTAAGCAGCCTTAGATTGATGTTGGCAGGCCTACTCTATTCCTTAGCTACTTAATTCTGCAGCACACTAGCTCCTGTTGGTGCTAACACTCATTCTGCTGTGTTGGAGGAGGGGAAGTCTAGTCACACCAGTAGCAGTGCTGGGGAGGAGCTGGCACAACTTTTGGCAACCAGTCTTGAACTGGCTTGAGACTATCATGAAGCTACGTATTGGGTTTAACGGAGGCATATCCCAAAGGCATCACTATACAGTAGTCAAAGTATTAAAATATTCTGTTATACTGACATCAAATAATATTTTGAGTTTAAAGATACCTCTTAGAGGTCAACTAGCTCAACCCTTGGCTCAAAGCCAGGCTAACATGAAAATAAATAAGGTTGCTCAGAGCCTTGTCCAGTTGAATCTTGAAGATCTCCAAAGCTGAGTTTCTACTCTTCAACGAGCAATCTACTCTTTATTATTTTTTATATATTTATTTTTATATAATTTATTAAATTCTACTCTTTATGTGCAGTGAGTTCCAGTCAGTGCTTAAGTCGGTACTCAGCCTCTTGCATGGGGTTCCTTGCCCCCTTTTATCTCTGTAAAACTGCCTGTGCTTCTTGATTGCCTCACATCTTTTTGTTGTGTACCTCTGAGAAGTTTGCTTCTGTCTTCAGTGCTCCTAAGTGGATTTTATGGAGAGGACAGCAACTGGACACACACCCCACCTCACCTCCTTCCCCTGGTAGTCTTTCTGGGATTAAAAAGCCCAGTTTCGTGTTGCTTTTCCTTGTCTGCCATGATCACCAGCCCTCTAATTAACTAAATGTCCTACTACTGTTTTTGCTCTAGTTTATTACTGTCTCATTTTCTGGGTGCGGAGGAGGGGAACAGTACACTGTACTCATACAGCATCATGAATGCTGGCTGCTGGGCAATAACAGCTGCTTTTGACTTGACTGCAGTTTTGCCAGTGCAGCAGTGGTAGCTGTCGGCTGTGGTCAACCCAAACACCTACACAGCCGCTTGATCACTGTCCTCTCCCTTGGGATAAGGAGAGAATAGAAGAAAGGCTAGAAGACTCGTGGATAATGATAGACATTTTAATGGGGAGAGCAAAAGCTTGCACACATAAGCAAAGCAAAAAGAATTAATTCCCTACTTCCTATTGGGAGGCAGATGTTTGGCCACTTTGTGGAAAGCAGGGTCTCAGCATGCATGATGGTTGTTTGGGAAGACAAGCACATAACCACACATGTCCACCCTTCCTCCTCCTTTCCCTGACCTTTTACTGCAGAGCATCATGTGTTATGGAATATCCCTTTAGCCGACTTGGCTTAGTTGTTGTGGCCATGTCCCTTCTCAACCTCTTGTCCACCCCCAACCTACTCACTAGGGGTGGGGACAGAGTGGAAAAGAGAAAAAGTCTTGATGCTGTGCATGGACTTTTCAGCAATAGCAAAACCACCAGTGTGTTATCAACACTGGTTTAGCCACAAATCCAAATCACAGAACCATATGGGATGCTGTGGAGAAAGTTAACTCCATCCCAGCCAGACCCAGCGCAGCAGCCTGATATGTGGTTGACCTTCATTGCCATAAGGGCCCACTACTGACTCTTGAGGTTGTTGATCCTCACAGTTGTTTTCTGCAAGGCCTAACCTGTTAGTCACAAGTCTGTATTACTGCATGGGTTATTTTGTGTCACTTGCAGGACTTCACATTTATCTCTATTCACTGTCGTGAGATTCCGGTCAGGTCAATCCTTTAGCTTGTTGAGGATGCTCTGAATAGCACCTCTGTTCTTCAATGTTGTGACCACTTCCTGGCCTACCAGGCTGATGTCACCTGCAAACTTGATGTGGATGTGTTCTGTCTTGGCTTTCAGGTCATTGCTGAAGACATTAAACTGGATTAGCCTGGTATCATCTCCTAAGATTGCCTCATCTGTCTGGTTTCCAGTTAGATTTTAAACTGTGACCACAAACCTTTAAGTCTGGCTGTCTAGGCAGATTTTCAAACACCTTGAAGTTGATAGTTATCCAATTTGGTATGAGGATGCTATAGGAGGTAGCATCAGAAGCCTTATTAGAGTCAAAGTAAATGACATCTATTGGTGTCTTTCATTCCCCAAGCTAGCTTGTTTCCTCACAAAAAGTTACCAAATTGGGCACAGTTTGCACTTTGTAAATCTATGATGGCAATTTGTAGTCACCTTCTTTTCATTTGTGTGCCTGGAAATTAATTCCAGGAGTATTTGTTGTAGAATTAGTGTGAGGATCAGGGTGAGGCTGACTGATAAAGCCTCAGACTCCCCTTCTTGCCCGTTTTTGAAGATTAATACAGCCTTTATCAGTGGCTTCCCATGGTCACAATGACCTCTGAAGAAGAGAGGTTTTTTTTGGTTGTGTTGGAATTGGACAACTGGTGATCTGTTTGCATTAGAAACACCTGTAGACTGTGTGAAGATTATACTTACTTGTTTCTGTGTGTGAAGATTATAATTGCTTCTGCAAAATCCTATTGAGGAAGAGGAAATGTGAGAGTGAGAATTCAGGACAAGTCAGAGACAAAGCATGAGTGTTCTGTCTATAGGGAGGGGTTAGATCACAGCTTCAAGAGTTCAGTGAATTTTTCTGAGAAAGAAGCTGACTAAAGACAGGGGAGATAAAGTAAACTAAAGTTGTTGAGACAGAAGAAACTGCGTTTTTTCCCCCCTGTCTGTTGACAGACATACTAACTGTTTTTTGTAAACTTTGTATTTTAGCATAGCATGCTTGTCTTTTTTTTTTTTTTTTTTTTGTTTGAGAATGCTATCAGCATGTCTGGCAAACCTCATGCAATTTGTTCCGACAAAAAGTAATCTGACTGCGTTGGTTTATTCTTGCAAGGTCCAAAAGATGGTTACAAGGACTAAAACCCTGAAGAGTTTGACCATTAATACAATGTGAAGAACTTATAAATGATGTTTTTGGTTGGGTGTTGTTTATAAAGGCAGTTAGAGGAATGGAGCTTCAGACCCCTTTGAAATTGAGCAACTGATTATCTGTTCGTATTAGAAACACCAGCAGACTGTGTAAAGGACTGTAAAGATGATTCTCACTTTTGCAAAAAGAAAAGCAAAGATTTTTTTTTTTTAGAGCTGAATGATTAGTTACTAAAATGGCTTGATTTTGAAACTTTCAGCTCAAGACACATTTTGGTATTAAAATTAATTTGTAACAAATGTAACTATTGAAAGTTTTAATATTGGTTAGGTATTTGAAGCGTAGAAACTAAATGTATTTTCAAAGATCAATAAAAGTCTACTTTAATGAATTTTCACACATTTATTTTTCAGGAGCTGGTGAATCAGGGAAAAGCACAATTGTCAAACAAATGAAGTAAGTATGGTAAAATACTATGATAGAAAAATATATTTTTTTATTTGAATAGAGAATTTACTTTTTTTCCTTCCGTAGGATTATCCATGAAGCTGGTTATTCAGAAGAAGAATGTAAACAGTACAAAGCTGTTGTCTACAGTAACACCATTCAGTCCATTATTGCTATCATTAGAGCAATGGGGAGGTTGAAGATAGACTTTGGTGATCCAACCAGGGCTGTGAGTATTGAAGTATACACACAGATATACAGCTGAAATATTAATTCATTTTCAATTTTTGTCCATTATTATTTCCTGAAAAAAATCTCTTGATATCCCAAAATCTTCTTTGTCGGGTACAAAGTGTGACTGAAAATCAAATGCCATTGGTCCTTACGTGGCAAGGTGACCTACAGAGCAATCAGCAGTGAGTTGATTCATGACACCTGTTTGGTTTAGACACAATTCTCCAAATTCCATCTAAATTTGGGGAGCTAAACATCTGAGTCTAGGGAGTTTTTGAAAAACATTAAACTGTGCAGTCATGTCTCTTTCTTTCTAGAGGCTTGTGGGCTGTTATGTTCTGTAAGTCATTTAAGTTAGACATCTTCATGTTCCACAAAAAGCATAGCTTAAATAGGTAGGCATCTGGCTACTGCCTGCACTTCTCAATTAGATCATAGGTACAGCGGTGCCTAAAACATTTTTGGCCCGTGACCTTGATCCTATTTCATGCTGATTTCCAATGTGGAGGACTTTATTTTACTCAAAGCAGAGGCACGGGCATAGCCCTGCTGCTGGTATCCCATTTTTTCATGATACTGTACAGATTAAAGATTTTTCCCAAGAAATAGGAGACATGTCCTGCATACAAACCTCTGATGGGTCTATTTGCCATTCCACCTTTTGAAGCTACTCTGCAGAACTGATTCTTTTGGGTCCATGTCTGGTCAGGAGCTTAGAGGCTCTGAATCTCTAAAATGCTTAGCTTAAGTGTTTTTGCTTGTCCTCTGGTTACAGGAATCTGCTCTGTGCTGCAGCGCTGAGATTGCTAAGTTGTTAGTCTGAACAGCATTGCAACTTAGTTCGGGATGTGTGCCTTTGTTTCTTTCCACAGCAACCAGTGTCAGAGTATGGAATGCTCAATACTACATTTTTTGAAGCAGGACCTAGCCACACTATCGCTATCTTGCAGGGAAGATGGAGAAAGGATTTTCTTTTTTGCTGTTCATGTATTGAAATAAGTATGTAAGGTAGTCAGAAAGATATTTTGTCATAATTAAGTTCTTTCCGTTATGTTAAGGTTGAATTACAGTTTGGAAGGAGAGGAGGGTCTTGAAAAATAAGAAATGGTATGTAAAGTCTTCATTCATAACAAAGTCCTGTGTTCAAGATCTTATTTATTGCTGCAAAAGCAATTTATAAATATTAGAGAATATACCTTCAGTGTCCTTGTGAAATGCATTATGTATGGTTGCCATAAGGAAGACAAGCATTCGTAAGTTCACTTAAAGTGGGTCATAAAGTTGTATTTGAAATCTAAATCTGATTGGCAGTCATGTGAATTACTAGGTTTTTTTCATTTTTCTCTTTGATAGACATCATTTTATGTACATATGGTAATTCTACTTGAAGCCTCTTCAAATGTAAACACAGCTAGTAAAAGCTTCATTTTCATATTCCTCTCTACATTTGTTTTCATGTTTGCAGTTCTCTTCCTTTAAGACCAAGGTTTTCCAGGGCAGCAACAGTATCTTATCGCATGTTAGTTCAGTATTTGTGCAGTGGAGTCTTCTCTGGAGTCTGGCAGTTAATGTTGGAAAGAGGCAGATGGTAGACTCATGTTACTAAATACATAGAAATAGAAAACGGAGGAGGAGTAAATTTAGGTGTTAGCAGATAAAATGCCTAACAAGATTTTGAGGGCTATTTTATGTATGATATCAATGTGAAGTCATCTGAGTTTGTCAACTTCAGAGAGCTGTATAAATGATGAGGCAAATTTTTGTCAGGGATAATCTTAAAATAGCTGTCCATCCCTTTGCACTAATGCAGGTCCTGGTGGCCCAAGCTCTTTTTTCCAGACCAACAATGCTATGGAACGTCAGTACTAGATTTTTTCCAATTGCAAATTAAGAAATGAAAAAAGGAACTCAGACTTTTTATACTCAGGTTCATGTTTAAAAAAAATAATACATTTACTCCTCAATTATTACAGTATAGTCTTTTAAATTTTATTCTATTTCGTTGTAATTTTTTCGTGTTTTGGAAAAAAAAAAAGCTCAAAATTGTAATTCCTGAGGAAAACTGTTAAATTCAGACTCTTTCCCTTAAATTTCTGAGGGGAATTTTTGAGGGTTTTACTCTAAAAGAATAAGTTTCTTTGGAAAATCATATACTCTTATTTCTGTCATTAGACCAATGGTAAAGCAGTGAGTTGAACTTCATCTTTTTTAAAGCTATTGAGTCAAAGGAGCACAGGTTACACCAGCAACTTCAGTAATGGTCAGTCTCAAGACTGGTGTATCTTCCTTTGTCCTACAGGATGTTTCAGTACTAAAGTAGAAAGTATGTTTCGAGAGACATTTAGTGAATTTGCTTTAAAAGTCTATGGAACACTTACTGAATATAAGATTTGCTGTAATTAGTAGAGAGATGCTTAAATTAGGTTTTTTTACATTATCTCATTTGTGAAATCTGGTATAAAAATAGTGACACCTAGAGAGGAAGCTGCCCCATGCCAGTATAACTAAAGGAAAGTATCTAGAATTAATTAATAATGAAAATAGGACTTGAACATTGCATACTACCTCACTTGTGGTATCTGTAGTACTTGCCATCCATAGAAAAGACAGTATGGGGGTAACAGAGATCACTTTTTTTATTTTAGTGTTTGGGCTTTTAAAAAAGCTGAAGTGAATTCTCTTGTTCTCCCTCCCCTTTCCCATTCCCCCTGTTTCAGTGCTATTTGAAATGGAGCAAATTTTGTATGTTTGAAAGTCAGAGCATATTAGGTATGAAATGACTAATCATTCATGACAAAATTGGCTGTCAGTTTCTAAGCTGTTTCCATCATGTGTCTTAATATATTGGCTTTTCTTCAAGATCTGCTTTTATGAGTTGTAGGTCCTTGGCATTTGCATCTACGAACACTATTCAGCACCAGAATTGTCATATGGGTTTCTTTAATGCAGGAATGTTGCTCAAACTATAACCAGTGAGATCTAACTATCCAATTCTTTGGTCTTTACTACTCTGGTTTTTTATGTAATTATTGGTGCAATAGATTGAATTTTCATTAGTTGTCTACAGTTTGTCCTGTGCACGTACAGTAATCGATATTCTGTTAATTTGTTTGACAGATGTTCATTTTTAGATTAGTAGCTATTTTAGCTTTCAAAAAACTTTTTGGACTATGTATCAGTTACCTGTTGTTCATATGCGTAACTACATGTTTACATATAATTATAAGTAAATTTCTTCAAGTTTGCTTTGAGTTGATTGAATTGCAAGCTCTTTGTTTTCAGGCTGTATCAGTACTTTCATATCAGTATTACTCAATCCATCTGCAAACAATTTCCCTGTTAGCTGTCATAATCTTTGATTATTTAAGTCTACAGCAGACAATATCTTTGGAACAACCACTATTTTCTGTGCTTATCCTGAAAATGTGGGGTTTTTTCACAGCTTACTGTTTGAATAGCAAAGGCGACAGAACCGGATTTTTCTACAGATTAGTATCTATATCTACACTTACTGTTTTGTGAGAATAACCTTATATGTTGCTTGTTTTAGTCCTCTTCTTTCTTGAAATACTTTCAGTTCACAGCTGATGTGCCTAAACCTCTGTTTTCTCCTCCTTCCTGTCCAGTATCATCTGTTTTCTTTCTTGTAATTACTGTACAAACAGTACATGCTGTGGGTGGTAGTTACAAGCCACAAGTATGCTGATTTTTCTGGCTGACATACCTTGGCATCAGATCACATACAACTAATAACCAAGGTCAAGCAGCTACCACAGGAGAGTACTAATGTGGATCTTTTTCGTCTTCCCAGCTGCTATCCTCTTTTTCCAGTGCCTTACAGGTCTAACATTTTTAAGTTTCTTTCCTCAATCAAAATTGGATGAAGGTAGCCAGCTGGTCAAATTCTGTTACAGGACACTGGTGGATTGACATCCTGTACTCCATTAGCCTCACTCTCAAAGACGGTCATTATACATAGTCTTAAAATCCAGCATTTGCTGTCTTAAAAATCTTGAAATTTGCATTACCAAAAATACTTGGTCTCTGTAGAAAAATTAAGATAATGGATATTTGTAACTGTTTTATCTGGAAGGGCTTTAAGAATTATTTTACCTGATGCTTAATTGGAAAGAAATAATCATTTGTCACTTTCAAAGAAAGTTGGTTTTTGAAGCTTAAGTGAATAATATGTTCTCTTCAGTCAATCAAAATACATCTGCATTTCTGAATGTTCTAGTATGCATTGTAACCATTCTATTCACTTTGTGGTATTTGATAAACAAATAAGGTTAACTTGAGACTTGTGCACAAAATATGTTACTGTGTTACTGGTTTGGTTTGTAGAAGCTTAGTTCAAGTTATAAACAGATCAGAAGAAGCTTTATCAGCTAATGGGAAATTTGGTTAACTAGTCTTTCTGTTGTTGAAAAATTTATACGCTATGCAGAACACTAAACCCAATTGTTTTCCTTCACCTTTTTTTGGTTTGGTTACATTCATATTTACCAGGTTAAGAAAGTAGCTCATTTACTGAATATAGTTTTTAGATGATAATACTTTTGTTATATTTCTCAGTATTTGTCTCTCCACTTTCTGTTTACATCCTGAAGGATGATGCTCGACAACTCTTTGTGTTAGCTGGAGCAGCAGAGGAAGGATTTATGACTGCAGAGCTTGCTGGAGTTATCAAGAGACTGTGGAAAGACAGTGGAGTTCAAGCTTGTTTCAACAGATCTAGAGAATACCAGCTTAATGACTCTGCTGCCTAGTAAGTACTATGTGACAAACAAGACCATCTTTGTGTTGTAAGTAGAAGGTAAAGGAATAGAAATCTCATCTTTTTCAGCAATCCTGCTCCCATGTAGATGGAAAACATAGAAGTATCTGGACAAAGATACTGTCCATCTACTTGAGTCAAAAGGCTGCAACGAACCTTCAGAGTTGTAGAGGTGGAGGTGTGGTATAATTATGAATTTGAGACATATGCTGACCTGTTGTTTCTTCCTCTTGAGGAAGACAAAAAATTGCTTAAAAGTGCTTTAATATGTTACATAGCATTTTTACTACAAAACTATAGCTCAGTACCTGTTAGTATCTGAACATGTCCAGGAAACTTGATTACGTGCTGTAAATCTGTGTTACCAAGGATACTACTTTCATGTTCACAGTAGAGTTTCTTCTGTTATTCAACGCCTCATCTTCTTTGTTAATTAATGGTCTCTGTTATAAATGGGTTGAGCAAAGGTAACAGTCAGGATGTGTCTTCTGTGCTAGGGTGCTTATTAAAAAAATAAAGTAGTAAGGAATCAAGGGTCTAAGAAATAAGATATGATGTCAGCAAGTAACGGTAAGTCAGCAAGGAAGAGTCCATTGGGGGAGAGGTAAGATGGTAAAGAATGATATAGCAGTGATACTGGCCTTGCAGGGCAATTTTTTAAAGCTGAATTGATTTGTAGTGTTTGAAGTTGTTTTTCACTTTCCTTAAAATAAGGTGCTTCTGTTCTTTAGAATAACTGTACATAAATAAACAACATGCAGGTAAGATTACTGAGAAGACTACAGCTGGAGTAATGTAATTATAGGCATGTGAATGAATGGAAACATGATCGAATTGTATTGAAATAACACTGATACTTCAGCATGATTGTTCCTTGTTTGCTGAAGTTCTTCAAAGGGTACAGAATGTAGATGGCAACAAGCTGAGCTCACAATGACAGATCTCTTGACTTAGAAATAGCACTTGCATAAACTTTTCTTCAATATGGAGCACTTCATTTGGAGGATTGCTGACTTACTTGTTTTAGATAGATCTGCCTCCACTTTCATAGGAAAACCATTCTTCTGGCTGTACAGTTGTATCCTTAAAATTGCTAACTTCTGGTTAGACTGAAAGAACGCAATGCCTTCCCTATTTACTGTGGGAAAAGCACAAATTTGTATGGTTTTTAGAAATGTTGGGCTTCTTGACCTGCATCACAAGAATTTTGGCAATGAAGGTACACGATTGTAAAAAAAAAAAAAAAAAAAAAAGTGTCCAATTAGAAATTCTCAATAGAAAGTTAATTTTTTTGTATTAAGCATTTTGTTAAGCACATTAATTCTCACCACAACAACCTAAAAAAACCCAATTCTGGGTTGTTCTTTACAAACCTATTGACAGATCCAGGGTAATTTGGAGCTTTGGTTATAGTTCAAAGTAACTTATCGTTTAGTAGTTTACAAAGATGAAGGAGTTCTAGTTAGTGCAAATAGCATTGGTATGCATGGAACCATGTTTGCATTTGGGGATTTCAAAAGAAGAATTCTTTGTAGTGGAATCAATTGCATAACTTTTCTTTCTTCTAGGATGAAATATCTTTTTGTCTCTACAGCTTATTTTCAAAAACCTTGTAAAATTGGGGGAAATAAATGTGTCTTATCTCAAAGCTATTTTATGAAAGTCAAGCACAATATAATGAGTGGACCTAGGACTGTAATTATTTGTATTTATCGTGTTACTGTTCTATGAATAACTGAAAGCAGTATTTATTTTTACCTTCAGTTACTTGAATGACTTGGACAGGATAGCACAAACCAGCTACATTCCAACCCAACAGGATGTTCTCAGGACTAGAGTGAAAACTACAGGAATAGTGGAAACTCACTTTACTTTCAAAGATCTTCATTTTAAGTATGTAAATCATGCTGCATGTTCATCTGTCTGTTAACGGTTTCTGTAAAGTTCTAGAAAATACACTTTAAATGATATAATGTAACAAATTTGTCTAACCACAACTTTGATCCTCCCCCCCCCTTTTTTTTTTTGAAAAAAAAAAAAAATTCCTCATGCTCTGCGTAATTTTCTGATGGGATGTGGGAGTTGTTGGAACTCAGAATAAATATGCAGATATTAAGCAACAAATGCTTTGGTTTTATACGTAAATTAAATCTAGTTTTCTGCCATGTTAAATAGCTGTTCCTCTATAAGATCCTTCCCTTTAAATTCAGTTGGAGAACAGGAGACTTGTAACTGTTTGCTGGTGTTGTTTGAAAGAGTAAATTCATTTTCCTGAAGAACTGAATTCAAATATATATTGTACTTTAAGGTAGTACTTCTAGTGATGAAAGAATGTGACTTATGCTTCCTGTAATGTGAGATTTACAAAATAATGTTAATATTCTGAACATTTTAAGTCCAAAAACATTCAATGATGAAAGCGTAGGATAGTATCAATGTAATAACATTCTGCCTACGATCTGGAAGAATGAGAAGAAAGCTCAGTAAAACTAACATTGCACCTGTATTTAGATTCTGCAGAGATTATTGTCAGCATGTCTATACAATATGTTTGTTTAGTATCTTAATGAAAAATATTTTTTTTCTGTGTAAATGCATAGCAAGTACTGTAATACAGATACTTCAGGGCCATCAGTACTGTGGAAATATATTTTGTTTCCTTGTTTTATGGTTTAAGTATACAAAATAGTGGTAAGTCTTGCAATCCCTTGCAAACCTAAGGAGAGTGGTTGTTAGCCAAGCCTCAAGAGAGGTCTTCAGTGTTCTGAGGAACTATCCATTTTCTCACTTTCTAGTGTTTCTTGTTGAGTTCCCTATTATAGATGGGTTTAAATTCTTCTACATTCTTAATTAATTTGTAGGCAGGTAGCTACATCCAGTCTTTCGTTGTATGTTTAATCACCTGTACCGCAGGTGTTTGAATTTTAGGTACCTTAGAAAATAGGCTTAATGAGTTACCGGAAGAAGTATGCTATTATAGAACATTGAAAAGAACTTTTAAGATGAAGTAAAAGCATAAAAGGCTTGATTATACCAAGGTGAGGGTACATAAACATGACTAGCTGTGCAATATTGTGTACTTCAATTATTCTTTTCATTAATTATCTTTTCTTTCCTGTTTCACTGTTTGTGTTCAGGCTCTTTGAGGTTGAGCCTCATTTCAGCCTTCTCTGTAAAGCGCTTAGCATAGCTTTGATTATTGATTCAATCTAAAATGCAAATAGCAAGTCATCTTCATCCTGTTTCTATAGACTATTTTAGAAGTTGAATCTGCTTACTACCTTTGTTTTCAAAGAACACCTTATTTTGTGGAAACATTCTGATAATTTAACAAATTCTTATGGAACTTCAGGTCTTAGTACAAAATTATAAAACATTAGCATTAGAATTGACAGAAGTATGAAATATCTTCCTGTGGGTACAGCCATCACTAATTATTTGAGAAGTAGGTGGCTGACTTATGTTTATATAAGGTGATATCCAGAGATTTCCTCTCAAAGATATCTCTGAGGGTAAGGAACACTTCTAAGGAATCCTTTTTTCACCTTAAAGCTCTAACAGGAGTAATCTTTAAAATGTTTTTAAGATGGTATTTTTGCATTGTAGAACACTAAATGGGCAATGAGCATTGTCGCTTGCACAGTATACCCAAGTATAAGGCCTCATTAGAGGTTATGATGTTTATGACAGTTTTTGATCAGAAAGCCATGGGTCTTTGTTTTTCTTCTCATTTGTTTCCTTCTTTACTTATTTTTACTGTGTTTTTTTGAAATAAAAATCTAGCAACTCAGAACACTTGAAGTTTTCTAAAAATAACAACTGTAATTTAATCCTTTCTAATGCAATTTACCTAGTCATTTAGTACACTAATATTAATTTGGTAGGTTTTTTTATTTTCCTGCCCCACTGCAATCTTAGAGCCTGGGAAAAACAGGAAAGGGGGATAATAAAAAATACAGGTCAATTTTAATAACTGTGTAGTACGTGAGACTTTCCAGATATATGTCTATCCTGGTTTGAGCTAAACAGAACCAATTTCTTTTCAGTAATTCTACTTTTCAGTTAAGCGTCTTCTAACACTCTGAAATTAACGGCATGTTTTTCAGACAGTGTCCGCTTCTAGCAGATAGGGTCTAATGTTTGTAGTGAATGCCAAGGAATGGTATGCAGAGAGGCTCCTTGCACTTACTGCTGTAACAACCAAGAACACTAACTTTGTTGTGTGCTGTGTTGGAGGGTTGGAAGCAGAATGGGTCGCACCTGTGGTGAGGAGCAGACAGGACAGGGGTATTCCTGGGGGTATAATACCCCAAACTGACCAATGGGGTATTCAGTCACATGGACATCATGCTCAGTATAAATAAAAGCTGAGGGACCAAAGGGTTTAGTCTCTTTGTTCAATGGCTCGAGTCTAAAGAGGACTCGTTCTGTTTGCCTTTGATCCCAGTCTGTGGGTTCCTGAAACCAGCTCCAGAGTTCAGCTCCCATTTATCGCTGAGTCCAGTCTAGGACTTTCCCAGTGCCTGCCAGAGAGGTGATCATTGTCCTGGGAGCTCAACACTGGTTTTGGAAATATATATCATTATTATCTTATTAATATTATTATTTTTCTCTTATTTTTTTATTAATATTTCATTAAAGTAGTTTAGTTTCTTTTCAACTCATAAGTCTCTTTCTTACTTTTTCTCCTCTCCTCTGAAGGAAGATGCTTTCCCTACTCTTTACATATATTTTGCCTGTTCCTTGAAAGAATACTTTTTACTACTGTTCTTTTTCAACATGGGAAGTTGTGCCTCATTTTCTTATACCTCTCAGTTACCATCTTAGGAGTAATATTTTTGCAGTGAGCAGTGCAAATCAGATATTATTGTGCAGTGCAGTAAGATATTATTGAACTAGGCGAGGCCCATGCAGATTGATATTACAGTATTGCCATCAGTACAAAGCATTTGATTTCTCATGTTCCTTAGAGCTGATGTCCACAAAAAATACAAGGAGCGATTTTCTTGTTCAATTTCTCAGTTAATTTTTCTGTCTTGTATCCTCTTCTGTTCTATAAAGAATGAGATTTACTGTTGTTATCCTACGTGCCCTACTGTCTACAAGAAACCCTCAACATGGTAGCCTTGTTACTAATAAAATTCTGAATCATTTCAGGCCATGCTGGAATATCTTTACAAGAATCTTAACTATGCATCTTAACAACTGTTGTTCTGGTCTGGATTTCTCTTCTAGTTCGTATGACATTTTTACCCAAATAAGGCTTTCATCATAGAGCTGGCCATTCTGCTACTTACAGCGAAGAGGATGGAGATGTAGGAACTTGTATGTCTTCTGTTCTTTCTCTTCTCTCTTTCTCCTCCCATTTGAACATTTTCATACCTACTGAATTCTAAGCTCTTTTTTTGTGACAATGTAGGAAAAATTAAAATTACTTGTGAAAACCCCTGAAGACAAAAATCAGGCCTCTTTTAAAAGGAATAATTGCATTTCCTTGTCAGTAGGAGGAAAAATTATTTTTGCCTGATAGAGTACTGACTGATATTGCGAGGGAAGTAATATGTGACATTTGCATTGTTTTGAAGCTGTAAGTCATCGTAAGAATTTGAGACAACAGAATTTTTCTGTGATAAGAAAGAGATAGGTGGAAAAAGTCTGTCTTCTCTCTGAGAAGATCCTATGATGTATATATCACTTAATTTCAGGATACCACTGTTTGTCTCCTTTTTGTCTCTTTTTTGGTGTTGGATGTCCATCTCCACACACCTCCTCCCCCCCCAACCTGATTCACATTTCATTATATCAGGATGCTATTTAGCTTCCAAAATATTTGAAGTTCCTAATTCTATCTAATGAAGGTTCTGTCTTTCAGAGTGGCTGTAGCCCATAATAGCTAGTAAATGGCCATTTAAAGCATTTAGATAGCAGAGAAAAGCAAATCCATTCCTACCATGCTAATTTGCTGATCCTCTGTTGTTGAGTTCTGGAATGTGGTCTTTTCCTCTTGCTCTATTTCTGCTAAGCTAAGAATTCAAAAGAAACAAAATTCATCTTTATAGCTCAGTTTTCCCACTTAACTGCATTTCAAAAAAAAAGCATTTATTAGAGGGGAAAATGGTTATTTTTATTAGGTAATGCTTATTTTTCCTTTAAGGGAATTTTTAAAGTAGTTTTGTCTCTTAAATATCCCATTTAAACATGGACAGTTCAAAAATAGATCAAGTTGCACTTTGGTTTAGGAGAGAGAGAAGCTAAAACTCACCAGGATTTAGCAATTCCAGATTAAAGTTGAAAAAGTGAAAATTAGATTTTATATATTTATATTCAGAAAACTAAACCAACAGTCTTCAAGTCAGTGTTACTTGTATCCAGCTTCTTTAGTATTGCATTATTTCCGCGTATTAAAACAGACATCACTGCTCTTAAAGAATCTTACATTGTTGATCAATACCTTACTCATTTGGGCTAAAGGTTGACTAACAGTTTCATCTAGTTTATAATTAGTAAAGCTGGCTGTGTGGTTTTATTTTTTATAGATTGCAATTAACTTTGTTAATGATGTAGTACAAATTCTTTGTAAATAATCAGTTTTGTTTTCCTTTCATCTCTCACTTTCTCACATTTTGTAAAATGTTGTATAAGAAGACTGTTAAGGCTTTATTAAAACTGTTTTTTTATATTAAGACGTTAAATAGTAATAAATGTTGCAGAGTCTTGAGTTTTAAAATTTTGTGATCAGACTTACACAGCTGATACTTTCAGCTTTTATTGGTTAATATTCAGAAAGCTAGAAATTCCAAAGTTCATTCCCTGCTTTGCACTTCTCTTTTGCAGAATGTTTGATGTTGGAGGCCAAAGATCAGAGCGGAAGAAGTGGATTCATTGTTTTGAGGGTGTAACAGCAATTATTTTTTGCGTGGCTTTAAGTGATTATGACTTGGTCTTGGCTGAAGATGAGGAAATGGCAAGTACCTTAATGTTGAAGACGGGAATAGTTGTTGGGTAGAAACTAAATAAGTTTGAAAGGAAAGCTATAAATAAATTTTTTGGAGTATTACTGCTTTAAAAGGTATATGGGTTTTCTGTAAAAGGTCTGAGAGAAATGGTGAGACAATTCATGCTTTCAGGTTTCAAAGTATTTCCTTATTCTTAGAAGGAATACTATGAGACAAGTATTCACTTCAGCTACACTCTTCCATGTTTCAAAGGACGCATAAATTACTGAGGATAGTTTATCAGGAATACACATTTTAGCCTCTTTATGGATGCTAAAATTATATAATGAGAAATTGCTTGACTTGCCTGTTTGTACTTTACAGCCTGTTTTGTTTCCGTTTCCTTAGTTGTCAGGTTATGTTTCTTTCTAAATGTGAAGTTTTTGTGAAGATGTAAAAAACAAACAAAAAAACCCAGTTTCTTTTTTCTTTCTTCTCCCTTCAAATCCCCTCCGCCCCTTTCTCCTTTTTCAAAGAGATTCTTATGCTGGAATCTCAGCTAGGTGCATAATTTCATCTAGAATTTCAGAAATTCAGTTTCCAGAAGATATAATCAATATAAGACAAATTCAGGTAACTCAACAACTCTTGTAGGATATCTGTACTGCAAAATGTCAAAACACACAGCAATTTCTAAAATGCTAAACAGCTTAAGCCTGGAAATGAGAGAGGAAAAAAAAAGAAAAAGTAGTTGCCTATGCCCTGCTTGTGAAAGCGTTCTTTGGAATGCTCGTGGCCTCTGTGTTTTATTTCCCTGTGGTAAAATGTGATTCTGTATGCTAGAAACTTAGTTTTGTAACTTATGTGGTTCATTTGTAACTAATCAAAATTTGTATCCTGTTTTTACTGCTGCAGTCTGATAAAATATGAGTTTGGTTTTTTTCCAATTACAGAATCGGATGCATGAAAGCATGAAATTGTTTGACAGTATCTGCAACAATAAATGGTTCACAGACACTTCTATTATTCTCTTCTTGAACAAGAAAGATCTTTTTGAAGAAAAAATCAAAAGGAGTCCTCTCACTATTTGCTACCCTGAATATGCAGGTATTGGAGGCGGGTGCAGGTGTCAAGTAATTTTAGGTTAAATTACCTCATTTTTGATGCACAAATCAGGAGGAGTTTAATAACTCCAGGTATCTAAAGTATTTAAATAAACTAAAGTTTAAGATGGGGGGCGGGGGTTTATGGATCACAAATATAATAGTGCTAAGTCAGATTTGTCTTTTTAACCAGGGAAGTAATGCTGGTCCACTGGTAGCGTTTCAATGTTACTGCTGTAGCTCTTTTCAGCCTAATTTATTTAGGCTGTTCTTCTGACGTCCTCCTGTTTTTGTATTTAGATGTAATTTTTTCACTAGCAGGAAGCCCTGAGGATACATGGGAGTTTATTTGAACGGGGAGTGTACATACATGTTAGAAGTAGGTGGCTTATTCAGGAAATACATAGAAAAAGAAGATGATTCAATTTAGTAAGTCTTAGCCTTTTTATGTATTGTTGTCATTGTAACATCAGGCTATTCTGTTGTACAGAAAATAGCACATTGGAGGTAAAAGCTTAGGAGAAATGGCCAAATGTTGTTTGGGAAAAATGCAAACTTTGTAAAACATAACAATTGAAAGTTAATGACTTGAAGGAAACAAAATATCCTAATCTAGGGAATAGTGACGGGTCATGAATGACTTGTCTGCCACTGAAGTAAATGGAAAGATTCTTCCTGCAGTTCCAATTTGAGTCTTTAGTTTATATTCTTAAAAATGCGTCCAAAAAAGTTTCCTTCAAGATTTATTTATGGTACCTTAAAGCAATGGCTGTGGAATTACTCCTCTTTGGGTTTAGGTTAAGTATTTCCAAAGAAGCACTTCCTTCAAAGATACAGTATGCACCTTACTCTTTCTCAGTTTGAAACCTCTTTACCAAGCAATTTTCTCCTTCTAGGTTCAAACACTTACGAAGAAGCAGCTGCTTACATTCAGTGTCAGTTTGAAGATCTGAACAAGAGAAAAGACACAAAGGAAATCTACACTCACTTCACATGTGCCACAGACACAAAAAATGTGCAGTTTGTTTTTGATGCTGTAACTGATGTCATTATTAAAAATAACCTTAAAGACTGTGGCCTCTTCTGAGAACCAGACAAACAGTTGCTAAATGGTAAATTACATGCCTGAAAACAGGACTTAGGCATTTGAAATACGCCAGTGCTGTGTAAAACCTACATGGATATACTTAATTCTCTTTTATTTTATTTCTAGGTTTGGAGAATGACTTCGCACAATTCTTATCTGATTCTTTTCAAGGTGAAAGAAATACAAAATACATTGTGCTGAATGATAGATCAGTACTGTACTTGCCTGTTTTAACAGCTTTATTTATGTTTGTCTTGTAAATTTAAGTAATTAGTTAACAATGAAATGTCAGTTGATTGTATGTAAACTTATAATTGTAGTAATGTATTTGTATAAACGTTGAACGGAATATTTTAGTAACTTGATGTCCTCTAAAATTTCCATGTTTTATGAAGATACTCTTAAGGAGACAGACACTTTTTGCCTTTGGATTATTTAAACATCTTGTAAAATTAAATTTTCTTTTAATCTTAAGGGTGCATGCTGCCTATTCTTTACTTTTGTTGGTAATACTGTATATGGCGTTAGCTTTTTTGATATTTAAACAGCCTCGTACACCTGCTCAGACTTCAAGAAACATAACCAATAAACATGTTTTTTGCCTTAAGTTTTGAAAAAATCTTTTTATAAATTTAAGATAAATGCAAAGATTATTTTTTAAATTTAAATGAAATCCACAGTTTATGAAATCTGGGCTTGCAGTCTTTGCAGTGCAAATGTGGCAACACTGAGAAATTGAGTTTTGAGGTTCAACTATCATTGAAGTTGATGGAAATGCAAAAAGGAAGTTGTTAAAACCATTCACATCAATAAAAAAAAAGTTTGAAACTGTGGTCTTTACTCTGGAGTGAATGGCAAAATTATCTTTGCGGGTTTTTTATAAACCATGAAAAAAGGCCAGACTTGAGAGTGATTTTTTTTTTTTTTTTTTTTCTGCTTACTTAAGAAGTAAAATCATGTTCTCCTTAAGCTTTTTGCTATTTTCTGGTAATAAAACTAGTTTGATAATTTAATAACTGTAGAAGTATCAGGTTATCCCACAAGACATGGCACAATGGCTTCACAGATTAAAGCAATTTCCTGTTGCATATAAAAAGAGTCTTCAGTATTTTGGATAGGGTGTTTTAGTGACTTGAAAATGCTGATTCTTTAACTTCCTCTTTAATTATCATTAAAGTATCACAATTTCTTTAAGAAGTTAAAGAATATGATTTTCTTCTGGTTATGCTTTCATTATGTGTTTTGCTATCTTATCCATTGCCTTATCAGTAGTGCCAAAACTGTTTTTTTTATACAGATTTTAAAATTAATAAGCTTCTATTTGTAAATAAGTTCATGGATGGTTGTCTTAAATGTATGTCATCTAGAAAATATGAACGTACCAAACTTGGAAATATGATTTTTCTATAATTGTTAAAATATTTCCGGCAGCTACAGTACACCATAGGTTCTTTGAGAAGTAAATCAGTCTTTGCACCTGTTGCTATGTTTCTGTTATCTTAGCATTTATGTTCTTAGAAATGTTCAACCAAAATATTTAAGTCACTGTTTTGTTATTTAATTTTTAATTGTGTATGTGTTTCATTTAGGCCTCATACAGCTTGTGTAAAACTTGTCTGCACTTCTCATTCTTTAATGCTTCGTTAGATACAGAATTGCTAAATGCGTTTCAAATGAAAGATTAGAAAGGAAATAACTTATTACTGAAGGTTGTTAAATACATTCATACATTATGAGCTCTTTAAGCAGTTATGGTAAGCGATCTGTATATCCTGGGCTGCTTTTAATTGTGCTTTACAGTTCTGGATACGTAACTGATTTTGAATCTCATTGAACTACTTTGTGGAAATTGTATTTACACCTACGTTCAAGTTGGTTTTTGTACTTAAAGCAAAACAAAAATTGGGATTAATTAAATTACATAAATAAATCTAAATTTTGTGCCTTGCCTGAAAGAAATGTTTTTCATTAAATGTGCTGATAGAAGTCTTTTTGCATCCATCCTGTGGAGATAACTAGGTAGCAAAAATAAGAAGATAAAAAGTCAAGAGTAAATTCAAAAACTTCATGCAAGGACTAAAATGAAAATGAGCATTCCTTTACCATTGTTCCTAGCACCTTCAATAGGAGAATTTTTGGAGTTTCATAATTGGTGTTTTCTCAAGCATTTGCAACTTGACACAGAACAAAACTGTGAAACACTTTTGCTTTCTAGTCCAGGCAGGCGAGTGTGTCTTTTCTGGCTTGTTGAGTGGACAGCAGGTATGTTTCCTTGTAGATGCTCTGTACTGGTTGATCGATCTTTGTCCTAAGGTGAAAGCTGTCAACCTCGGCTACTGCTCTAGGAAAAGCTACAGGAGGATTTATGTGCAATAGTGGGAGCCACACACTTAGTTTTCAGTGCAGGTGTGATAAGGCTCCATCCACCTCTGTTGTGTCAGGAGGCTGCTCTCAGTCAGAGCGCTACGAAAAACGGAGGAAATCCTGTATGTCTGTCGCTGTCTGAGGACAGTCTTGTCCCTGAGCAGCCTGAGCCTCTGTTCTCTTCCAGTTCTCCATTCCTCTCATTTCTTCATGCAAAGTATCCAGGCAAACCGCTTTGTCTAGCCTTACTCATGGAAGCTCCCTCTACTAGCTTAGATATTCTATCAGATTACTTCAAATATTCT
Organism: Limnodromus scolopaceus; assembly: GCA_028565335.1. NCBI lineage: Eukaryota > Metazoa > Chordata > Aves > Charadriiformes > Scolopacidae > Limnodromus > Limnodromus scolopaceus. The sequence continues at coordinate 12,232,515 of JAOXNO010000001.1, read as the reverse complement.
AAATTTAGGATATGTATAATTTAGCATATGTAGGGAGTTATACCTTATGGAGGGATCTTCAGCCCCCATGGCCTTGTGATTGTATTGTCTGTGGTTGAAGTCTTTCAGTAAAATGCAGTCATCATTAAACATGTAGTTATTTTTAAGGGGCTTAACTGTGAGGAAGTGTGGTTTGGAAAATTTGGTATTTGGCTTCTTGGTACTACCTATTGAATTTGGAGGAAGTTTGAGTTCCATGTAGTAACTTCTTAGTAACTAAAACAGGGTCCAGGATCATAGCATGGGAACAGCGTAGCCTTTGCTGGATTACAGCTTCTGTTTCCATGGGCAGGGACACCTGCCACTAGACCACGTTATTCAAATCCCCATCCAGCCTGGCCTGAACACTTTCAGGGATGGGACATCCACAGCCGCTCAGGGCAGCTTGTGCCACTGTCTCACCACCCTTACAGTAAAGAATTTCTTTCTAATATCTAATCTAAATTTCCCCTCTGTCAGTTTAGAACCACATAGGGTCTATCATCAGCAAGTTTGCAGATGACACCAAGTTAAGCAGGAGTGTTGATTCCCAGGAGGATAGGGAAGCTCTACAGA
>JAOXNO010000001.1:12202489-12226251 GCA_028565335.1 Limnodromus scolopaceus | reverse complement strand
TGTGCCCATTTCCTCTTGTCCTGTCACTGGGCACCACTGAGAAAAGACCAGCCCCGTCCTCCTGACACCCTCCCTTTGAGTATTTGTATGCATTGATCAGATCGCCCCATCTGGTATGAAGTAAAAGTTCAATAGAAGATCTCAGTCAGACCTTTACTCAGATCCTTGCTCTGAACCCAAGCAGATGCTGAGTTCCTTCGCCTATATCCTGAAGGACTACCCTGGCCAGCTGGATGATGTTGTGTAACGCTACAGCCATATTCCTCCTCTTCACCTTCAAATGGTAACAAAATCATCATTTTTTCCAGATACCATCTTATTTATAATAGTTTATAATGTCTAATTAAACTTGAAATTAATTTATCAATTATTTTTTGAACTATCAGCAAACAGGAAAAGCTTTGAGAGCTCACCTGAGAGTGATCTAGTCATCCTTTAGCTGTTTCTTTGCAGAGCTGGATGGACTCAGCCTGATGAAACTTTCTGTACAATGCATGGTTTTTGGGTCCTTCATTCATTCTTGCAATTCTTTACTGCATCAGTTTCCATTTCTCCTTGGGTATCTTGAATTGCAAAGCTATTTATAAGTGAAAAGGCTTTAAAAGTGGAAAGTTTTTTTTTTAGTTTTCCTTCTGGTAGGGTGGATGGGGAAAGAATACAAAATTACTTTTTTTACCAAAAATACCAGTTTGAATCATCTCAACAAGCTTCAAAATTTTCCATTCTCAAAGCTTAAATATTACTTGAGAGGTCTGTAGATTACAAAACAATTTAATACACTTTAAAAAAAAATAAATTAAAAGATAGAAAAATACACTATCATAGGCTGAAATACCAAAATCATTTCTGCCTCCATCCTCTTTCTGGTCAGCCTAGAATAATTAATGGATGACTTCCATGAAGTCATGATGTTATTAGACAGGGGAAAGATAGATAAATATCAGAATATTGTGTTCATTTGTGAAGAATTCAGGTAGAATTATTGAGGAAAGGCCATGAATGAAACAGGACTGCAGGAGTTTAACTGGACAGCAGAACACTTTAAACTTCTGAATGAAGCTTCCTTGCAGGATATTTGTCTCTCACCTGATTTGATTTTGACCAAAGGCTGCTGCTGAAGTGTTTCTTTGCTTTGTTGCCAACCAGAATTCTGCTCTAGAGCCATTAGTCTTCGGCTACTGGGTTGAGAAAGATTCCAAGGAAGTCAGATCTCTTCTTTGCTTTAACTGTCTTAACTGCTGAGGGGACTTTTATGTTCTTAGGTGGGCAATGGCCCAGGAGGTGTTAGCTGGACTTCTAAGGCAGATCTTTCCTCAGAGCTCTATTCTAGAAGGCAAAATAGTGGAATCAACGTGTCTATATGATCTTCTGTGCTTTAAGCACAGCAAATTGATGTTTATAGCTTTTTGTTATTCCAAAATAAGGTATTGTTAGCCATTGTATCAGCACAGCTCTTCACTTGTATTCTAAGTAGGTGTCTGGTGGTGCTGTCTTCATTCTGCCCCTCTACGCTGAATTCTGTGAAAGAGAGATGACATGAGAAGTACAGTGAGAAGCTACCATCTTTTACCTTCCTGTGTCTATTAATCTTTAAAATCCGATTTATTTTTTTTTATTGCAGTCAAACAACACAGAGGGCATGCCACAGAGCACGATAATCATGGAATAGCATAATCAAAATGTGTTTTGAGTCATAAAGATGAATTTGCTTCTAATGCCAAAGGCTGTAGACAATGGGGGAGTAGGAGCCCAATGACAGAACTCAGTACTTCTGTGGGGTATTTGGATAGTTTTGCTCAATGGATCTTTGCTGTAGATCTCAGCTGGCTGCTGCTCATGGGAGGCTCTTCAGCTGGAGAGACAGGTGGTTAGTTTTGTGCCCTTGGTAGTTTGTAATGCTTTGAAAAAATTTCCTACCGTCTTTGTTGCAAAGTGTTCCATCATAGCTCTGCCTCTTTTCCAGAGACATGACCTTATGCAATATATGGAAAATGCCTCAAATAACCATCCTCCTACACCTCTATTCTTGTTGCCCTATGATGGGTTTAAATAGTTCATGTGGGTTTGTTTTTTTTTTTTTTCTTCAGTGTTCTTTTTGTTCTTCTCTGCTGTTGCTCTTTTCTATGTCCTGTAGCACGACAGCTGTGCTAAAGATACTGAGGGAAAAAACCACAGGTACTTACTGTCTTGGTGATATGGTGATTATTGTGGACCACAATGATTAAATGTTTCCTCCACAGTTTGGAAATATCATGCATGTTTTCTCTTTCTGTTCTAGGACTCCACTTGAAGGTTTGAGTGTTTTTTTTCAAATTACTTTTTAGTGTAGGCTGCCTGAAATCTCTCTGTAGCCTAACTCGGGCCATTAGCTCATGGAACAGGCTTTGGTGAAAGCTGAGTAATTTAACGAATCTGTGAGCCAGTCTGCCTTTCTACTTACAGGTTTTTTTCTAGTTACTTACCTACAGCTACAATAAATGCACTTGCCCAGTAATGCATTGTTTTAGGGGGCTCTTTATTAGCAGAGGGAGGTAACAGGAAAGGCAGTGAGTGGATCTTGGGGAAGAGGAAGCAGCTGGGGATGCCAGCGGCTGTGGGATTTGTCACAGCTGAAAAATAAGACTTCAACGTCTCTGTTGTGAATGCTATTTTTAATGTTCTGGAGAGGAAGCAGATGGAAAGAGACTGTCAGATCTGCACAACATGGAAATATAAAGAATAAGTCCTTTTAAAGCAATATATTATCCTTATGGGTAGATCTCTTTTCTGTAACAGTCTCCATATGATGATCATATGGACATACATGCAGCCTCTGGCTCTCTTCTGTGCAACTCTTGGACTCCGTGCTGTATGTATGATCAAAGGAGGTTTTGGCATGTGTTTCTGAGCACTTGCTGTGTTGTGTCTTTAGGTGCTTTGTGCATGGCTATCCACTATATCACATGTGGCTTTGTTGGGTTTGGTACTTCTAGACGTGCAGTTCTGGGTCACTGTTACCCTGCTGATGGAAAAAAGGAGCTCCTGGCTGGCTGCTCTCCTCATGGTGGTAGCCACAGCCGGTCAGTCTGGTCCAAGGCAGTGGAGTGCTAAGTATGAAACCATGCTGAATTAGGGATGAAGCGGTGGTGGTCCAAGAGGATTTAGAGGACTGTCAAAACCGGATTTTCTAAATCTTTCCCATTTGAAGTGAACAAACTCATCCTGAATTGGAAATTGCCTCATTTCCTACACAAATTACCTGCTGCAATGAAGAATGCAAAATCCTTTTGGCTTTGTTTCCATAGATGATCATTTGAGATGAACTATCTGCAATAGCATTTCGTGGAGAAAAGACACGGGTAAGATTCAATTCCCCGCGGTTAATCAGAACACATAAGAAGTCATTCCACAGTGAATCGCAGCGGAAGGAGCCTGCAGCATGTGGAGATGACATGGTGATTTACAGGTCGGATAGGATTTTACTGCAGTAAATAAGCTTGAGAGATTAGCCTGGTCTTGAAAGGGATATGAATCCTCTTTAGAAAAAAAACCCCACAAACATCAGAACACTTACTACACTTCATCCCTCAAAACCCAGCATTGCAGGTAGGGAATTTCTGTCAAGACACTGGCAAAAGTTACTGGTACTTGCAGAGAACAGTAAATGTCCCTGACAGAGCTGCTCATTGCTTTGCTGCTGATGTAGACGGGAGTTCAACATTGTCTGTCCCGCACAACCGAGTTCTGCTTCCATGAAGGCTAGAGGATGACACAATGCTGACTTACCTGTGGGGACCACAAAGCCCCACGCAGGCTAGTAAATCAGGTGAGCAGTCACCTTCTAGCACGGCAGTACTTTTAATGGGTGTTGTCTGATGCATAATGGTTTAGTAGCAGTGCTTTTTAGTGAGACATTTGGTACCCAGTGGGCATTTAACATAGTCTCCATTTAGTCCAATACAATTAAGTCCAAATGCTGTCATAAACAATAGCATCATATAATAACTAGCAACAAGACTTCCTGTATTAATACTGTTTTAGTGAATCTAAACAGTTCTACGATATACTTTAAAATCCCACATTTATTTTGAATTCAAATTATTTTTATTTATTATGTATGAGTATATAAACAATTCCGTGTATAGTACAGATGAGGATGGTTCTTGTACCAGTAAAGCAGACCCTTTGCATATGGTAATGTGCTGTCTTAAGATATTTTCTTTAAGAAGAAAGTGGAAGTTCTTTCCCACTAATGGAAATGACATGTGGTATTACTCTTTTACTGAAAACAAAGGCCAAAACTGACTTCAGTATAATCTCTCAAAGACCATTTCCTGGCATACCTAATTCCTTATCATAAATTTCTTGTTCGAAGTCTGCGGTAGAACAAGTGAATATGAGATAATCGCGTTCAGCCTTACTCTTTAGGATGTCTCCAAAATGGCACTATTATCCCTTGGCCATTTCTGGTCCTCTGGGCTGCAGTGATGTAATACAGACAATTTATTTAGTACTTAATTATCCTTATGGCCTGGCAAGGTACTGAGCCTTTTTTTAAAGGCATATGTTAGAAAAGTAGTCTAAACTTTCCAAAGAGGCAGGGTAAAACAGTACTTTAGAAATTAGGTATATAACATTTTTCTTGGAAAATGTATGCTTATATCCCTTTAGAAAGCGTATTTACCTAAACCTTATTTTATAGTGTTTTCTCTGCCATAAAAAATAGGTGACTTCAGAGTGGGATTAACTTCTCAGAAATATATTCCGTAGCTTCCCTTCACATTTTATGTGCTTCTCAAATACAATTGTAAGATCGTAAATGTTATGTACTAGCACTGTTTACAATATGACCTGCCAGCAATCCTATCAAGGTAAAACTGAGCCAATTTTCAAAGGTTTCGTAAAAACTGGTACTAAAACCACTTTGTAGCTGAAATTGAAATTGCCAGACCTGTTCCAGCCTGACGTGCTTTTTACGTCCATGTGCTGATTTTGGCTGGGATGGAGTTAATTTCCTTCATAGTAGCTGGTATGGGGCTGCGTTTTGCATTTGAGCTGGAAACAGAGTTGGTAACACAGGGATGTTTTAGTTATTGCTGAGCAGGGCTTACACAGCATCCAGGCCTTTTCTGCCCCTCACACCGCCCCACCAGCAACTGCAGCACCCACTGTTGCTCCTTCTGGAACGTGTCTCCAGTGTTCCCCCTGCTCAGGGATCACTTTTCTCACGCTCACCTTGGCGCTATACCTGGTAGCAAACAGTCGAGACCAAGAGGGGCAGATTTGTTGATAGTGCCTGTTGCTGAGGATGCAATGTCCAAGCTCTGTGCGTTTCAGGGGATTTTACTCTGAACCATCTCTCTCTTGGACCACGTGCCCTTTAGCAGCTGGAACGTGGTAGGTGCACTCCTGGCTCAGATGTTGTAGGACTTGTCCACAATGGGAACCAGTGAAGATGACTGGGAAATTTGCTATGGAAGCGCATTCCTGATCCAAACTAAATCTAATGTAGACAGACGTTACGCTATTCACTCTATGTAAGAGCCTATAGCCAGATGCTCAGCCACTGTGTATCGTCGCTATAGAAGCAGGAAGCAACCTGTCTGCAATTACCATGCCCGGTGCTCTTATTTCTGCTGAAGGGGCATACAGTCTCCTGGGAACCCCTTCCTCTGGAAGAGAGCCTTACCATTGCCCTCTGGATCTTGGAAATCCTTCACTTGCACTCGTCAGTGAGGCATCGGTTCAAATTAAGGCGACCATCTGCTGGTGGCCTTATCTTGTGGTGTTCTTTCTACTTTCAGTGTAGTTTGGTCCGTAATGGTTGCATGCCTGAGGTTAATCAGTACTGGTGGTGCCAGCGGGGATCTCCCAACTGAAAAGGAGCAGCTTTCATCATACATTTATGACTGTGTTAACTAATAATTATCACTCTATGATTTTACAGACTCTGAACCATTATGGAAAACCAGTGGCAACAACAGCTTACATCACAAACTGGCTTTTATAACTCAGCTATTTTCCACTGAAGATGCATTTCTTCTCCTTAAAGAAAACCTCATCCTCCAGGGTACCAGTGTATGATCCACGCTCTTCGTTACGATTCAGCTCTACCAGGAAATCAGAAGGCTCATTCCTTCACTTGCTTTGAGAGGGTCCTAACTCCTCAGTGCTGACATGGTGTGGTTTCTGTCATCTCACTGTGGAGAAGGATGCTGTAGGACAGCCTTTCTGCCAGCACTGCAAAGTTCTCGAAATCGCTGTGTAGGGAAGGGAGAGCTGTGGGCTGTGGCATATTCCAGTGAATTGTTCGTGGGGCAGGGGTCAGCAGGCTCAGCCTTGTCCTCTCCAAACATCCATGTCTCCCTTCTAGCACAACTTGATGTCACCCTTATCTGTATTGCTCTGTCTCCCTGCCTAAAGCACCGATCTTTTCTCCACAGCGAAAGCACGCTACATGCACAAAATATCCTATAGTGTATGAGGGTACTTATAAGGACACTTGTATGATACAAGGCACAAGCACTACGTTGCTTTTTATTCAGACCATTTAATCCTCGTAGAGGTCAACCCTATTCTACGGGGCTAGGAAAATTTTTGTGAAAAACTCTCAGGTGTGTGAGCTGGAAGGCTGCTCTTTAGGCATCACCAAACCTTTACAGGCTGCTGGGCATTCCTCCTTACTGCTGCCAGCCTCTCGTCTATGGAGATAAAAAGTGTTCCTCCATGATATCTCTCCTGTCTAGCAGCCTGGATTTCTGTATCAGCCCTTCTGTGTGGGCTGCCTTCTTGGCAAAAAGCTTGCTGTTTGGGAGAGGAGTAGGAGCAGTAAAAGCTCCCAACAAAACATTGAAACAAACAATTTTTTAAGATTTATTTTTACAGTTTTGGGAAGGATCCAGCCAGCCTGTGTGTGTGGAGGAGATTGGTAAGAGATTGCCAACTGTCTCGATGGCAGCCTACTTGGCTTCGGCCAGGGCAGCTGCTTCCTGGAGACCTGCTACTCCTCCGGGACCAGAGAAGTGTCCTGCTGTGGTGTCTTCTGTGGTTGGAGGCTCAGATTAGAAAACAAGACTGAGGAACTGCTCTTTTCTTGGTGTCCATGACCTTCCTTCAAATGCAGCCCATGAAACAAACTGTTTTTCTATTGTTCTTTCTTCTGTTTGCAACATTTTGACCACCAACCTGCTGCTGGATGTCCCACACTGAATTGTATGTGCCAGCCTGGGAACACATGAGGCTAAGTTGTCAGATGTTTTGGTGGTGAGGAACTGGTTTAGTCTGAAGACACACACTGTTCCCTGTATCTGTGCTTAGCTTGCTGGGACCTCAAATCCAGAGTTTTCAGTAAGAATCTTCAGTTTTGGTATGATCTCAGATCATACCGAAAAAAAGACTTATTGGAGAAGGGCCTTTACTGAGATGTCTGACTGACTACTGCTGAACATCCTTCATCATGAAGAGGGAGTCAATGGTGGTGCCCTGTGTTCAGTCTGGACCATCTCTCTGTTTTGGTAGTAACCTAGAGATGAGAACCTGGAATGAATTTTCCTGTAACTGTGGGAAACGGCAGCTGAGATGGGAAATACCCTGTAATTGCTGATGGGAATTTTATGGCAGATAAATGTGGCAGAACAGATGCTGTTGGCACAGGAAGAAAAGGAAAAGGGCAGATTTGCTACTGGAGGTTTCTGAATTCAGATCTTCTGAAGCTGGTCTGTATCTCTACCACAGGACTCAGTTGCATGGTCTGAATTTTCTAATGCTTTCATAACTGAGGATGTGAATCATTCTGTTTAGAAAACTGTGACCTCGATTTTTTTTTACCTTAAAAAAAAAAAAGTAGTAAAAAGAGATTGTAAGGTGATTATATAGTTCTTTCCTGTCTGTGGTGCTTGATTGCATTATGTAAATCCACCATTGTAGTCTAATTAACTTTGTTCTTCAGTAACAAAAAAACCAGTTGGATCAATGAGATTTAGCAATTGTACTGTTTGCTTATAGATCTGCTCACTGGTAGAAACGTTCAAGGATGTTGCTAAAAATAAGCCTCCTTTTCCTGCAAGGCTGTGAATACAGACTGTAAAATGCATCTTTAAGGGAGGTACGTGAAGTACCAGGAAATCAGCTCAGTCTTATTTCAGTTTACTAGTGCTTGGTAATGATGTCACCTTTCTAAAACAAGAGTTAGGCCTCGAGAAGTAGTAATTTTCTTTGTTCTGCAATCCTATGCTTGAAAGTGATGATCTCTGGTTAGCAATCTGGCTGAGCTAAGGTGTAATTAAGAAAAGGAAGGCAGGGTTGTTCTGGGGCACCTATTGTATATATATTCGTATACACTTTTTCCTTAAGAGACAAAGCCAGTGATAAAACTCAAGTATTTAATGTTGTATTCCTTATGCCAGTACAGCTAAAAAATGTGGGTTTGCTGGTCCTTATTCCCTCCATTTCTCCAGTTAATGAAATCACCTGATAATGGGAGTGATTCAAGTTAGCATTTAATTTGGGCTGCCAGAGCTCATAATTGTTGCTTAAAAATAGCAAAACCAAACTAAATCCAGACAACAACAACAAGAAAAATTACTCTATTGTCCCAATAAAGGAAGTGCAGGGTCTGTTCAATTTCAAGTCCTCTCCTGTTTTCTAGAAAACAATGATAATAATTTTAGCAGATGAAAACTTTTGAAGAGCTTTGACTCAAGCTAAAGGTGTTTGTTTCGAGTGAAACTTGTAAACCATCAGCCTGTTTAAAGTGGTTTCTTTAACAGCCAATGGTATTATTATGTTAGGAGAAAGATTTGAAATTATAACCTATATTCCAAATTTCAGTGAGTTTTCTTACTTTTGATGATTTGGTTTTTTGGGGTTCCCCCCCCTTTTTTTTTCAGGGAGGGGTGGTTAGGTCTGTTTAAATGTGTTAATGGCTGCATGGACTCCTAACAGAAGTCTAATCACAGAAGTGATTAAATTTCAGTGCTGAAGAATCACATGTTTTTTCTTACTTACTTTTTTCAAGTGATAGAAATTTTTGTTAGTTTTTGAAGAGTTTGATATTCATGTGTACTTTGGCAACAAGAGAAGGGATTTGAACAATTTTCAGCCACCTTTTACATTGTGCTTTTTAACATTTTGTGAAGTTTTTTACCTTAGTGAAAACATTTCATCAAGATTCATATGACTGGCATCCTTAAATTCTTTATAAATAAATATATGTTACAATTCTTATGTTACAGGAATTATTCACAGAGCAGTGTTACAGAATTTATTAATGTGAACATATTAATATTCATTCAAAGTGCTTTATTAAAATAAGTCAATAAAGTTATTCCCTTCCTGTGAGTGGGAAACTGAAGGAGAAGAGAGTGAAAAGAGTTGCTGGGCAACACATCAGCCTAATGTTAAGATCAGAAAGATCGTCCTGTGTTCAGAATTCTGTTTCAATGTTTCCCATACCAGCCACGTAGGTGGTATATGTGCCTACCACATAGGGTGAATCCAGCATCCATTGGCAAAAATGATAGGCTCAAATATTAAGGACTGTCACTCTCCTACTCAAAAGACAAAAGTCCTGTAGAATATGGCAAGTTTACAGAGCAAAAAGCCAAAACCTGAAGTTCCCATAGGCATGTGACTCCTTTTTTAAGGAGAGCTTATATCTGTATTTCATATTTTGGATACTTGTGCAGTTCATGAAGTTATCTGTGTCCTGTGATGTTGGATAGGTCTCATTATATGTAAAATTATTTCCCTTCTGGCTTGAAAAGAAGCAGACAGTGAAGTTCTGACTTCATTCTGCCTAACACCAGGACCAAGAGTTTCTGGATATCTGATGCCAGCTCTATTCATTTTGTTTAGTAAGCTGCATGGGTGCTGAGTGTCAAAAGCCAATGAAAATTTACTCTTCTATAAACTGTGAGAATGAAAAAGATGAAGAATTTCCCAGGGTTTCGGTGTTCAAGTCTTAAACAATGGAATGATGAATATCTATTGAAGGCCACTTTGTGCCGATAGATCTGAGTTGTACTCACTGTTAACACAGGGTGCTTTCAGTTACTGAGACTGAGTCAGCATTTGGTATTTGTGATCTAATAATCCCAAAGCAAAGAATATTCCAGGTGTGCTGGAAACTTTCTACACTCTTTGCAGCCTAATATTTCACCTACAATCAAAAGTGACGTGAATACATGTGCTCTTCACTGTCAGGCATCCTTACTACTTTCAGGTGAATTCTCTTAGAATTATTGCATTGCTGTTTTCAGATGAGTCCAAGGAGGGGATATCGCATAACTTAATCATGTGACTAGATAGCCATCACAGCCAAAGTCCAGCAAGAAGACTTTCTGTTGCTTGAACTATGCAATCTGGTGGCCTTCTGACTGTTTCTCTCCCAAAGGCATCACTGTCTTGAAAGCAATATGAAACCACTTATCTGTTGGGAGAAGAATAATTTTTTTTTTTTTTTGGTATCTCAAGAGTAATAAAAACCCCTAAAAAACCTTTTAAAATGTTGCAAGACTTTCAATAATAGAGGATTCTATCTAAACAACCTCAAAATTGCATTGCTAATTATGACTGTGATCTATGAGGGGTTTTATTTTTTTTAAAGATGAGTATGTCAAAACACAGGCAGAATTTTGAGAAGTTTTCATCTTATATTTCCTGAAAAAAATAGTGGTATCTATTAAAGATCATCTAATAGATGATATCTATAAATAGAGAGGGAACGAAACCCGTAGACAGCTGTTGTAGCTGCCGATGCTTTTTGATGTGGCTGCGCTTGTGCCCAGACAGTTCTATTAGCGGCTCAGGCAAAGTGCTAAGAGCTATAAAGAAAAAAGCTGAATAACATACAGATTTTGCCTGTACAACTTAGGTTTGTTGGATATATACCTGGCTGTCTCTTTGGGCTGCCAAGTGGGAGCGCGAGGATAAAATGGGGAAATGGCCTTCCAAGACCTCTTTGACATGTGTCTGGTGTTGAAAGTAAAACAAATAATGTTCTAAACATTAAATTATTCATAATTAACAAGTTCAATGGCTTTCAATCTAAAAATCCAGACACAGAGGGATACCTTTGTTCTCCAATAAACAACTTTAAGGCCTGATGTTAAGCCTACTAATGTCATTCCACAGACTTGAATTGACTTTTCTACACTTTGGATGAAACACTTGATAAACAGTAATTCAGAGGTGATGAATCCCTTTTCTTTTAGGAAAATAAATACAGAAGTCACTTATGAAACATTCATATATGTGACCAGGGACTTAAATATTCCTCATGATTTGATTTCCTTCAGGAAGCAGAGAGAACTAGACACTGAACAGACAAAGCCATTAAAAGAATCATTCCCCTGGTGTTTAAGCTCAATCATCAACAGATTTGGAAATGTGATATAAGTGACCTTTGAAAAACATGAACTACTATCAGAATATGCAATTTTTAAGACATATCTCAATGTTATAGGGAAGATGGAAATTACGTCAGTAGCCAAGAGACACATTTTCCATTTAAAGCTTACCATTTTAGGAAGGCAAATTGTCTATTTCCAGTGGATACAGATTTTTATACCTACACTGACTAGTACATTCTTGCTGGTTTATTTCATTCTGTCCATACAAAGCAAGTGTAATCTTTTTTTTCTTCAGCAGAGTTTATGGCTGCTTTTCATCTTTGGGGTAGTATAAATTAGGTAGGGTACGTTAATGAATCTGGACCTATACTTGAACAAAGTAAAAGTAAATACTCTAGGCAAATATTTACCATGCCTGGCAATGAGCAGTAAGAGACATAAAACAACTTCTCAAGTTAATATATTTTTCTTTGTACAACTGATCACTTTTTTTCAAACCTAGACTTGCAGCTGCTTAAGTTTGTGGGTGGGGGGGAAAGCAAAGATCAAATGCTCTGTGAAGCATTCTAGACCAGATGTTCCCTAAAATTGGCATACTTACCAATTTCAACATCTCAAGCTTTTGTGAATGCCTTCTTTCTACTTTCTCCAATCAATATTCAACAACAAGAAAGCTGTGGCAGAAGCAAACCGGTACAACTGCACCCGTGAATGCAACAAAGGAAATTGCACCTTTTTTTTTCTTTTCTTATCTGCTGTAATTCTACTCAACAGACTTTCTGCTTTGAGTACTCCACACACCTGTAGAACAACATCTATTTTAAAAATTCTTCAGAGCAACAGTGTGGAATATGGAGCTGCTCGCTTTGCTGGAGGTTGGAGAAATGGCACTGAAGATGAGTTGGGAGAGTTACGAGCAGCAAAGTTTGTCCTGTAGATCTAACTGTACTGTTCCTCTCAATGCTCCTGGGACAACACTGGCTCTTGTGATAAGCCAAACCATCTCCATAATGTGGGTGATGACACCGAGGGAGTATTTTTTGCCCTCGTCCTCTGTTTTGTGGAAGGGAGAGCCTGGGGGACTAGCGGATGGAATCCAACTCTCTCTGACTTTCTGGGCTTTTTATTATATAGAGAGTCTCCAACAAACAGAGCTGCTGCAAGAGGAGAAGAGGCTGCCTTTGGCCCTGCTGGGTGGCCCTACTTGGTCATGTCAGAGCTTTGCCAAGCTGAAGGAGGATGTTGACCGGAGCGTGGTAGGCTGCTTTGAAAGCCCCCCCAGGGCCATGGGTCTGCACTTGCCCCTCCTTTTGGGCTCCTCCATTTAACATAATGGAGAGTCTTTTCTCCTGCCACTCTGTCAGCAGTTCTCACAGATGATTATCCACAGACAATCCCGTTATTGTTACAGTTTATTATAAATTACAGAAGCCTAGTGTGGCTGTTCTCGCTGAATAACAGCATGGGCAGCAGCAGTAGAGTTACCAGAAACAAACATTGAGAAGTCTTTTGGCACCACACATTTGCTTGGCATTATAATGTAGTTATGGGCTGCACATAGAAAGTTTGGAGTGGGAAGTTTGGAGTTTCCCACCTAGGAAGGCTGAAAGGAAAAAGTCATCCTGTGAGGCTAACACACAAGTGGCAGGTAGTGAAGGCTAGTGAGTTGTTATATTTTTCTTTGGTTTTAACCAATTTGATCTCAGAAACGCTCTTTAAATGTGGTCGTGATGCTGACAGCTTGTTTCTCGGTAAGATATGTACAACTGTGCAGAATTACCGATGTATAGTGTAGCAAGGGATTAAAATTACAAATTTAAACTTTATGCTCATCATTGTGGGTGTTTTAAATACATGGAGAGACAAGTTGTTCAGCCAGGTAATTTGGTCTGGTTCATTAAAGTAATTGGATATTTACTGAGTCCCATAAGCTGAAAATTTGGCTGAAAATTGATTATCACACTGAGTCTTGCAGTACAATATTGTCTATGTGTTTGTCATTTAAAATAACATGCAGTGAAAGAAAAGCAATGGAGAGGGTATTGTCACTGAGTCATGAATAAATGGTTGAAAATAATACAATCTAGAGTGGCCTTAATGGCTCTTGATGTCTTGCCTGCCAGAAATCTTTCTTGGCACACGATTTTCTTGCTTTTGCAGTATCTATCAGAGCTGTCTCTGGAGCAGTTTAAGCACAGCGCACTGAAGTGTGTTTTACAAGATCATTTGTGGTATTGCCTTACTGCCTTGCTTCGGGAGGAGGAACACTAGACCTGTTCCTGGCTTTATGAAATGATGCTGCAAGATACCTGTGACTGTTGATAGCTAAAATCTACTTCTGGATTTCAGTCTTTGCTTCAGGTGAAAAATGCAGCTTGCGCAGAAGGCATGGAGCATGTTAAAGCATATAGAGAGACTATGATTTAGTGGATTAGTCAGAAACTCAGAAACTGAAGTACTAGGTATTTTTGCAAATTAACAATGAGTCAAGAAGCTGGCTGAGACAGAATAGAAACTGGCCTTTCACACATCCACGTCTCGTCAGTGGAGCAGCTCGGCTAACATGAGTTCCCACTGTCAGCTGAGCTATGGGATTAACCGTGTGTGCTCCCAGTCAAGGGTAATGGAAAGTCAACTTTCAAGGTGTTTTCAGTTAATGAACTTTGATTTACAGTGGCATTGGAATAGCACAGAATCATCTTACCTGGCTCTGCAGACATGCAGGGACACAGTAACGTCCCGTTATTATAGCATTTGCTCTCATAGCACGTGTTGCAAGTCTCTTAAAAACCTGCCTGAAATTTCTAACTTTTATCTGAAAATGTATAAATAAAAGATATGAGCTGGGTGTATGAACATCCACTCAGGGATCTCTATGTATTAGGAAAGCATATATTAAAATGTCTTCAATGTTTTTCCTCCTTTTTCTCTAAATTTCTAAATGTTAATGTACAAAGAATTTCAGTTAGCTTTAAATGTCTTTGGGGAGTCCTCTCTCTCCCTGGGTTTTTATGATTCAGCATGCAATTTTATATGAAAGTGTTCTTGAAGCATTTTGAAAGCTTCCCTGTGAATTATTTCTGGCCTTCTGGTATTTTATGAAGCATCATATTTTGCAATTGAAATATTTTTAGCATGATTTTAGCACGTCTGATTTTCCAAAATCATAGAGAGCCTCTCTTGAAACAGATGGAAAAAGTGATAAACAGCTGAAGGGGAGGCTGGAAATAAAATGGACAAGTTACAAGTGATATTATATGTTGGACCCCCTTCTATTAACTTCATCTCCTTTGCGCTCAGCCTATTTCTGTGCAGAAAACTTAAAGCCATTTTATTTTTTCCCCTTTTTTGGGGGAGAGGGTGGGGACTGAGGAGGGGAGGGCACATCCTTTGGGACTTACATTTTAGGAATTCATCTTCAGCAGTGGAAGGCAAAAAGAAAAATCTCTTTTGACTTGGTTATTTCATAATTTGGCACTATTGTAAGTTTCTTCCAACTGCCTCTAAAATATTAATTACTTTTGCTGTAGTCTTGGCAGCATGATTCTGTGTATGACTATCTTTGGTTTTTCCTCTACTTACAGCTGCTTTCAGATGTGTTTAATGACAGTAATTTGCTGAAATAGACTCACTGAGTTTTTCCAGGAGACAAAAATAACATTCCAGACTTTTTTCTGTGCCCCCAAAACACAAATCCACAGGTGAATCTGAGTCCTCAAAGCCTCTCTCCCCAACCAACCATGAGCTCTTGCTTGTACACCAGGTTGTCAACATGGTTTTTGGGTTTGGTTTTTTGGGTTTTTGTGGGTTTTTTTCCCTAGAAGGAAGGATTTCTGCCTGCTGTATGTGTTTGCTGCCTCAACACCTGCGTTGTGAGGACACGAGATACACGTTGCAGCCCTGCCCAGGATCTGGCACATGAAAATGCCGCAGTTTAATCCGTGGCAGCGTCCCAGAGCAAAGCCCCGGGCTGGGGTACCAGGCTCTGCCCATCCAGCCAGCAACGCTGGAAAAGGGAGTTTGTGCTTCAGTCTTCCCAAAAGATGCATTAAGGTTAAAATTCCAGCCCCGTCATTTCTTTCTCATGGTGTTTTTCCTCCCACTGAAGCAAATGAAAACAGGATCGGTCCCGATGACAATAATTATTTCCCAATGATGGAAATGGGCACAGTGGGAAAGCACTCTTGCAACAAAGACTGTAATGCAGGAAGAAGCCAGAATTTTTGGTTGCTGAGGGGCCTGCTTTAGTCCTTAGAGCCCGCCAAGGGCCGGGACTATCCGTCATGCTCTGTCACCGCAGACAGCTGGTGCACAGCAGGCGCTGACTTTGTTGCCGTAGGCCTTTGTGTTGCTTTAAGATTTTTATAATTAAATATGAAGCAGCGGTTAAGTATAATACAAACTCGACAGGATGTTTTCTCAGTAAATCAGCGCAGTTCCGTCGGATTAATTTATAATAGTTAGCCCACTGGTGTGCTGGGATCCTTAATAGTCGTGCTGACCGATACTGTTTCACTGCTCTTTTACACCAGTGTGTGTGTAATCTCTTTATTCTTGCTTTGTGCAAGAATAGAACTATAGAATAGCTATAGAACTTCTTCAAGGTTGTGGTGCGTCTTGTTGTATGTTTTCAAAGTACTACAGGTCCTGTTCTTCATGGTGTTTCTTGGTGTTATGATAATCCTAATGATAATACTACTACTAAGTTCCAGGGTCAATTTTAAGTTGGAGAGGAGTGATGTAGTGAGTGAAGCCTGGTGTTTGTCAGGTTTCCAGGAGGGGAGCTCTGCCAGGGAGCTGTGAACTAAGGGGTCACCTGCTGCAATCTCAGTCCTTCAGACGGGGCTGTAGCCTGATTTGCTCCATACAGACATAAACATTTAGCAACATTTGGCCTAGATGTTTCTACCGGTTTGAGTAGGTTTGGCTGAAATTTGCCTGAAAAGTAACTTCTGTTTGTTCTCTGGTTTCATTTCAGTGAAGGTATGTAAATATATATCCAAGCTATGAAACAAAATGGTCTGATGTTTTTTAGGGGGTGGGTCAATAGTTCCTGCCAGCATAATCACAGAAGTTGGTGTTATACATATATTTTAACCAAATGTAGGATAAAATGTGTCCTAAGGATCTTCAGATTTAGTTTACTTTGACTTTTTTTTTTAATTTCTTTTTGAGGGGGAAGGATTGTAGAGAGAAGCATTTGGTCTGTTCAGTATTTTTGCTTAGTTGTGCTGGTTTTACAATTTATTATCAGAAAGTGTAAGACTATTGCCTACCTTCATACTTAGGCTGTAGCTGATCACCCATGCTATGGTGTTTTCTGTGGCAAAGCACACAGAGGTTTGAGCAATACGGTGAATATCTCTCTCCAAGGCTCCCCCTCTGTCCTTAGCATCTCTTACCCTCTATTGAGTTAGTCAACCACTGTCAGAAAAGACCTAAATTACATTCAAGACTTTGTCTCCCTAGTCCAAATTCATATCTACTATAAGCCTGATGAGAGCAGGAATTAACTGAAATGCGGTGTTTTCTATATTCCCCTAACTGGGATCACATAGTTGCACAGAGCCTGTCTCATATGCTTTTAACTTTGTTTGTAAGACAGGCACACGATGGAGCCAATATTTTGGTTGGGTAAAACAGTGAGAATGCTGGATAGTTTTTATTAGTAGCTGTGTCCATGACTGTGGTCAGTATCCTAGCTTTCCAATTGCTGAACGCTCTGCTCAGCACCAGCCAACTTTCTTCTTGCTGGCACCAGAGCACCCTTCTCCTCTGACCACCAGAGCCGTGCTCCCGCCATCTGCTTGGGCTGTAAGGAAGATAAAGCAGGGCAGGATTATTCTGTCAATGTATTAGAGTGGGTATCTTATGATTGACATCAGCATGTAAGCTCTGAAGATGCTGTGTTTATGCTGGAGTAGTTTATACAGCTGAACAGGTGGGAATAAAGGTTTAGATCCATGAGTGTGTCCAACCAGGACACGGTGAAGATAAATACTACAGAAAAGTATAAAACCAGTCTCTCACCCCGTGAAAGGATTTGGAATTTTGAACTCGATTTTAATGGATCAAGGAGTCCTCTCTTTGTCTTATTTTCTTCTCAATCTGCAGCTTCTTATGAAGATAAACAGGGATATGGAAACTCTTAAATGCTTTAAATGTATTTTTGTTGGATGAGGACTACCAGCTACTGCACAAAGTGAATCTGATATACCTCCCACACCATCCAGCGAGTCCCCCCTCAGTAACAGGGCAATAAAAGTAAGTAGCTGCTACCTTGACCCTCCACCCCAGCTTCTGCTGGGGGCAGGACATTTAGCACTTTATTTTCACTATTTCTTGTTTCATAAGTCTTTAGTTTCTTTCTAATAAACCTGAGGTACTGGATGCTTTCACTTCACATTGAAATGAGTGGAGGAACGGGCATTTGAATCACAGCCTGGTTTCAATTTGAAAGGAATTGTAATGAGACTATGAAAAGGACTGCGGCGTATGTAATCCACATGAGGCATTTTGCTAGAAGTGAGACATTGTTACTAAAGCCTGCTTATGTCATTTTGATTTTTCTGAATACATTATGAAAAGGATAACATTCTCATGACATGGTGTCTGGTGGCCTTAATATTACTTTACCAAGCAATTTCTTTATGGCTGCTATTCAGGCCCTCAGATTATATGGTTTCCCATATTATTCTCAATGTGATTCAGATTATTTTTTCACTGAAAACACTGTACTAACACTATTGAAATGTAAATGAAGCAGCCTGCCTTAGCTCCTGATTAAGCAAGGTGGCTGTGGATGTAGCTGTGACTGGTTTTGACATGTTGAACCTTTCAATTTTTGTAAGACTTTGGTCAGCTGCTTTGTACAGACTTTTTGGTTTTTTCTTGTATGACTAGTTGCCTTTAAACAATTATTGTGTAAATTTAAAGCATATACTTGTTTTTCACTATGGAAAAAAAAAGACAGCCATGGTTAAGCTTAGGTCAGACACAAATTAGAAACTAATCCTGATAGTGTTTAAAAGAAAGAGTTGTTTGAATACTTATTAGAAAGAGGAGACAGATTTTAGATTACAGCAGTCTCTTTGCAAGCTGCAGATGTGTTTTTCCTTCAGAAGATGTTCTGTAATTGTAAAGGTGTATAATTTCAGAGGATGTCAGAGTTGTCATGGTGATTGCATTAATATTGCATGGGCATAAAGCATGCAATAACATCGTGTCAGTTCCTCATGCCCTCAGGCTACCACAAGTTACTAATTTTTTCCTTCAAAACTGTGTTAATTTTTCCCTATAAACATTACTATCACAAATATCAGCTAAAGTATCTTTTAAATTTTTCACTCTTAATTTGCATAGAGAAGCAGCAGAAGCTTCTCTCTGCAGAAGGAAGGAACCTTTATAAACTTAAATGCATGATTTGGTTGCATTGCTCAACAAATTCTGGGAGGAAGGAGGAGTAGTGGGTATGGTAAAAGCTGCAACTTAAAATTAGGACGTGATAATTTTCCCTTTTATCTGCTACATTTATATCTTTTTTCCCCTCATTTTTCTCGTTTTTTTGCCTCAGGTTGAAACTTGCCCCCTTTTGAGTCAGTGAAAGTTTGGCTACCGGTAATTGGAACTTTACCTCCACGTTGCCTTTAAGGATGTATGAAAACAGACACAGGAGAGGAACCATAACAAGAACCAGGGAACCACAGAAATTCCCAGTGGCTCAGACTGCATTGCTATTTCCCGTGTTTCACTAGCTCTGCCAGAGGTGAGGAAAGTTGAAGGTTGCGGGATAGGAAAGGTCGCAGAGGGACCTTCCTCCTCCTTCCTTTTCAGTTGACTTCAGTGGACTTTACTAAAACTCATAAGGATGCAAGGGGTGCTATCATTTCTGCTGTCTGGATATGTTGGGTCTCATTGAAAGTGGAAAACTCTGTGTTAATTCAAACAGCTAATCCCAAAAGCACGTGTCACTGGTGTGTACACCCGCACTACCTGTGTGGGGCTGAATCCCATCTCGTACCGTTTTGATAAAACCCATTTTGAGGCAGCAGCTGCTGCAGCATTCAGCTCCCCGCTTGTCAAGCACTGTTCATCTGAGTCAATAACCTTCTGCTCCCCTGCCTGCACTAACTGTCTTTGATTTGGATGCTCATTTTAGGACTTCAAAGCCCTAAATAAAGCCTATCTGTCCAAGCATATGGTTGTTAAGTGGTTCGGACAGATTAATTTCTCTCCTGTTTCCATATGGTTACTTCTCTGGCACATCCAGTGGCTGTGGCTATGGCTATGTCAGTAGAGCAAATGGGAGATGCAATCTTTTAAGATACATTTACACTTTATATAGGGGCAGTGTGTTGTCTGTTCTCCTTCACGGAAAAAGTCCATTGACCAAATTTCATGCTTATGCCACGGCTGAGCTGGTACACCCAGCATCTGAGAAGAGTCTGACAGATGTGTCTCTTCAATACTCACAAACATAAGGCTATTTTTCAGCATGTGACATGCTGTATCCACTTAGAACATGTTGTGTAAACTTGTTTTTGTTTTTTCCCTACACCCTGGTTGCTTGTCCCACAACTTTAACCCCGCTGGTAGGGAAGTGAGTGTGCCTGGCTCACCATGGCCTTTCGAAGTCTTCACCCATGAACTTGCCTCCTCCTTCCTCTGCACAAGCTGGAGTTTGCTGTCCTTCAGGCTCTGTTTGCCCTCAGCTCACTGAGAAGTTAGCAGCTGTCTGCCAGTGGTAGTTTTATAGTGCATTACATTTGTACATTGCGGTACAGGCAGATCTTGCCTGGAGTTTGGCAAAGGCAACTCTCTGCTGGATGGAGTCATAAATACTTCAGTTAGAGCTACAGGTGTAATGCCGTAGATAATGAATAACGGGAGATTGTAATCAATTAACTTCTGAGAGCCTTATAATTAACACTCTTAGGGGTATGGCATTTTTCTTCAAACTGTTTGGAGCACTAAATCCACAGCAGAGCACTAGAGACCTAGGAGGGCCCATCAGTGAAGCTGCCACGTGCATTAAGCCGGGAGCAGAAAGCCTTCGCACAGCAAGCGCCGTAGTATTTAGGAACATGCACTAGCTGTGCTCCAGATTACTGAGGATTAAAAGTCAGCTTTGCAGCCTTCCTCTTCAGCATCTGAAATATTTCAGCTACTTTTATATTCTGTTCTATTTCTACTTAAAGTAAATCAAGTTTATTTTTCAGTGCTAGCTTATGATTCCCAGTTAATGGGAAGGTGGAGCAGGGCCAATAATGCGTTTGATTGAGAAGATCTGTTCGGCTGCGGTTTTTGTGAGGAAATGAAAACCGCGCACTGCAATAAATTTGCTTATTAAAGAGGCATTAAAGATTCTGTTGTAAAACAAGATTCTTCAAGATATTTTCTCCTGAATCAGCTGTCTTGTATCTCTAGAATTAAGTAAGAGATTCATGAAGTTTAGTCAAGGGTTTTCAATTGGCTATACTGTAAACCAAAAGGAACACATGGTCTAGAAGCATGGGTCAACCTCACTGATTTCAGTGGCATTACCACAGACATGCAAAGGTCTTCTCTTATTCTTTGCAAGGGCCATGAGTTTTTTAATATCTTTGTAGAACCAGAAAAATTAAAACCCCTTTAACAAAGTCTTTTAGGGAATTTCTGGCATTATTAGAAGTGGAAAACATCAGAAATCAGAGAAGATCTAGGTGTCCCTAGAAAAGACACCATTCTGCTATGCAGAATTATGCCTTCCTGCCATCTTTCATAGAGAATGAACCCCCTCCCCTCTCCAAAAAATGAACTAAGAAGAGGCATTGCTGTCACTCTGGCATGAACCAGCAGAGCTTTCATGAAGTACGTCCAAAATATATTGAGACCTTCAATGCAAATGCTGCTCCCGAGCACATTTCCTGGAAGGCCTAAGGGCAACCGCAGCCCTCTACCTCATTATTAATTCCTCTCAGTATTTCTTGCTGCTGGATGATGGACACAAACTGCAGCATGGACTGAAGCCTGAAGGCTGTTGAAAATCCATCCTTGCCATCCTTAAAGTCCTTTCTTGCACAGCACAGGCAGAGGTCGCATAAATCTCTCTTTAAAAATACGATAGTGCTGCTGTTTTTAAAGTGTGGCTTATTTCCATTCAACAGTTTAGATACTGCTGTGATCATGTTTATTATTAAAAAAAAATCTTTTGAAGGTACTGCCAGATATTTCTTACTCTCAGAGGGCAATAACCTTCAAGGTTAACTAACCTTAGCTGTATTCTCACTGGTTTTTATTCCTGATACCATTCCTGTAGTCGCCGCAAGTGTGTGGGAACAGTAACCATTTTATCAGTATCAAGCAGAGACAACCTCATAGTCTGAAAAATGAGGCAGTTTTGATACTGGCGTGGCAGGTCTCTGTATGTTAAATGGGCAGCTCACAGAAATACTTGTCCCTTGTCACTCTTAACATCAGTGCGTCCAAGGTCCAATTTGATTTTCCTGTAACCAATAGTAAATACCCTACTTGCTGTGAACAGATTTAAAACCTTGGCTGTAATTAGTTTACCCTGTCCTGTAGATAAAGTCAATCTGTCCTAATCTAAACACTTCCAGATCTTTCTATGTATTGCCTACTTGGCACTTTATCCATCACCATAACTCTGCCTCAAAACACTTCTCTTTGGTTATCTGGTCAGCAAAGGCCTAACACTGCTTTGGTTCATCTCCAGGAAACCAGTGTTTCTGTCGCAGGGGTTAGTGGTCTGTGGTGCATCAGTCTACAGAGAGCTGGAGTAGCAGGGTCATGGAAACATTGTTCTGGGTGAAGTTTAAAATGTAAATAAATCCAGAAACATATTAAAATGTCTTTGCTTTCCTGTCTATGTAGTAGAAGTACAGCTGGAAAAGGATCTTTTCCTCCTCCTCTCTGTATAAATGTAAACTAATGAAAATTTGTAACAAATTGTTAACCTTTGACAAGAAACTTGCCGTGTCTTGATGAATAAATGAATTTAATTTCCCCAGAGATAGCCATAGGTTCAGCATTATCTACTGGGGCAGCACTGCAGCAGAATGTGATGCTGTATGGTAGTATATGTGTAATGAGATTTGATTTTTTTTTCCATTTTTTTTTTTCAACCTCCTATTTTATTGCTTACTATCTTGAATAATGGTTCCCACACTGTGACCCTGGATCAAGGTAATCTGCAAAGTTGTAAGAGGACTGTGCTCCGCAGTGCTAAGGGACATGGTGTAGGGGATGACTTTGTAGAGTAGGGTAGATGTTTGGACTCGATGATCCCAAGGGTCTCTTCCAACCTGGACAATTCTATGATTCTATGACTGCCTGCACTGCACCGCGGCAGAGCAGACCTGATAGATTTCTGCCTGGTGCCCCACGCTCCAGAGCAGAGACAGAGTCTCTCACCCTTCATACAGCCTCCTGGCGTGTAATGGGATTTGCACTGGGCCTTGCTGCTGGAGAGGTGACCCAGCCGGGGAGGAAAGATGCTGGAAAGCCACCAACATGGACTGTCCAGCAGCGCAGACACGTGGGACCAGATCCAGGGGCTTGTCTTATTAAGTCCCTTCGTTTGGTCTGCTCTGCGAATTACTATCATTCTTCCCATGGAGAAAAGACACATCGTCAAACTTGGCAGAGCGTGAAAACCTTACTCATACACGCTTGCCTTGGCTCTGATAGCCAGCACGTGGAAAGGGTCAAAGTCCTGAAGTAATGGTGGAGCGAGCTGAGCTGATAGAAAGCAGAGATGCGCATCCTTCTCTGTCCTGCACAGGGAGCCTGTAATACAGTTTGCAAGTAAAACTGTGCCAAATCCCTCCCACAAAGTGTTTTCCAAGACAGCAACTGGGATATCGGCTGCTCTAAGGGGTGGCTGCGATGCAGGTTTCTTGAAGAGGTGGGAAAGCCGAGTTTTGAGGAGAGATACTGTGCTGCGAGCGAACAGAGGAAGCAATGTTCTGCTTTGCACTCCCGCCAGCAATAATCTCCTTCCCTGCTGAATACTGCATTTTTCCTCTATAAAAACATTAATCTGTAGGGTATTGGGACATGGTCAGATCCTGCCAAGAACAAATTGTTAAGTAGTTGCTGTGCTCGTTGCCTCTTAAAGCTGTAACTGTTGGTTTTCATTTTGCAAAATAAGTATCATGGGGCAAAAATGTATTGGCTGTGACACTATAACTGTTTCCCAGAAAAATTAATTCTAAACTGAGAGACTTGGAAACAAATAGTTCTTAGAAGGCTCTGTTTGTTTAGCAGCTGTTGTTTATCTATGAAACAAAGGAAATTTGGTTAAAATTGTATGATATGCCCTTATATTTCAAAAAAGGGCCCACATTAAATTCACAGAATCATAGAATGGTCCAGGCCGGAAGGGACCTCCAAAGGTCATCTAGTCCGACCTCCCCGCAGTCAGCAGGGACA
>JAOXNO010000001.1:12187138-12202389 GCA_028565335.1 Limnodromus scolopaceus | reverse complement strand
GAACTGATTGTACCTTCACAGGAGCTCACCCTCCGAGGCGTCAGGCTCAACCTGCACCGTCCAGGGGAGCACAGCAGCAATTCCCCTGCTCGGACCATGCCCTCCGCTTTCCTTTTTACCTCCAACTACATTCAGCATTTCAAATTGCCACCTCTGTGACCCTGTGGCTATCCAACCTTACTAAAATATGTGAGAGAAAGAAAATTTCAAATAGGGATGTGTACAGGCTGATCATCTTACTTAAAGGGATGCTCTGGAAACGCCAAAAACCCCATGCCAGGCATCTGTCAAGGGCATTTCCAGAAGATGCCTCTATTCCTTCCATGAGGCAGACCTAAAAACCATCACATGTACAAACATGCTCACTTAAATGAATTGTCCATCTTCACAAACAAGGATCTACTGTATCATAATAGGTTTCAATAAAAATTATAGCAATAATTAATACGCTGAGATAATGAAATATACAATACTTTTACAAAGGAGAAATCTGGAAATGCATATGTTTCACCAGTTTGAGGTTTAGTATAGCACAACTCCTACCAAGATCAGTAAGAAATATGGTCTTCTATAGCAAGATCACTTTGTTCTTGAACTTTGCTAACATTTTAATGCTTTGTCAGAACGTAAAAATGGAAATATTGTCAAATACTATATCAGATCATCAGACAGTTTATTTTTCCCCCGTGCAGTTAGTTATTAAAGCTGTTGCCAATCACTGTAATGGAAGCTGTGTCAGACTTCTTGTATTCCCAAGTTACTCACAATTTGGGAATGTATGTATCTGTCTTTTTGTAATGACAAATACTGCCAGTGTTCTGGTGATAAATTCTGCAGTCATTTAAATAGTATTTTTGTTGTAATTTCTAAGTGTTTGTAAGGCTGAGACAGCTGAAAGGATCAAGGGAAACCTAATTCTTAAGGCCCTTGTCTGAAAAAAAGAGGACCGTCCTCACAGGACTGGAGTACTTTGACCTCTTTCATGTTTGGCTATATGAACTTTCCAGTAATTCTAGTGTATTGAGAGAATGCTGGGTTTAATGACAAATGAGTTAATAAATCCTTTCCTTGGACTTTTAGCTGGCTTCCACAAGAGACAGATCTTTAATTTATTATGTCATTGACCACTCTCAGGTATGAGGTTACCTTCACAAATCTTTTTGTACTGTCATCTCCTGGTTGGCTATTAAGTTGGTGCTGCCTACAAATTTATTTGGTCATAAATTATTTGGTAACTATTGAGAAGTTCCATTCAGCCTATATGTTGTCTTCAGGTGATGCTGGGAAGCAAAATGGAAATGAATAGTTTATTTTTCATAGTAAATTAAAAGTGCTTGAGAATAAGGGCAATATAAAAGAAATTACTATGTTCAATATCTGTATTTTCCTTTCAGTATGAATGTACAATAAGGTAAGATTTCTGGACTAGACATTATTGAACCTTTTTTTTTTTTTTGTAAATCAGACTTTTAAAAACTGTTATATTTATGTTCAAAAATAACATGATGAGAAATGTTATGTATAATCTTCCTTTATCCTGAATTTGGAAATTAATGTAGGCCTAAATGCCTCATTTGAGGCCTAAAAGGCCTGAAAATATGTTTGCCTACAGAAAAGATCTCCAACTTCCAATGTTTAAAATCAACTAGCAGCTCTGCCCTTGAGCTATTGACTTTGGTGCAGCAAACAAGAATGTATTTCTGGTTTTCTTTCTCTTGAAATTCTGTTAGTGCCATTGGACACTGAATACACTGAGGTCCTGTAGCTTGACTCACAAGATCTTTGTATTTGGAGTTTTTGGTGTGAAGAGAAGGGTATCTAAACTGGAAGAAGAATGGGGCATTTATGTGTGGAGTTCAGAGCATCACTAACATGATGCTAAGATGGAGCTCACCCACTGCATCTCAGAGCAGATGCCGTGCTGCAGGAGCTGCTGCCTTTATGCTCCACTCCATTTGTATTTCTTGCCTGAGGAAAGTAAACCCTCCCAACAACCAGGCGTCCTCTTATAATAACCTTAAGTCATCAAGGTTTCATTATTTTTACGGGTTTTTTGGTCACATTTTTAGTGTTGCTAGGCAGGGATCATTTATGTGATGGCATCAAGGACAGAATCAGGAGCATTAAGTAGCTCACCAGCAGCAAACACGTATCACAAAAATGGTAAAATATAAACTAGATTGCTATATATTGATTTTAAAACAAGGAACCTGAAATGAATAGAGGCTAAAGAGAGGAAACATGGTGCACTGCAGCTCAGCAACTATTTACTAACTGAAGTAAACCATGTTCTCACTAAATTCTGGAATCTATTTAATCATGTGAGCATCGGCGCATCTGCTGTCAATCATTCATTAATGACTGCAAAGATATTAGGGAATTACTTGTCGTTGTGTTTCCCATCCCCCAACTTTTTATACTTTATTGTTCCAAAATGCATCATTTCTGTCCCCTTGATTTCAGGATGGTAAAACCCGACTCTTTACTTAGGATTTCTGCCAGTGTTACAGGAAATTTTTACACAGAACAGTCATGGCTGCAGGGTCTGGCCCTGTATCACTATGTTAGCTAGATACGTTTTCATATTAATCAAAATTACCATCTAAAGTTCTGTTTTAATGCATGTCCAAAGCCCTGACAGTTGGCCAACACTTGACACGGAGCTGAAGCCAACAAACGTAATCGGAAAGATGCTGGTGAATAAAACTGAGGGTGCCATTTGCAGATTCTTGCCCTTGCTACTAAAACAACATGAGCATGCTAATTAAAAGGGATAAATGATACAGTAACTAACTAGATCATCACACTGCCCATGCTACATATAGCAAGACACTTGGTATATGTAGCAGAAATGGACTTCTGGATTTAGTGTGCTTCCATTTTTTTTGTGTCAGTGTGTCTGTCTTCACAAGGTACTGCCTGGGGCAAACACTCCCTGACCCTGCAGGAACCAGGCTGCTTAGTTACTCCCTGCTTAGTGTTAATGCTCCATGACAACCTCTGATCCCACAGTTGAAAGAGGATGAAATCTCGAAGTTTTGGATTGATTCTTCTGTGTAGAGAATCCTATAAGGGAAATATTTGCATGGGACCTTCCTTTTTGTAACATAGCTGACTAGTTTTGAAGTCCCATGAGCCCCATAGTTCTTCTTCTTGGTAAATAGAAGTTCTCAATGTTAACAAATTTCCCAGTTTTCATCATGGTTCAGCTAGTTTTTCTATTTTAAAATAAGCCTGAAAAAATAAACTAGTGCATATAAACCAAATTCTGAGTCAAGAGAAACAATGCAATGAATTTAATATCTGTAGCTGGAAGCTGGAGTGGGACTCTTAATTCTTCTTGCATTTATATATTTCACTATTTAAATACAGAAAAAAATTCAAAGAAATGCTTCTATTCTCCCCTACAAAATCTCTAGCCTCTACTGTGCAAGCAAGGTGTAAAATGTGTAAATAGTTGGTGCATGTGGTATAAAAATGACAGGACCAGAATAATTAATGTTTGGGAATGGGGTGTCAAAGTGATATATAGATATCCACCAGAATGAGGTCTTAGACTCAAAGGCCAATGTTGTAGCAGACATTAGCTGTTATAGACCCATGAGTTGCCTGGAGTATACTGTATTATTGTTGGTTGAGTAAAAATTACACTCACGCTCATATTTAGATTCTATATTGGCACCTTCTTTTCCTGCTTCCTACAGCGAGGGAAAACCTACAGCGCTGACAAAGTGAGACAGCATTTTTTTGTGGAAGCCTAAATTCTCCTTCGCCATCCCCTCCACCTCTCCTGCCCCAGATACACTAGTGATGCTCCAGCATCTATCCTGAGCAAACCTTTTGCGCGGTACCAAATGGCTGCTTGTGTGTTTCCACAGTCACTAGGGTTATACTATAGAGGATCTGCAAACATATTCTTTCAACCGAGATATTTCTCACAGAAGAGAATAAAGATGCTGTTCTTGGCATCTGTGAAACATTATTTCCCATAAACTTCTGTTTATTTGATAGCTTACCTTAATATTTCTGAGATGCAAGTGTCTGGGTAGGTCACTGTGTACTTGTTGGGAGAACTCGTACATGGGGATAGTGAAATATAGAAACTTAAGAGGCGGTGCTACACAAAGATGATTTTCAGTGCACTATTTTTATTTATTTGGACCTGCCCTTAATCTTAACTTTTCATTTTTGCTGGACAGAATATTCCTTATTGAAATACGTATATATTTCTTACTCTGAAATACAGTAAAAGCTGAGCTGATTTCAGCCCCTTTTTTGTCTGTTGCAGGTCCATGGCATTTGAAGGCTTATGTGCAAAGAGGGTTAAGTTGACCACCTTGGTTTAGAGAAGAATTACGTCAGTCACAGGGTGAGATCAGGCTTTACAGCAGGCACAGATCCATCCCTCTCTTTGCTGATAGGATGTCTCAGACCGTATGAATGAACATCATAAATTCCTCCTATTCCTCCACGTTAGATGTGACAGTTGAGGCTAAGGCCTGGAGCTTATGAAAGAGGAAGCACGAGCTGCTTCTGTTAGTCTGGGTGTTTGCAGATGGAAGTAGATAACCTGAAGGCTGAACTGAAAACTAGAAGAATACACGTTTGTCTATGATCCACCTTGAGTTAGAATTGCTGAAATGAGAACACAGCCTTTTCAAAGTGCCTTCTATACTTTACGGACCTGAAACGGGGTTGTAGCTGAAATCCAATGGGTGCGAGTAAAACTAAAAAGAAATAAAAAGGATCAATTCCCCTATATATTATACATTGCTTGCTATACGTAATTCATTAAAGAAGGACTGGATATTTTATGGTTACCCTTAAGTGTACTATTAAGGCATAACAATTGAGCAATAGGCTCTAATAGTTAGACTTTGGAATGTCTTCTCTAACATATATTTCTTCTTGGTGCCTCTGTGACCCTTTAGTGCTGTATCTCATCATTCTGTGACCTTAAGTGTTTGTACATGGAACACCCCAGTACAGTTCAATAGGGATGTGACCATGTTCCTCCACAAATTTTATAATAGAATTAGATTTTTACATGTAGAAAATACTTTAATTCTATAAACAACTCAGTTAAAACCAATGTCCCTAATGAATTGCTACAGATTCGCAGAGCATCTCTAATAAAGCAAGCAAACAAATCATCCAAAAGAGATTTCCAGACACTCAGTCTTTGCTCTGCCTGTTGAACCCAAACTGCTATGTCTACATCTCAGGCATTTGATCTCCTCACTTGCTCCGATTACTTCTCAAAGAAATATGAGGTACACAAAATATATTTAACAGAAGTATATCACTTATTTATGGTCTACTAGAAGTTGCTCTGGAAGAGGAATAACTAAAGACCTAAGCCACAAAGCACTGAGAATTTTTCACATTGATTCCCAGCTTTCACAGGGGCATATACTTACAAATAACTTGAAAACATCACCCCCTTTTTTTTTTCTTTCTGCCAGCCTAAGAAAGCTCTGACACAGTCTAAATACTGTAATGCTTCTGTCTACTCTTGCACTCCATTCTCCTCTCAGTCTTTTTTTTTCATTCTCTTTTCCTTTCTTTTCCCATCTTTTCTCCTTTGCTTGTTTCATTCTGTTTTTTCCCACTTGTTGCTCATGTGTGGCAGTGGAGGGATTATTCAGTAGTGGCTCTGTGGAATTAGGAAGCTTTTCAAAGTGTTAGAAAGCTGGGAAAAACAGAGTATTACATTTCTTAGCAGGGAAGTCAGGTGTAGCAAAGTTTAAGAAATGTTAAGAATCCCCCTTAGGACTGTAAATCCTGGTCTTAATATTAATAAGCATTGGAAAACAGGGCAGTCAGCACTGGATGGCTTTGTGGTGAAGACTAAGACTGCAGATTTACATTGTCTGACCTGTTTTTCTAAGTAGTAGGTGGTGTGAGATGATTCAGTTTGTTTGTATGATCTGCCTTTCCGTTCTCCCAGATATTTTTTGATCTGCTGGTTTTAACCAAATTCAACAGGAACATGGCTGTCTCTGATGTTCCCACAAATTTCATAAAAATATTTGGCTGGGTACAGATAATATCAGAATTCAAACATTTTCAAGTTTACACTTTTTTAAAGTAAATTTTAATCTGGTGCCCAATTGGGTCAACCACAAGGCAAAAACACCCAGAAAATTATCATGGAACCTTCGTTTTTTTAATGATGCCAATAATTTTATTTCATTTGTATCTCAGTAGCAAATTGATGATTAATATAATGGCCCTAGTGACCAAAGAGAAGATTTTTAAACTTGTATTGACAACAAAGTTACTACCTGGATGTCATCACTGCAAATAGTACATCAAAATATTTATAAAAGAAGACATAGCTATCACTATTTGATAGAGTTACTGGTGCTTTAAACCTTGTGTACTGGAGACATCAAGCCAAATTAGTCAGTCATTCTCAGCATTTATCACTGAAACTCTTGTTGTTTGTTATCACTAAAAAAAATTCTACTTTTGCTTGATCTTTGGTATCCATTTATGCTACTGTAAAACGCTACAATTCTAAATTTGTTGCTTTTCAAGTTGATTATGTACAGACTAGAAGCAAGGCTATGGGAAGGTGCTGAATGACTGAATTAATCCCTAAATGCCTCAGTTCCAGTTTACTTAATATTCCCTGTTGAAGTTGCACCGTCTGTGGGCTCTGACAAACAGAGCAGTGACATGTAGGAGCAAATTCTGGATAAAACCCAAGCATCCCCTTAACTTGATAACATAGATTCCACTGCTTCTAAAAATGTATTAACTCTCCAAGAGGTTCAGGATATAACTTAAAAGTCAGTCTTGTCTTAGAACTGCATTCCTTTAATCTTGTATTTCCTACCACCACATTTTTCTTCCTTTTTTCAAGTTGGGGGTTTCCCAGTGGAGTTACTGCCCTGTTAGATATTTCTTACCTGAGAGACCGTATCAGCATGTACACGCCTGCTGTGCTCAGCTGTTTTTCAAATACCCATAGGAATAGTTTTGTAGAGACACGGAACCTCTAGTTTGAAAACCACTGTCCTAATACTAACTTTATAAGACATCCTTTAGTATTTGATCAGTGCGTTTATTTTTATGCAGCAAGGCATTAAGGAACGTGTTTTATCAATGCAATGAAATATGTAGCATGATTTATGTCCCACTGTCACCTTGTTATTAAAAACCCTTCACTGGAGTGAAAGGCTTTATAGAGATTGGGTAGATGCCCACTTTTTGCTGAGGATGTAGGGGTGCCACCATTCCCAGCCTCCTTAGCTGTAGTGAATGAATATGCAATTCCCTTTCTATGCTTAATGCCTCATCAGTGTGCAGGCTCATGATTAAGAGAACTGAAATGAGGTGCAGCACTTCTTTTACACAAACATAGGCATCATGAATGATTCTGTTAGTATTTCCACCCTAATAAAATCATACAAACAGCACCAAGTCTGACAGAATGGTCCCAAAAACCATGACCAGTTTCAGGATTTGGGAATTTTTAAATAATTTTTGTAGTGAGCAGGAAGGTTGAATCAGCATGTGTTGTTTATATTTAGAGCCACAGCTCTTACGTCCTTTCTCATGCCTTCTACACACCACCTGCAGGAACCATTAGATTAAATCCTCTGACTTTGGTATGCAAACAAATAAATAGTTTTGGCTTTAGTATCCTTCAAACTCAATGCACTTACTTGTTTTCTCTGAGGTCTATGTCCTCAGAGAATACTGCTCAATGTCACTGTCCTGCTGCACAGTCCTAAAAATGCATGTCTAACATCTGAACTCCCTTCCTCTTTAATTTGTAAAATGCTCATTATACTGTCATATTTAGCCAAGAAAGTAATAATTCCTCTTCCATGGATGGCACTCCTTGAGAAAAGTACTGAAACTACTTAATAGGAGTACTAGGTCATCTGGGCTATAATCCTGACATCTTCTATCACTTTGTTTTTCACTTTTCTGCTCTGATCCTTTCCTGATGAGCTGCTGATAAAGTACATTTGTCACAGGTTTATGGGACTCCACTATTTTTTTTTCCATTGGGGAAAAAAATGAAATATTGTCACGTACCAAAAATACTCTCGTCTCAGAAGATTCATCCTGACTAGGATTATTCTATTGGTCACACTCAGCAAAATATATTAATGACAGATGTTGCACACTGGTTTAAACAGTTGTATTTTTAATGATGTTACTTAAAATTACTTTTCAAAGATCTTTCATCCATAGGTCTCCTTTCTTAGATCTTAGAAGATTGTGGTTCCACCCAGCTTCGCTGGAGGAGGAGGTGGCAAAAATGCATCTTCCTTTCTGCTACAGGATATTGCTTTTTCTCAGTTTTCCTGTAAGACATCCATAGCTTCAAATAGCTCCTGATCAGCATGAAAACCCAGGTAAAAGTTGGGGGTGAGGTGGGGTTGGGGGGGTGGCAAACATCACTTTTGATGTTTGCCATTTGCATCCTCTTTGTATATATCAGTTACTCTGGAGAAACCTGGCCTGACTCGATCCCAAGACCCCTTGACTGAAGAATGTCCTGAATTTCAGTGTTCCCAACTGATGAATTCTACACCACCCAACAAGTGTGCAACCCAACAGCAGCCCTGAGCTGGCATCCCTGGCCCATGCAGGGTGTCCTGCTTTGGCTGTGATTAGCAGAACGGATTCCAACCCCCTGCACCATTCATTCTTCTATTATGTTTCATCCCATCCCATCCACCTCTTAATATGCTTTGCTGCATTGAACTTTACCTCCTGCTTGTATGTCCCTCCTTTTCATCCAGCTGTGAATTTCTGAGCTGATTGAACTCTAGCTGAGACATAACTGTGTCTTGCTTTCTTGATCAGCACGGCCTCTCAGCAGACCAGCTTGTCTTAGCAGAAAAAAATCTACAAAATATTCACAGCAGATTTAGCTTGAACACAAAAGGTGTTATGAAAAGAGAGAAGTTTTCTCTGTCTCTTTTCCCCATGACTGTAAATGATGCCGTCCAGCTCCGCTGGATGAAAGCATGACTTCAGAGCTTGTAGTAGCTGTGAGCTCTATAAATGCAACCATGAAATTCTTCATGTACAAAATTAAGTGTACGTATCCTCTCACAACCTGAGTGCTTTTTGTCAGCAAGCATCCTCGTGCGCAGGCCTGAGGAAGCAAAGCGTTTCTCTCTCTCTGAAGCAGTACTTTTCTGTGACTAATTTTAGAGACCTGAGGGTGGACTCTTTTTTTCTTTCTCAAATGAAGTTTAAGAGTGCCTCACTGAGTTTTGACTGTTTGTTTTATTCCTTATGTCTCTTCAGTTATCATTACTCCAGGGTGACTCACATTGCTTTCTACACGCCTATGTTTGGATGCCTATTGTGGAGAGCTTAGCAGCTGCATCACACCGAAAAGCCCATGCCAGCTGAGGCACGGCTGATGCTTAACCTTTACTCTTTGTCAGGAAAAAGGTCATTGCTATGAGCTCATGACTGTTCTGCAACGTTTGATTATCTGGCTTTATAGCTCTGCCTTCCTCCTCCCCTCATCTTCTCTTTTCCTGGTCACTGAAATATTTCTTTTACCTTGTTGCCTGTTGTCCTTTAACCAAGGCTTTGCAGCGTTGAAAGTCATACAG
Source organism: Limnodromus scolopaceus (assembly GCA_028565335.1). Lineage (NCBI taxonomy): Eukaryota > Metazoa > Chordata > Aves > Charadriiformes > Scolopacidae > Limnodromus > Limnodromus scolopaceus. The sequence goes on along the minus strand of JAOXNO010000001.1, from coordinate 12,192,790 downwards.
CAAGGCAGAGTAGGTATATCGACAGAACCCTTACACCTGGCCACTAGTTCTTCATTTTAATTATGTATCCAGAAGTCATGGGCCTGACTTTCCATTGCCACCCCTGAAATTACTCCAGTATACTTCACTGGATTTTCATTGATTAAGCTGAATGAATAGACTTCAAAACGTGGGTCTTAAATCAGAAGCCTTGTCTACTAGTCACTTTGACAGTGACTCAGTTAATTCTAATAGACTTTGGTCATATTCTTTATTCATAACATACAGTTAATTTCTTGATTTTCTTCTTAAATCTGCAGGCTAAAATAATTTCAGATAGAGTAAGTTTCATTTCTAACAACTGAATGACAGATGACTTCCAGAAAATTCAAAAAATAAAACAGGAAAGAAAGGAATAATTTAGCTTTTTAAAACTAGGTCTGCCATCAGTATATACTTGTCAGTCTACTCAAAAGCAAAGATAAAAAAATAATGCAGAAAGGAAAGCTATTTGTCAGATTTTAAGCACAAGCAAAATCATGGATTGACAAACCACAAAAAGCTGCAAACTGTTTTTAGAAAAAAGGGCTTTTAGAAAACAAATTTCTACCACAGTTTATGTAGCTAAGGAATAAAAGCTGTCTAATGGGCCCAATGGAAAAGGTAGGCATGATTAAATGGGTATTACTGGAAACAGAAGCCCCATTTTTCACTTGATTTGCGTGGGAATTATGAGTAATAATAACTGCTTCAAGGAAAGCTTCAGATACTTTGTGCTTAGAAACTGAATTTCCAGTATGTATTCTTCAAGCAATTATATTCAGACACTTTCTGCAGCAAAGCCTGAAGACCTTTTGGGCAGTATGCTCTTAAAGCCATTGGGGTTGTGGTCCTGGAGCTTCCAGCACTTGTGCAGTGGCCGGCTGGCAGATGCCAAAGCTCCCCACTGCTTTCATTCACACTCAGTCTACCATCAGAATCTACTTTAGATTATTTTACTATTTTGCTAGATCAGTGTGATTATGTTTATCCTCTTTGCCCATTGGAAGCTTAGGAGAGTATTAAAAATAACAGCAATAATAACAAGCCTACCTTGAGTTGAGTTCAAATCGTGCTCGTTGCAGGTAAGGCTTTACCAGTTTACAAGCAACAGTCTCAGCGCTTCAACCGCTTGTGAGAATCCCCATCACAAAAATAAAAGCTTTCATTTCAAACTCTATGTTTTCCTAATCTGCTAGTATATAAATTCAAGGCTCCACATCTGCAAGCGCAAAGGTCAGCACTGAGACTGGGAGGTTTGTTTCTCTATAGCAGTCCCTTGAAGAACCTACCTCAGTCGGAACGAATTCCCAACATGAAAGATCTTCCACCTTATTCAAACCACAAAACCTTGCAGCAAAAAAAAGAGGAGTTATAACATTTGGAAGACGTTAGCAGGGTAAGAAACATTATTAGCATCAAACTTAGCAATTTATGTGCAAAAGTATGATTTCATTTATAAAAGGGAGGGGTCTTCACAACTTATAGTAAACATAAGAAAGTAAATACAAAATTAAGACACTGAATATTAAACAATATTTGTGTTTATGAAGAAATGCATAAAGTTTTCATGGATATTAAGAAGTATAATTTCGGTTATTTTCTGCACTGACCATACTGAAAGACAGCAATTGAAATTTAAGCAGTAAAACCAGCAATGACACATTAAGAACATTTTGTAGCCTTGTCTTCTGTTTCAAAATGGAATTACTGAAATTGTTTATAATGAAACTAGAAATCACAGACCTGCTGCTCCTGCTCTTAATTACAGCCTGAAAGTTGGGCAGCGTTCCGAGCTAAAATTGTCTAAGGAAGGTGAATCCTTACAATTAGCAGAGCTAATTTCACTGAAATAATGCAAAATCTGCTGGTTTTCATATGGTAGTACATACAGTGATTCAACATGAGTTTTTCCCTCATGTCTCTAAGCATAGTTAACTCAACTCTTAGTATAGTTAATAGAAATGGCAAAAAGATAAAATTGGCTGGATTAAAATCATGAGACTTTTACAAGCAAAAAACCTTGTTCTTTTTTTCTCCATTTTAAGATTACTGATACTGAGCTTACTTTGTACGAAAAAAAGACCACACTTAAATGAAATCTGAGGATGTATTCTAATTAGTGCTTGGTGGGAAAAGTTTTTTATTATGTTTTCTTTTCTTCTGAATGAGGCAGCCAGGTGGCAGACCCAGCCAGGTGTCCTGACGGCCGGGTTACCCACTGCGCCTGAATAAACCTCTGCCTCTCTGCTCGCCTGTCTCCCTCTGTCTTCCTTTCCATTCTTCCATGTTTTGTTCTATCCCTAATCACATGTTTCTGCAAACAATTCTTTCTACACACATTGAGAGTCACAAGATTATTTGGTTTAAGGTCATGAGACTTCAAGTTCTGCTTTTTTTCCTAATTTTAATGAGCCTGTTAGAATTCCCCTTGATAAGTTTAATGCTGCTGAGTAAAATAAAAGGGTTCAGTATTGGTCAGACCTCAAATCTCAAGTGAAGATGGTGATGAAATATAGCATTAAAAAACAATTGCTCCAGTGAGGCCCAAGAAGCAAAACTCCAGTGCTTGCAACCCCACACTCCTCCATCCCTGCAGGGTTTGAGACACAGCTCCTTTTTTCTCTTTCTCCTGAACTGAACCGTAGAGTTGAGTGGAATTGTTGCTTGGATTAGGAAAGCAGGATGGAGCTGAAGGCTAATGCTTTCAGCCTCATCTTAATCAACCTGAAAGCTTCATCAGTACTTTTTCACATGTAGATTGATGATGCTGAATTGTGGCGATTCAGTCCCGTGTGCTAAATTCAATTATACCCTGAAATGAGAAAGCAGGCCTCCATCATGGTAAGACCCCTGTGATACTTTTGTTGGTTTGGGTAATATTTGGTAAAGTTATTAACACGTTACAGTCTTGTCAGGACAGGGTAGCCAAGACAACTGAAAATAGCAAAGATTTTAGCAGTCAAGGTCTGTCTGTATCACAGAGTGATTTCTGAAAACATCCCCAGGCTTCCTGTGCCCAGCTGGCTCTGGAGATAAGTGTCATAGAATCATCTAGGTTGAAAGGGACCTTTAAGATCATCGCGTTCAATCATCAACCTAACACTGACAAAGCCACCACTAAACCATGTCCTCAGCACCACGTGCTTTTAAATACCTCCAGGGATGGTGACCCAAACACTTCCCTGGGCAGCCTGTCCCAATGGTTGACAACCATTTCAGTGAAGATATTTTTCCTAATATCCAATCTAAACCTCCCCTGGTACAACTTGAGGCCATTTCCTCTTGTCCTATTGCCTGTGACTTGGGAGAAGAGACCAACCCCCACCTCTCCACAGCCTCCTTTCAGGTAGTTGTAGAGAGTGATAAGGTTCTCCCTCAGCCTCTTTTTCTCCAGAATAAACAACCCCAGCTCCCTCAGCCACTCCTCATAAGATTTTTGCTCTAGACCCTTCACCAGATTTGTTGCCCTTCTCTGAACACACTCCAGTGCCTCAGTCTTTCTTGTAGAGAGGGGCCTAAAACTGAACACAGTATTTGAGGTGTGACCCCACAAGCACAGAGTACAGCAGGGCCATCACTTCCCGAGTCCTACTCACCACACTGTTCCTGATACAGGCCAGGATGCGGTTGGCCTTTTTGGCCACCTGGGCACACTGCTGGCTCATAGTCAACCTTGTTGGTCTTCTTAGCCCTGCTGCAAGATGGAACTCCGGGATAATAGCTCTTCATAATAAATAATAATGGCTCTTCATCAACCTAACTGACCCACATCTGTGGCCCCTGCAGCGCTGTGCTGCTCAGAGCCCCAGCCTGCTGAGATCCCCCTCAGAAATCCCTGTCCCAGTCTCCCCATGCAGGACAAACAGGCCATTATTTAAAAATGGAGTGGAATTCAGAAGTGTGAATTGGAAGTTTTAGTCAGGATTTTTTCTTATTAGTAAAAGAACAATACCTCTCCTTTCTCCTCTGAATCTCTTTGTGCAGCTCTGTTTCTGTTAGTGGGTCTAAGCTGCTCCATGCTACTATGGGTAAAGTCTGTAAACAGGCCTGTAAGAAAATGTGATATTTGCAAAACAGTGCCTCCACCTGGGTTTGAAATTACCTACCTTTCAAATTTTCTTTACAAATCCTCTAATTCTTCCTATTGATTTCAGCACTAACATTGCTGATGTGTGTGAAAAAACTATCCTGCAGCAAGCTACAGTTAGTATTATTATTGAAATATAGTTATACATTCTACTGCACTAAAAAGATGGTTGAGGATTTCCATCAGCAAATCTCATTACATTTAATTTGTCAGTGTAAATCATGACATATCTTTTGATGCAGTAGGTAATTATATTCATAATACATAAGTTATAGGGGTTATTAAAAAAAGCAAGAAACACAACAACAACTCTTGCCAACCCATACAGTGCTACGTGAGACCCTGCACAGTTGATGGACCAGGTCATTAACCTGCATTACTCAGAAGGCAGCTATTGATTAGATTTCACTGATGACTGTTACTGAAGTGCTTTGACATAAACTCGAGATTCCTTGCGTAGCCTTTGGTAAGTGCCCCTGTCTAGAGTTCAGGACCACAAATGGTTTGTTTGCCTTTTTTTTTTTTTTTTTAAATTGAGATCACTCTTAATAAAACCCAGCATTGTGTCCTTGTCATAATTTATTGCCTTGTCTTCCCTTCACTTTGTTCTCTTATCTTGTATATTTGAGTTCCTCACTTCTAATAGTTAAAAGAATAGCCTGCAGTGTGAACAATTCTCTTTATCTTCATAATAGAATTGGTAACCAGATATATCAACCCGATAAATTCATCTAGCAGAAAAAACCCCACCCACTTTCTTAACCATCCAGGGAAGTGGTCGCTGGATCCTGCACAGATCCTGGATGAAATCTTATCCTTAGATGTTTGCGTACTACCCTGATGCTCCAAGAGCTCATTCAGAGCAAACATGCCATCCGGGAAGTGAAGGGAGAGCAGCGTATTCGTGCCAAACCTCAAATATTTGCTCTGAGACAGCCCTCGTCAGCTGCTAGCACAGGCAGCCAAGGGGCCAGGCACGGAAAAGCTGCCATTCAGGCTTGGCAACCAGAGTATGGGACTGTCATGCGATTTTCAAGATGTGGCCACAAATATTTATTTTCTTGCTAGAGTAGCGGCTTGAAGGTAAATTTACTCAAGACTTCTTATAAACCACTTTTTTTAACTTTTGCAGTTAGATGATTTTCAAGGAAATTACAAAAAAAAGCCCAAAACTTGAAGCAAGCACCATAAATCTGGTGGAGAAAGGATGACCATGCAGACACGCAGCCACTCCACAACCCCTGCTCCAGAAAGATGCTGCTGAGCATAAAGCTCCCTGAAACGGAGGTAGAAATCTCTCTTCTGCTACAGCATCCATCCTCCAGAACACCCCAGAAGAAGTGAGGAAAGGCCTCCTCAGATGTGGCATGTCTGGCAAATGTTGAGATCAGCTCTCGGTAAGAACATCACTGCTCTGAGCTAAGCAATTTCTGCGTGCAGGTCAGATACCTCTTTTCTCTACCCACACATCCGTTTTGTGGGCAGTGTTATTGTTAACATCAGCACAGCAAGCATAAACACAGGTTTCATGGAAATCTGATGAT
>JAOXNO010000001.1:12168930-12180443 GCA_028565335.1 Limnodromus scolopaceus | reverse complement strand
TCCTTCCTTCCTTCCTTCCTCTTGTCTTTTTTTTTCATCACTCCCTCTGTGCCCTTTTCTCCCCTCTCCCTCCCATTTTGATCTGTCTTCTCAGTTTCTAGGCCTTTCTCTATGTTCATGAGAGTCTGGACATTTTCATTATAAAAAAGGGAAAATGAAGTCACATGCCCTGCAATGTGTCCCAAGAACCAGGACTAAAAAGCTAGTGAAATGGTTTGTCCAATGTAAGGGACAACTCCAGAAGTACAAATCAATGTGACTCTCTCCAGTGAAACCAATTTATACACATGGTTGCCATTAGTTGTAGAATCTGATGAAATTGTGTGATGTTTTGGGCAAGTTCCTTGAGGACACAGAAGAAGTCCAGAATTTACTTCTAAAAATCATACACTGCAAAAAACTTCTCTCCTGGTAGACATGTAAAGTCACTTACTGTTAATTATTCTCTTAATTACATTTTTTACTTGCCTGAGGTACTAATACATCTGAATTATTACTCCGTTTTCTTGATTTCAGTTTATTGATGTTGCTATTTGTGGCCCTTCATGTCTAAATCTTAGGGAGTTTTTCTGTGGTTTAAATCTTACAGGTACTCACTGCCTGGCTGCAACCACTAGCTGTGAGAAACACGGACCGAAGGCTTTTGTATTCCTACTCACTCTGTACATGGTTTGATTTTAGTTTAAGAGAGTTTAACCTAACAGTACGAGCTGATGTGACAGTCTCCCAACAAAATACACCTTAGCCACCTCCCACTGCCGTGGGAACAATCTGAAAGCCAAGTTTCTGTGACTAAGCAGAATTTATGGGAAACATCAGGCTCTGTCACTAAAGGATGTATGTAGAGGTGCAGTGTCCTGCCAAAACCGCAGGGATGGAGTTCACCGAAGTGTACGTCATGTCAATTTTTGGACATCTGATCATTATTAGATATATGCCACGTGTGAAGTTGGCCTGGCTCTAGGCTGAGAGGGGAGAATAGAGTGGCTTTGGCCACAGTCAGCATTCACAAAGCGTTTGCCATCATGAACTCCTAAGTTTTTGCACCGTTACAGCCATGTCCCTTCAGCAGTGTTTCTGTTCCACACACACAAACACACTTTACCAAGTACCAGCAGCACCTGTCCTGCTGACTACTGTCATCTACACTCAGAGCCTCAGAGGGAGCCTTCTCTCTGACTTCAGCTGCTAAATAAGGAGTATGTTTCTCCCTCCTGTCCTCAAAACCTTCCGAACTGCTGTGAACTAATGCTAGGGCTTGGTTTTCATGGCTGTGGGTGAACAGGAAACTCTTCTGAGAAAGATGGTGGCAGAAGTCACTGCACTTGGCCACTTGGTCCCTCCAGCCAAGGAGGATGCTTGTTGTACATACTGTGGTCCCTCAGGAAGACACACGTAAGCCACGTCTCTCCCAGCCAGTCCTTGGCAGGTCCTTCCTCACCATGGTGGATTTCCTTTGCTCTCATGGTCTCTTCATGCCAGGACACCCTTCTCTTACAAATTACTGGGGCTGGGCAAAGTGAAAAGGTAGGCTTTGTATAAATTCCACTAGTCAACTTTGGGTTTCTCTAGGTGTGCCATATTCTTAAACCCCACTAGTGTTCTAGCACAAAATGCTGGCTATGCACTCTGGCATTTCTCCACTGTAATCTAGCGCAGACTAATTCACAGATTTGGGGTGAAGAATGAACTGCATGCCCTCAAATATAATTCAGTCTTTCCATGTGCTGTTTTCATAAAAACAGTGTGTGATTCATGGTATATTGCTTACGTATTTTCTTTTGCAGCAACTCATTCTGCGGCCTCTTATGGAAGTTGCTTCCGCCTAAGACTTCCTTCCATGGTAGTCAATTTTCTGTTTTCACTGTCTGACCCTTTATTTATGGTCTCCTAATGCCCATTCATTATGTAAGCCAGTTTTGCAAGTTAAAACACAAGCTCTCCATGAGGCAGCATCCACTTCTACACAATGGAACAATGAAGAAATGGATGTATGTTTATTACTGCGTTGATGATGCGTCTTCAAGATTCTTCCATATTAAGCTCAGTGTGACATAGTGTCTTTTATTGAAGCTCAGCTTTATTGCCTTTTGCATTTCTTCTAACCATTACTTCTGTTAAAGGAAAGAAGAAAGTGACGAGACCATCTGCATAAGAGCACTTAGGAGAACATCTCTGGGGATGTCATTATTGCTTTGAGATTAAAAAATCACCAGAAGGAGAAACATAATATTTCCTATTCATACGGATATTTCATCATAATTTCATTCTGTGGGTCTCACAGTTCCCAAAATCTCCACTTTCAGGGACTAACATTTGTGAACTTGTTAGTGATATAATGAATTTACTGCATTTCAAACGCATTCCCAGAAGCTAAAAAGTTTCTTGCCCCTTCTATAATTTATAGTTTGTAGCTCTTTTTCATTTTTTTTTCCAGAATTTTGACCTAAAGATGATTATTTTGATAGACGAGTGCCTTTAAGAAGATATGAAATTGTTAATTATGTAGTAAATTATATTAAGAGACAAGATTAATAACAATAAGATAATGATAATGAGAAGCTATTATTTATTTATTCCAAAGGCACAAGAGTATAAATTAAATCTTATTTGGAAGTATTAATTAATGATTCTGCAACTATTGCTAATACTGAGCCTACAAAGAGATGGAATATTATGTCAATGCACTGTACGGGAAGTGATTCAATTAAAAGTATAAAATATTTATGTCTCCAGGCTGTGAGTTGGCACTGTAGGTTAGAAATAAAACATGAAGTTTTGAGGCTGGTAATTTTAACCCAGATAATTTTACAGAGAGGCCTTTGTCCTTTCCCACAGCGTCCATTTCTCCACGTGCTTTCTGATGATTGCCTCAAGACTGTAAACACAAATGTGAAGGTGGCCATGAGTCAGCATGAGAATGGGCTCCTGTCTTTTACAGAAAGACGCTTCTTAAACAGTTAAACATATCAGCAAGATCTCACAGCCACGATTTTGTTAGTTTTTTAAGTAAATGGCAGCTAGTGACCAATTCAGTACTGAGACGATTCATCAGTGGCACTCCGGGGAAGATGTTGAAACAACACTAACGATGGCAGAAGATCTTCACTTGTGGAGTAGGTTACTACCATGATTTTGTCCTCTTCTGTATAGCACACCGAGATGAAAACTGCTGTATCACGACTCAAGGAAATGTGATTTCTTTCACAGCATTGTATGAAGGCAGTCACAACACAGGGATCAGTTCCATCCTCAGTACTATCCTAAACTGTGGTTGCTTTGGCCTGCATCAACTAGAACAAGGCTGGGAAGAAAAAGATCGAGGAGAGGATTACTTTACTCACAGATGTATAACAGTAGCTATTAAAATTACTGAGGCTCTTCAAAGACCTGACAAAGTCAGTGGAAAGACTTCCTTTTTTGGGAAGGACTCCTGTGGGCATTGGGTTGGTCTTTGCAGATGCAAAGGGAGTCAGTGGCTCTCAAGACATGATCCAAGGAACCAGGTTAATCAATACTTATAGCACTTCAGTATTTCAAAGGCACATTTTGCCATTTTCAAATTTAATGGAGTCCATATTCTTAAAGATTAAGGTATTCTCAGTATTTTCCAGACTACAGATAAGATTAAGTCTTATCAGGATTTGTAAAATCGTATGGATAGCACATACTTCACACACATACACCTGGCCTCTTTCAGAAAAAGCCACTTTATGAGTTCACTTGCAATGTAGCTGTGGTGTGTTGATAAAAATAGATGTGGTACATGTGTCTGTGCCGAAGCCTTCAGTTCTGCATTTACACGCACCAGTGAAGGGTGAAATCTTTGTCACCGACATCAACAGTAGACTCTCGCAGCTTACCTGGGATTCAGCCTTTCGTTTACTAATTCCTGTGAGTGATGCTGAGCCTGCTGCAATGTACCTGTACAAATACAGATGGCTGTACACACAAAATACCTGATTCTTCACATGCCTTTTCAGTCCCACTTGCAAATTATGTCCTATTGCACAGTGGCTCGGAAAGTCAGCCAAAATTCAGTTGTTACTGTTTGCACCTCATGGTTTTGTTACTGGGGCAACTGGGGACCTTCGCTATGGAAATGTTGCTTTCAGACTTTGAGAAACTGGCACTGCTACACAGACTTATTTTGATTATTAAATCAGCTTTAAAGATAAATCTGGAATTAATGGGCATGCTTTGAGAAAGGACTGGAATACTTTGATATAAACAGCTAGACTAACTATGACAGCAGATTAGCAGCAGATTCACAAAATGGAAGTAAAAAAAAACTTCCAAGCCTTTTGACATAAATAAGATTAACTGCCAGAAGGGAGAAAATCTGCTTTAGCAATGTGTTGGACCATGATTTCAATTAAAAATTTATTTCTTGAACCTTATTGCTCCTGAAAGACAACGCAGACATTAAGAGAACCTGCAGAGTGCCAGCTATATGAAGACCTGCCCAAATCTTTCATGATCCTCTCTGTTTTATAATGCTTCCTTCCCCATTTTGTTTGGTCTGATACTGATTTCTAAGACACCACGACGGGTGAAGAATCAAATCTCAAATCTCAGCTTCTGTCTGATGTGCTATGACTGTGTGACAGAACAGGAGCAGTTTCAGAGCATCAAAACAAGAGTCCTAACTAGCTGATATCACAGAAGTCCAGACAGACCTCCTGCTGGCTTACTTCAGTCATTGTTAGAGGTCTGTGAAGGGCCATGCGCCAGCAGTCAGACATAGCAGAACCCAGAGTGGTCCTGCCACATTCGTACTTTACTCCTAATGTCTTTTCCATGGAGCTGCCTGACTTGGGACCCCCAGTGCAGTTCTCTGTGATAACTGCTGTTACCCCAGCTGCTGCCCACAGTGGCTTCTCCTCCCCTATTTGAGGAATGAAGTCTTCAGTACAGAGGAATGAACAGAGGTCAGGGAGTCGACATTTTTTTTTCCATGTCCTTTCCTCAAAATGTTCCCACATCAGAGGTTGCTTATGCTTAAACGCTGATCCTTTCCCAAGCCACTGTTCAAACTGAGCTCAGGTAAATCCCAGGTATTTGATGTGAGTGGAGAAAATAATGAGTCATCTCATCTCAAATTATTACGAAGAGGAACACGATTAGTATCCCCTTACTCTCGTTATCTTCAGCATGGCTGCTTCCATCAGAGCAACTCACCCTTGGAGTTCCTGTTAAAACTGAAGAAGAAAAATAGGCACCTTTATAGCAAGTCACCTGCCCTACTTTATCTTTTTTAGGCTGCTCCAAAAGTGTCTCTTTCTCCCCATGAACTAAACAGCCTAAATAACTGGCACTATGCTGGGGATGCCTGCATTTAATGAGATGAATTCCACTGCTTCTGACATTTTTTGACACGTAATGAAGAGTCCCCTGATGGAGCGGAGACACCAGTACCTGTTTGTCACCCACGCTGCTGTGAAGCATCGTGAGGGGGCAGTGGAAGGAAGTGATTACTCCTGATGCTATTTCTGGCCTGAAAATGCATGCCTTACTTGGAAAACAGCAGTGGAATTTTTATCTGAGTAAGGATGGGTAAGGAGTGGGGAGTGTCAGCCAGTTACAGATAAACAGAGGATTTGTATCCCTGTCAGCATCACAGAATCATAGAATGGTTTGGGTTGGAAGGGACCTTAAAGATCATCAAGTTCCAATCCCCCTGTCATGGGCAGGGACACCTCCCACTAGAGCAGGTTGCTCAAAGCCCCATCCAGCCTGGCCTTGAACATCTCCAGGGATGGGGCCTCAACAAGATGTCAACCTGATAATTCTCCCCTTCTCCTATGTTCACCAGAAAACCACACATTCAGAGAAGTCAAAAAGCATAGAAAATTTAAAACACTGTATGAAAATAAACTAAATGGTTACAAAAATTTGTCAGAAAAATGGTTTCCAGAGCTAAGACACCTGTTGTTACCTATTCTTATTTATAGCTGATGCTGTTCTCTGAAGTACCACAGAATACTGTTTCTCACTAGGTTTTCTCTCCTATTTTCTAGTTACTTATCAACAAAATCCAGATTCTGACTGTAAGAAACATCAGGAAAAAAACCGTTTCCTCGAGTTTTTGTTATGCAGCTCACACGCTGGGTTCCAGCTGCATGTGAATCATTACCTCCAGGCTGGGCACAACCCATCCATGGCTTTTTGTGGGTGGCTTTGTCATTTGTTTTGAGAGCCAGATATGAGAGACCCTGCCACCTCCTTGTAGGCAGGGATTTTCCTGGGGTTTAGGCGACTTGCTAAAAAATATTTCTAGATTTTGTTTTGCCCAGTGTAAAAATGTGCCCTAGAGACTGCAGAGTACTGCTCCATTACCTAATGAATATTTAATTATTAATATAAAGTCAGGTATTTCTCATGAAAGATTAGGAAATAATCTCTCCCATAGTTTGCTTCCAGGGACAGGGCCCTAACGCTTGTGCTCTTGATCCCCAGCAGGCTCTGACCCTAGGTTACCACAGCCAAAGGGAATGCTCTTAGCATGCTGAAATCAGTATGTTTTAAAAAGAGTTCAATTTTCACTGAAATTCTTTTTCCAAAATTTTTCAACCAGCCCCACATTCTGGTTCCACTAATAGGCCATTGTGGCTCAAGTGCATTTTTCATTCAGTGGAAACTGCCTGCTGGGTTTCAAATGAGGGATTAAAAAATAAGAAGGTGAACTAGCAGCTTGAAAAAGATGACATTTTGCAATGACCTTTCTCTTTAGTGTCCTGAAAACTGCAGCCAAAACCCAACTTGAGGGAGAAATACATGACTGGCTGGTTTATTGATAGCCTGAAGACAGCTTTTTCCCAAGTTAATTCATCCAGACAGATTCCTCAGGGAATTCTTAAACACTGTGAAAGTTCCCAGGAGGTAAATTGGATGGATGAATCTTCTACTGTTAGTCACATTAAAATGATCTAGTTTAAATTTGTCCTCTGTCTTGTACTTGCTGTAATTGCCTACAGACAGTAAATTGGATGCCATATCTGAACATCGTTGCGGTGCATCTCTTTTATGCAGATAACAGGGCTTATACTGAGCAGATAGCACAGGAAACTCAGTCTGTGGATTGAACACCCACGTGCCAAGCCTAGAAGCACAGAGCTTAATTTAATGACTTGTGACAGTAAATTAGTGACAGCAGGATTATTGTTCTGTTTCACATGTAGGAATTCTTGGCCTGCTACCAAAGGAAGAATAAATATTCAAGGAGAAGCAGCTGAAAAAGAAAGTGGTTGTATTTTCTTATTCCTGATTCCATGAAAAAGGGGAGAATCCTCCAGCCACCTCTCAGAGATGCTGAGTTTGGCTCTGACAGCATCTCTTGCCCTGGGCTGGGGTGGCCAATGGGTGAAGGCAAGAGCCACGCTACAGGAGTGATGAGGGACACTCAAACCCAAGGTGTGCTCGGTGGTGGAGAGATGCAGGATTAGCTAGCCTAATCAAAAAGTTTCTCAGATCAGATGAACCAGACCACTAAAAGCAAAATCTATCTACCTGGAATGTTTTCTACTTCTCTTGATCACAGAAAAACACAAACTGAAGCAAGACAGTTATTTTCAAGCAGTTCTGTGCGTAGACCAGCCATAGGGAGACAGTCAGGACAAAACCGCTGGAATCTCTAAATATCAGAGGTAGATGCCCACTTAGAGAAGCTGTTTGCCTCTGGTCCTTCAGCTTCTCTGATGCCCCAGAGGGGAATAAAATCACACTCAGCTGAAGTCTTGTGCAATCCTCAAGGAACTGGCAAGATGAGCTTCCCCAAACCAGAAGAGCAAGGTGAGAAGATGTGGGGCTTGTCAAGGCACTGGTGGCTGAAAAGAAAGCTCCTAAAAGTGATGTTAATGCTTTGTTCGGCTCCCACGGTGTTTGGATTAAGCTGTTAGTGGAAGACAGTGGCTGGCTGTGTTGTGTTTTAGGACATAGAAGTGCTAATCCTAGTGCGTTGTTCAGGGAATCAAAGTGACTAATAAGGGACTTAAAATATTGGATTACAGATCTGTAGAGATTATTTTCATAGCTGTATATGTAAGTTTAAAAAGGATATTGTAATTTCACAAAAATCACCACCTGTGTTTTCCTTAAGTCTCAGCATAACCTGTGGAAGAGAACAGATCTGGAAAGCTTTATCATTAGGGATCCCAAGCAAACTGGCATCATCTCCCTCCGCTGTGCAGTCCCCTGGGGTCACTGGCAGAAGTGAGCCCACTGTCTATCTCTTTCAGTGTCCCTTTAATGCATGCAGGCTTTTCCTCAGTGTGCATAGACTTGGCAGCCTGGAAAGTAGAGAAGTTATGGGATGGGAAAGGGCACAGTGAGCTTAACACAGGAACCACGTTTAAGGATTGAAGCCTCCTCACAGCCTTCACCACAGCAGAGGGTGGGCAGCAGGGACTTCAGTCCTAGGAAAAACATTTAATTTCCACATGCTCTCACAGGAAGCACTTTGTTCCTTACCAGATGTCCAGAGGGAGACTTGGTTCACCTAAACTATGCACCCATTTCACTGAGGGTGTAGTGAAGCACTGTGAAACGTTAGGTGCGATATGCAGCCAGCAGACTTCTGAAAGCAGGTGTGTAATGGGGAGAGTTGGCTTTAAAAACTTGCCCCTGTACCCTGCTGTCATTTCTATAGCTGCCGGGGCAACACTGCTCTTTGAGGGGGCTTGGACCTACACATGCCCCCTTTTAGAGCAGCGCCCTAACGAGGAGCTGATGTGCAGGAACCATTCATAGCCGTGTCTCTCTGCCACAAGAAGCCGACACTGGTGAAAACAATAGTTACTCAGTTGAAGGGAAGTGTAGGTGCAGGATACCCATCTGGTATCCAGCTTTTGTGTGCCCAGCCTGGAATCACAACAGCGTTCTCTTGGTAGCAGATACGTCTCAAAACCACCAGTTCCAGTGCAAGCTGAGGTAAGCAGGGGAGCATCTAATAAGCTTAGCTGCCTACAGACGCAGCTGTTTTGTCAGTCTTCTTTCCAATATCCCCTTTGTAACATATCCAACAGGCCTTGTTTTAAGCTTTTTCATAAAACTCATTATATTTTTGTTTTAATTTTTCTCATCAAATAAGTAAAATTTAATGATGGCAATGATTCTTCCTGAGATTCTGATATTTTTGGACCCTGAATTTCAAAATGGATAGGAAAGTAGATATTGCTAGTCTACATGAAGTGATGTACAAGATGATAAATAAAAAAAGATTGTCACGCAACCTGTAGTTGAGATTTATCACAATTTGTGTTTCTTTGCAGTTTGTGAATGCCACGCTTCTGATATGAAAGACCTATTATTTTCCTCTGGTTTTGCTTAGAAGTAACATTCAAGCTGTGATGAAGTAACCTTCATTCTTCTTGTTCAAATATCCATTAATATGGAATATGCTACTCAAGGGATTTGAACTGATTCCCAAAACCACCTGTAGATTTGAATATGCTTCAGACTATAATGCAGTACCATAATTGAAATGAGACGTTCCTCTGGCAACTACTGTTTACATGTGGAAATCATCCGTCATAAAAAATCCATTCAGCAATGCCTGAATCAGATACTAGTAACAATTACAGCATTTTCTAGTACATGAACTTAAAATCCTAATTCTTCCTCACTAAGGCCAAGATCACAGTAGGGGGGCTATTACCAGACTGTTGCCTTGCTGAGGTGCATTTAAAAGACCAAATCTGTTTGTAGCAAAGATGCTGACAATTCATTCTAATAGCGTTTGGCAATTTATAATTGCTATGTTCTGTCTGAAGACCTTCTGTCATATTCATATAACCTCTACCAGAGATTCCCAAACAAAATGAATCATAAAAAGCCATAATTAATTGGAAGAAAGCCAGTTATCTAAAACAAACACTATCATTAGCGTCTCTGGCAAGCCCAAAATAGCCTCTAGAGATGCCGCTGTCACAATGAAAAAGCTTTCAAAACAGTACGAAGATGTATTCTACATGTTAATGGAATGATTCTGCACAGTCCAAGACCTTGAGAGCTATATTTAGAATACCATTTTGTGCAACTAAGGTGACTACATCATTGCTGCTAGCTGTGTAACAGCTGTCTCTAATTTAAGGACCAGGTCATGACACATTTTGTTTGCCCAAAGTACAAAGGGAACCCAAAATTCCACCTTAATCCAGCTGAAAGCCCCAGTCTAGGAGGGCAACAAGAGGAAGGAGATTTCACTGGACCACCATTTGCTGTCATCTCTATGCATGTGGGAAGGTGTGAAAAGTGTGGAAATTCAGTACTCAATATAGCAGCTAATTTGGGTGTGCAAGCTATATGTAAAACCTATAATCAACCTTGCCATATTTTTCTCTTGTCTATCTGAATTATGCGAAAGGGCAAGTACCTTGGATAAGCACATAAACATGTTACGGGTATTAATTCAGGAAAGAAGCTATTAGTAATCAAGAGAATATTTCATAGAAAAAAACTCACAGGAAAGCAGCACAGATAAACAAGATGGAGGGTGCTATTCAAGATTTCTTAAACATGCTTCATCAGTAACTTTTCCAATCAGTAACGATACTGAAAATATACATAGTTCATCTTTCTATATAACAGGCCAAATTTCTACTTCATCAGCAAAAGCTATAGGCAGGAAGTCATGGCTTCCTCGTTCTTTGCCCGACACCGGCTTCTGAGCTGGTGTGGGCACTCGAGACACTGCTGGTAAGTGCATCTCCTGGCCAGAGTCCCCCGTGGAAAATTTAGAGCTGTGGGTTAGCTAAGTGCATAGTTTTCTCACCACATTTCCTCTCTGCCCCTCCTTGTGCCTGAGAGTGACCCTGTCATTACAGGACAGAGGAGGGAAGGGTAAAAATTAGCTTAACCTGTTATACGCGTAAGTGAAACTGTGTATTACTGGCTTACGCTCCTTAGGACAAGAGACTCTTAGTCTTTTTTCACAGTGTATTTTATTGATTTAGATACATTAATGATTTTGTAATATAAATAATTGGGAGCCTGATTCTGTGAGTAACATGGAGAAAAAGTTTTATGTGCCTTCCCTGTCTTGTAAAGTAGGTACCAACCAGACTGTTCAATACCAGCAATCAGTGAACTGGAGCATTCAGGGTTATCTCCTTAATTTTGGAGGACTGAAATATACCTGAATGAAGGCTAGCATTGTCACCTAAATCTATCCTTTCTGTCAAATCAGACAGTCCTTCAGGTCTGAGCTTTGAAAGGCTGAGAGTCTTCTGTGAGCATGTGCTCAACTCATCGTCATATTAAAATCTATGTTTTTATCAACAATATACTTACTAAAAGTGGGTATTGTAAAGAGGCACTTTCATGCCATGTTTTTTCTTTTCTAAAAACTTTAACAATATTGGCTGTATTGAATAAAAAGGGGTGAAAGGAGAAAGAGCTTTTCTTGGCATGCACATATGGCCTGATAGAAATCTGAATTAAATGGATACCTTATACTCAGTAAGATTGAATCTGAAATTCCTCCCAAACTCTGTATGTGCCTAGAGGAATTTAAG
>JAOXNO010000001.1:12154482-12168830 GCA_028565335.1 Limnodromus scolopaceus | reverse complement strand
TTGGAGCAGGTCCATCACCACCTCTCTTTGAATTATAGGGGCTTCACTCTGCTCCCCGCCCCTGCCTGCTAGTTCAGAGGTCTGGATATTTAGGGAACCCCCTAAATGGATACCTTATACTCAGTAAGATTGAATCTGAAATTCCTCCCAAACTCTGTATGTGCCTAGAGGAATTTAAGATATATTTAAGCTACTGATAGAAAATAGATTACTCCTCTCCAGTTTTCTGATACACCCCCTAAAACACTATGAAGTTCTGTGGTAGATCTGCCTGCAGATATGTAATTTTGTAAAGCATGGCACAGAAAGAATTGCATAAAACTGATTGGCTAAAGAGGAAAGATAGGTGAGCACCGGAAAACTGTGAAGTGAAACATCCTGTCCCTGACGAATTAAAAATCTACAAGTCGGTGTTAACCTATAGGTGTGAACATTTCTCTTTAATCACAAAGCAGGAGCCCTAGCAGCAATCAAGAGCAATCCCGGAGGAGACTGAGAAATGAGTATTATTACCGTTGTCAGGAAATGCAAAGAAGCACTATCCCCCCTCATTAAAATGGGATGCTAGTCTGAAATGTCAGGGTGCTAACCATCAAGGAGTAAGATTAGCTGGAGCAATGGATTTGTGGATGAGTCATGCTGATTAGCGAGTCAATAAATAAAGGTTCTTTTAAAGGTCTATTTTGCTTCTGTGCTACTATTAAGTTCTCATACAGAAATAAAAGGAATGGAGCGAAAATCAAAGGGCATTTTAAAATTTCTAAACCCACTGTTTCATCTATTTCTGTACAGCTTTCAAGATACATTGGCTTGATAACACAGGTAATAAAAGCAGCACAACTTTACTTCAATCAGCTGCTCCCAGGGAAGAGCTACTCACTGTGTGTTCGCTTTCTCTGAAGGCAGTAATTCACCTCTTCATCAGGCTCAGCCTCCTTGTTTTCCCAGTCACCTCTTCCTAACTGTTCCCTTGCCTGCGCCCTGCACGCAATAACACTAACCCCCTTCAGTAAAGCTGGTGCTTCCCTTCCAGGCACAACTAGAACGTGTATGAATAATCCCTATGCTGTGCCCCGACCCTTTTCAATACAAAATGGAGATTCCAGGGTAGGCAGGTGGACAAGATCCCTTCAACAGCATCAGGAGCATTTGACTAGCTAACCTGGATGAATTTGAAGGTTCCTGTCAGAGTCCACTAGCTCCACCTGCCCTGATCTCTAACCTCTACAGTACAATCCCATGCCAGTGCCCTTCTCATATGCCAGCAGGAAAAGCCACATGAACACAAATGATTTGCTCACATTAACTCCCAGCCATTGATGTGCTTTCTTCTTGTTAGTAAATTAAAAGTGGCTGAAATCACTGTTGGCTTCTATGAGAAGTGCTTAACTTCTATGTTGCAAAAATTAGAAGGAAATATGCCCCCATTTACCTGCTGCGTTTATCCTGGATGATAATACTGCCTCTTGAACCCTGTTTTCCTTTGGAAACCACAGAATTAGTGATATTGCCATGTCCAGTTCACTAATATGTTGTAACTGTCTTCCACTAAGCATAGCCAGGAGATGATGCTGTGAAAGTGTTTGGGAGATGTTGAGTCTGGAGGTAAGCCTCTGAAAGTGCAGATACTCCAAGGTAATTAAGAACCTTAATGTCTTTAGTTGGATCAATGCATTTGATTTACCAGATGGACATGGTGCTGGTTGTGAGCAGCTATTGCTTTTTGGCTTAACTGCACAAGCAGAATGACATCTTCTATTAAGATTATTAAGAAACAGGGTTTGTTTTGAATGATACTTGATAAAAGATAAGAAGAGTAAAGAGAGCCATAGAAGGTCTTTGATAATTGAACGGATGACTGGGAAGTTCAGCAACACATACAGAAATCTGGAAGCTTCTATATCTCTCGTTAATTGCTCACTGCAGCCTGATGGTATGGAGAAGCTGTTCCTCCCAGACAAGACTTTTCCATGGTGGTTGGCTGATGGAGACATAGGTAGAATCTGGATGGCTGGCTGCTAAAATTAGACCATACTAGAGATCTTGTTAGGAAGTAAGTACCTTCCTTCCCAGAACTGTAATCTTGGAGCCATGGATGTGCGAAAAACTACTCACTTAGGGTTGCATTAAGCAGGGACCCATTTACAGAGTTACTGCTAGAAAGTTGTCAGATGAGAGCTAAGTGGTCTGTACTCTTTCCTTGTGTTAGCAGGGATAGCTGAGCACTTGAAGACTGAGAACCAATTAGCTTGCTTGTCTCATCCTATACGCATCTCTCTCTCTTTCCTTAGGCCTAAGAAGGCATAAAGTGTAACTCACCCAAAGAGATAACTTATTTAAGTTTGAGGAATTTGGGATGTATCTTTGTATCAACACAGAAAGGGATCTCTGAGAGGGAACTGAGAATTAGTATCTCTGTGGAGCACATGATACTGCCGAGAAATGCTGTAGAATGTGGAGGCATCTGTGGATTGAGCAGTATTTTCCACTAGCACAAAAAATTAAACTTCTGTGATGCATATTACACTGCTGCCTTACATCTTCATTTAAAAGTTTTGCTTAGGAATCTTCAGGATGGCTGCCTTGCAACTGTGGCTACACTGATATCTCCTGCCAGAGCAAAAAAAAACCTATTGTGTCTGAAAAGTTTTGCCTTTTCCAATGAGGAATTGTGCTGAAATGGGTTATCTTTCAAACCCAGGAAATGTTACAGGGTATCTGCTGATTTCATCTTGCTTTGCTCCGTATGATTTTGCTTAGGCAATGAAAACATTTAGACTATGACCCTTCCCCTCTCTCATATTTGTTGGTGTTTTTTTGATTCTAGTCTTCTGATAAGAATAAAAGATCCCCATACCTTTGTAGGGATATGGGAAGTAAGAAACAGTTTAAACCCTGCTCTTGCCAATGGAAATAAAAGAGAGTGAGAATCTTCTTCTCCTTTGCATCTGGACTAGAACAAAACGAAATAATCAGCCTCGTATGTCATCTTATCCCCTAGCTGAAACAGATAAAGAATGATAAAGCAGCTACTCCTGCCCTCAAAGAGGAAGTCAGCTCTTCAAATGGCCTATTTTGGTATACCTTGCTCCTAATAGTGCATATACCACAGCTTGAAATTCTGGAAAAATCTGAAGACCATGTATTCATGAGCCTTTGATAAAAATTCTCACACAGAACCTGCTATTGATATATCAAAGAGCCAAATAACATTGCCAGGAACGATTTAATGGTAGTAGCTCTTCAATGACTGGGAGAGAATGTTAAATACACTGTGTAAAAACCCATCTGGTAAGAAGACTTCAGTAAGGCACACTCATGAAAGCGCTTTTTCAATAGAATAATATAATATAGATGTAGAGCTTAAGTGAAATGTCACTAGAACTATGATCTCTGTCTCCTGTGGCATCATTCATGTCATTGTAGGTATTTGAGTGAAGTGTGTGCTTTGCTTCATTTTTCCTTTCTCTTCATCTACAAAGGGAAAAAAAACACTAGTTAAAAAAGTCTGTTCTGTCAATGAGAAATAAAGTGTGCAAGCCCTTGTACTCTGAGATGCAAATGTATCAGACTGCAAAGTGAATTCACCTTTGGAAGTCCAATTTAAATTTAATTTGAGATCATGTGTTATCATTTTAATACACAATAGTAGCATTTTTTTCAGTTGGAGTCTACTAATCACTCTGTGAAGAGTTAAAACAGGGCTTTCCAAATGAAACTGGTCATAAAAGAGAGAAAGTTTTTCTGCTTCTTTGCCAGCAGAAAACGGTTTGGAACTTAGCTGAATATTCACACTAGCCCTTCTTAGGTTTTTTATTTTTGCTGTTTTTATTTTTGTAGTTTGGAGGTCATGGAAAATATGAATATGAAAAAATTCCATTATGAGTTATTCTACAATAGAGATAAAAAAGAGCACTGGATTCTGGGAAATGCACCACAACACAAAATAAACTCCGTAAGGCTTTTGTTTATCTCATAAACTATGTAACAAGCAAATACCTGCATATGAAAATACAGTTTCTAGCTTCTCAGATAAAGTAATTAGTGTTTACAGTATATACATTTATACATATGAAATGTTTAATATGTGTATATATTTATGTACCAAAGTTAATGAAAAGCATAATAGTTATAACCAACTGGACAAATATGGCAGGTATCACTTTGCATTAGACTCTGTTCCTAGTGCTTTTCTGACTCACCATTAGATCAATTCCTTGTCCAGAACCATTGTGTCTCATATCGGCAAACAGAGGAATGGCAAGACGGAACAGCATCAACATCAAGCAGCAGAGATTTCACCCACACAGCAGAAGAGCCTGGGGCATGGAACCTTTTAGAACCTGAAACTAACAGCGAAAGTCTCATTCACTGATTTTTGGTCTATAGACAGGACAGTGGAGCCACTGATTCCTGTGGGGTATCTTCTCTGAGAAGGGCTGAACTTAACAAGGCTGGTTCCATTGACTGTTCCAGGCTTCACCATGGGAAGCAGAATGGCTATTCTGGGTCAGACCAGCCTCAATCTAAACTAGAAGCTTGCCTCCAATACTGTGATTTTAACCTTGAGATAAGCTCCAAGAAGAGCTACAGAGGACAACAGCAGGATCAACTTAGCCCACAGCACGCTTTCTTCCAGTTTTTCATATTTGGAGGTGGAGTGCTCCCCTAATGAAGCAGATCACCTAACAGATTGGACCCTCTATCAGACTTGGATTGTTTTGGGCTCTTTTTTAAAATCATGCCTAACTGTTTTTCACAGAAGCATATAAATATTTCAGCTTGTAAGGTATATTTTTCCCTGCACTTGCAGTTGACCGTGCTCCTCCCATCCATACAACAAGCAAAAGCCAATTTGAGATTTGGAAGCTATGGGAATACAGTTAATTTGCTGAAGAGTGTGACCTAATTAGTCATACTAAAGGAGCATTTTACTAGCTGAGGAATGGTGTTTATTGTGACAGATTACAGACGACCCACTTCTCCCTTGCACCTGTCCCCACCCAGCCACAGGGATGTCTGTTATGTGACTTTTGATCTCCGAAACACCCTGTTTCAATTAATGTCTTGCTAGTTTTGAGGTGCTTCTGAGTGCTGATCTTTCCCCCCTTCTTATAAAACAGGCAGATCAGAAGTTTTTACCTTGATACCTGTAACCTGTACTTTTCTATGGATGTGTGCTTGCGTGTGCAGTTTGGAGCTCATGGAAAATATGAATGTGAAAAAATTCTATTATGATGTACTTTCTCTTATTCATTGTGTTCCTTCGGTAGCCAAAATCCCACTCTTTATACACAAGTTATTTTGGAAATAATACTTTCCCAGAATTCAGAGACAGAATTTTGACACTTTTATATGTTAAGGATAACAGTAATCACCTAACAGAGGGTTTATCGTTTTTAAGTGCACTGAACTAAAGTAAGACAGGGTCACATTTTCTGTTCCCATTGTTATTTTCTCAAGTTTCAAATAGATTTAAACCAAACAGACAAATACACAAAAAATTCCCTCACTCACAAAAAAGCTTTCAAATTTCTTGAGGAAAGTGGGAAATAATTTCCAGAAAGTCCTTGATGCCTACAAAAATATAGAGGCTTTTGGGACTTCAGATGACTGAAATTCTGAGAACTGAAATGGAAAGACAGAAGTCAGACCTTGAGATCTGCAGGAGCTTGGAAGTATTTGGTTGCTAGGAAGTCAGTCATATCTTTTTAAATTTACTATATAAAAATATTTTGAAAGGATTCTAAAGAAGTTAATACAAAATATTTTCTTAATTTACACGGTTATTTTTGTTATATGCCCTGCTTTCACTGATTTGAAATGTTAATGTCAGCTGCTTTCCATCTTGCAAATGTAAAGTTATGCAGTTTAACCTCTGTGCTACTACGTTGCTAACACACCAGAGATTATGCCTGCAAATGCCTATTCATCCATGTTTGTACGTGTGGGTTATCCCATGAAAATCAATGGGAAAGTTCCTGAATATGTGAAGTTTGTCACCTCTTTGAACTTTCTTCAGAAATCTATTTGCTTTACCACTTTTTTAATACTAAAGGCTAAGGAGAGCTCTCTGCTCTCAGCAAACGGAGTGTAAATTCGGAAGAAATCTCCTAAATCCACTGGAATCACCTGGGATTTACACCGCCAGAGTGTACAGGGAATGGCAGCGCTTCACTGATGCCCATGAAAGGAGGAGCCCACATGCGGTGCCGCAAAAAGCACAGGAAAAGACAGGAGCAAACGCAGGCAGTCGGCTGGGTGGCAGGTCCTTGGACCTGGTCTGTGCCTCCAGCACAGCCCCAGGGCCACTCCTGACGAGAAAAGGCATCAGATGGGGCACACATCGTCTTCTGCTTACAGAAAATACCACACCAGCAGAATCCCCTGCTGAACTGCAGGAAAATAAAACTATGAATAGACTTGAAATATTTTGAACCAAGGTCGGTTTCACATTTTTCTTTTTACAGTCTGGCTGTAAAATGACATCAGCAACCAGCTCAGACTTTATAGCTGTACATCTGTCACCATGCCCAGAATACTCCCCTGAGGCAGTGTACTTTGTGAGATACAAAGAAGATCCTCAAGGCATGACGGGTGGCTGGCTGTCCAGAGCACCTTCCCACTGATTCAGATTATGTTCTGCGATTCGGGGGAGGGAAAACAGTATCACAACCTAAGAAGTTCTGCCCCAAGAAACAGCCCAGCAGACAGTAACAGAGAGAAGAGAGAAAAATTTGCAATGATCTAATATTCCTATTATGCTATGATTATCTGCAGAGCTCTGGCTCTGCAGTCTTTCTCTCTTTCTCTTGCTCTAATCTATGTGGGCATTTCTATTATGCCTGTCAGCACAGGGTCCGAATGCCTTCCAATAAGAAGAAATACTACCTCTTTTTTCCCCTCCCATCAGCAAAATATGGACTTTATCTCAGTTAGCATGGAGTCTTCTAAAAATGTCAGTATGCCGAGAAGGAGAGCATGGAGATTTATCATAGATACAACACCTCATTCTCCAGTCTGTTTTCTGCTCTGTTTATGCATTGCGCCGAGTCTCTCCGTGACAATGAGAACAAGCTGATGACTGTGGTATTTATAGGGTATTTATATAAGGAATAGTTCTTTAAGTATAGCTACAAGGTTAAGTGTGGTGTAGCAGCTCAAGAAGTGCTTTCGATAAACTGGCTAACTCCTCCCAGAAGAACAGCGTCTGCTTCATTTATATTGCAAAGGGTACTTAAATGTAAGGTACTTAGTGATACTACTTGCAGTATTAGGCTTGTCTTCTATATGGCTTTGTCATCCACAGTCTCTGTAGAAAGACAGAGACCTACCGTAAGCCACAAGGTAATCACAAGTCACTGTGCAAGAGATGCTTTTGTTGTGGTTTCCATGATGTACAACTCATAAAAAGATACTCACAGTAAGTTATGCTGTCTTGACAGGGCTTTAATTAAAGTTTCAGCTCAGCCAGCCCCTGTTCTGCTGCTGACTGGGGAAGCAGACCAGAGCCCTCTCACTTCCATTCACATTTCAAAATGAATGAACCTACTTGTTTGCATTCTCACTGAATAGAGGGAGAGACAGCGAGGTAATGTGTAAAGGTCCTTATAATTTTAAGAACATTTAATTTATCTCCATACTTCATATTAGTAATTCAAACTGTCATACACTATTCTTCAAGAATGAGACAGAAGAACTTGTTCATCTTGTGTGTGTTTTTTTTTTTTCTTCTCAGAACAGTCCTTTGAAACCTTATTTGCATTGAAAATACTTACTGAAAAGCTGAGTCTCATGTCAGGGTTCCTATTCTACTCAGAGGATGTAATTTTGCTTTGTAAATTGGTCTCTCATCGTGAATGAGCAAATAAGCTCCTGGTGGATGCCAATTAGATGAACTTTTGTATCCCAAGTAGAACTGATGAGAGCAATTTTGATGGACTGATTTTGCATTTGAATATGCTTTCAACTGGATCTAAAACACATTGTAAAATCAGATTGATTTCTCCAGAGTTTCTCCTATGAAAAAGACTCCAGTAATGTTTAGACATTTTATTTGGACAGATTCAGAGCAAGACATTTTGATTTCTGTTGAGTTCCTAAGGCTTCATTTTTTTTTTTTAACTACGCAAATATCATATGTTAAAAAGTCAGTGTGGAAATATTTCAATTTTGCCAAAAGTAAACATTGAGAATGACTCCAGCTTTTCTGTTTCTGTGCTTTTTATCTTCAAGAAAAAATCTGGAACACTGATTCCGATCAGAATCAAGTCAAACATCGAAGCCCTGAAATTCTTTTTTGAAATGCAACTTCAATTCTCACAGCTCATCTGTAGAGGGAAATGCATTGGTTGCTTAAAATGTTTCCAGCTGCAATAGTCTAAATCAGGAATTTGAAAACATTTTTGATAGACGCTGCCTTTAGTAATGGCAGCACTGGGTATAATCACTGACAGGAATAGCACTGATTACCGGTATCAGTCAAAAGCATTTCCAGCTCAGACTGTCTGTCTGTCATTTAAAGCCAGCTTCCAAACCCTTAATGTTATATGTAGGGCCTCCAGAACTGCTGGGATTTGCACCAGGATTTGTGGTTACTAGAGTGTGTACGAACCTGGATTTTCACTGCTTCCTCGTATCTGAGGCTGGTGTGAAGGGAGTTCTAAGTCGGTTCAGGGAAATGATTTTTCAGGAGGAGGCATTGATCTCCATCCTTCCATGAGCAGGCAGGTTTGGTGTCCACTTTGAAAACCCCTTCCACTGCATTCTAAAACCCCCAGGCTCCAGTGAAAGCAAGTTATTCCTTTATCTTGCCTTTGGACAAATGATATACCAGTCTTTTGCTGTAAAAAATACTTTTTTCTCGGCTCTGCAGAGCTACAGCCTGGTGCTATTGATGTACTGCTATAATTCTTGTTCGTCTGGACTCACACACATAACGCTAAATCTTTTTGGAAGCAACCGTCAGGGAAGATGAAAGATGCTGGACTTCCTATAAAACCACATGTGGATTGTTAATTCTGGTTGGATTTAAAAGATGAGATGCAGCATTGGTGGGCATTGCAGCACGAGGACAGGCACTGGCCAGAGCTCTGTGATAAGAGATCACATCAACTGGCTGAACAGAGGTTCCCCAAGGTATCACTCTTATTTAGTTCTTGAAGTCTAAAATAAAATCCTGTATCAGTGAGCCCACCATTGCAGGCTAAAAAGCAATCACCAAAGGACAGAAAGGTCAGTGAACATACAGACAGTCTCCTGTTCTGCAATGGTAAACGTTGTGTGCTTTGCTGAAACAGAAGGAGAGTGAGCAGGAGACACCTCTCTCCTTTCTTCCATCACCAGGCTACTCTACATCAAGGATTTTTTTCTAAAGATTTCCCACCACAGCTAACCTTATCCCAATGCTAGATCTGATGGGAGCCCTGGTGAAGACATTTGGCTACTCCTGCTGTTTTATGCAACCCTGATCAGAATAAACGTAACTGAATCAGTCATTTAAAATTAGCGACCAGAGGCTGAGCTGGAGAAGCCATTCTGCAGGAAGCCTTCTCCTGCGGCAAGCTGCAAAGAGCGGCAAAAGGTCTGCTCTGCAACCCAGAGTGTCCTGAGAGTGGCCATCATGATCCCCACAGACTCAATTCCAGCCCCAGCACCCCTTCTCCGATGCAGTTTGCGAGCGCGGTGTCTAACACCAGCCCTGAGGCTTTCTGCTGCTTCTGCTGCCTTTTACAGCACCTGTGAGCATTCAGGAGACTTGGGGAGGGAGGAGAAAGGACTTTCCAAGTTTCTTGCCCTTTTTTCTGAAGGGAGCTACTTCTCCAGTCACCACCTTTACAATCCATCCATGCTCCTGTGATGAATTCACCAGACAATGTCCGTTTCGCCAGTAAGTGTGTTTCATGGTGAACATCTCTGTGAGCAGCCGATGTAATGACAGGGAACCTTTGAAGGGCCTGGAAGGGAGGAAGGAGGGAGAACTGTGTCACCTTGATGTCTGAAAAGGCTATCTGTTTCCAGGAATAAGGATTGCCCTCACTCCTCCCGCCGCCTCCCAGCCATCAGGTCCCACCTCCCCAGACCCACCTCCCACAAATCTGTACTGCTCTGTGAAGGAGAACCCCACATTCTTCCCGGTCTGTACAGACAGATCTGATGCTCACAAAGGAGGGCCTGTGTTTATAATGGCAGCAAGACGAGATCATGAACAATGCCTCTCCTAACAGTCTGAGCTCATACAAAATCCCAGTCTTCAGGGAGCTGGAGTTCTAGAGCAAATGGCAGCTTTGTCTCTTTAAATGCCTGCCACACAATTTTGGGGGATAAAATTTGAGTCCTTATTATAGGTTACTAGAAGCACAAGAAACACTTTGCTACAGCTAAGAAAAGCCTTCAAATCATTACGAGTTTAAAGCTTCACGTTGTTCGTGCTGCTGGGTGAGCAGCTTCCTAACTGTGCTGTAATTTTTGTAGCTGCAGAAAATGTTATGTTGCAGTTCAGAACTGTTTGGGAGAAAATATCTATTACATACAGACAGAGGGGTTGGGATGTTTTACCCCCAGGAGGGCTCTGTGAAATGGAATATATCAAAAGCAACCCATAAACTTTTCATATTCTCACATAAAGATGCTTGCATGTATGCACACATGCACATTTTGGCACACCACTTTGTTCTGACTTCATCTTGTGGTCCAAGTTTGATTTAGCCATTTTTTCTCCAGACAGAGCTGGCCTAACATCTTCACCTCACTTCTATTCAGCTAGTCTGCTGAGAGGTCAAAGAAGTATCGTTTCCAGAGACTGTCTCAGAGCCAAGGTACAGTCACCTTCAGCAAGATTATCCAGGTCATCTTGCCCCTAGGAAATTTGGAAAACACCAAAGAAAAAAAATAATTCTTTCCAGAAGGTTCAAAAGCCTTTGGATTGTTTGACATAAGGTATGGGGGAAAAAACCAGCCTAATACTCTGCTTGAGTTTCTATTTGTTGGTGGCCAGCTGGGGTTGCTTGCCTGGACTCCTCCTCAGACAATACGAGGAGTTACCTGGCAAGTGGCTGTAGAGTGCTTTGGAAACATAGAGTGGAGATTTGATGCAGTCCCACTGAAGGCTGCGGGCTTGCCTGGGAGAAATGGAAGCCAAGATCTGCCCTTGTTACATTGCACGTTTTTCCCCTCATCAAACAAAATTGCCAAAGTGCAGAATGTTTCACTGCAAATCACTTTCCTCAGCGGAAGAAAGCGAAGCTAATGAACCTGGGAAAGGAAAACTCAGTGTTAGCAATACAGAATCTGTCCCATTCATAAGGAACCCTCCGTTTCAGTCTGCCAGATTGAACAGTCATTATTAATCTCATTTCACAGCACTGATTACATTAACATTATTCTTTTCTATTGTATGATACTATATAATACTAAAACCTTGGGGAGACAGAAGCTAAACAGCTAATAAGAAGAATCCATTACTCCACAAGCTAAAAGAATCTGACCTGTGGCTGCTGCCACCTGGGCAGGAAAGATCGACTTCCTAATAAACTATTCAGAGAGAGGGAGAAAGAGAGAGAGAACAGGCTGAACCTTTTACAAGATTCTAAGTGCAAGTTTTTTCTTGGCTAACCTTTTTTCAGTCATGACAGCTCTCAGTCAATTCCAGATGAAAGCAGCTGCTTCCCTAGAATGGGCTGCAGCTTTTCTGACTTCTCTCTCTTGGCCTCATGTCTGCCAGAATCTGATATACAAACTTTGACTAAAAAGCATATGTAAGCCTTTTTTTTTGGGTAATGAAAATATTCTTGCAATAATCTTTAAAGCTACCAAATGTTCCATTGCCTTAGAAGTGTGTTCTCTGTAATACTTTTTTTCCCAATATTCTCTTTATAACTACCCAACGTGCGGCTTTTTCATTTACTTTGATTATGTATGTAAATTCCATGATATGTTGCTCTTCTTTGTCGTTAGGTGGATGTTATTTGGTTTTATTAGCACTAAGAAAATGGAAACATTGGGGTGCATTCAGATTTTTGGCACTTTGGCTTATTTTCACAAATCCTATAGGCTGTTCTTGTTGCCGAACCCATTTACGAAGCGTAGCATTTCAGGGCTCAATTCTATCAACTGCTGAGTACTTCCAGCAAAGCTCTCAAGAGCCTTCACAAAGGGACCTGGGTAGTAAGGCCTTTTTAGGTATTAGATTCTCCTTCAAAGAAGTGTCTGGGTTCCCACTTACGTTTAGAAAAGTCAATCTCTGCAGCAAAACCTTCTCTACAGGATTCCTTATTGACCGCACTGAGCTCCTTCTGCAGCATCCTGGCTCCTGCTTCCTCACTGACCTGCTGAACTCTTCCCTCTCACTTTGCAGGGAACTTCACCACTGTACTCAGGGGAGTGAATTTTGCTTCAAGAGCAGCTTTTTTGTGCCTAAACTCCTTTGCCCTGTGTAAACTGTAGGGCATATGCATTTCCCAGCACCCAGGTCCGGTTGTGTGTTTGAGCTACCTGACTTTGCTGTGATGAGAGCTGCCACCTTCTTTTTGGTGCTTAAGAACTGAGAAATCTAAAAGCAAAGGCAATCTTTGAATATGCTGTACTTTAAAACCAGTGAGTCTGTTTGCATTTTGCTTTCTGCCTCCTACTCCTTCACAATCCATCTGTTGGATCTGTACCAGCAGCCAGAACCACATGACTCGCACTACAGGACGAAATGACTTTAAATGGCAACGTGGCACTAGTACAGCATTAACATCTCAGCAGCAGACAGTGTGAGATTAATGTCACAATTAGCAAGTGGATGTTTGATATCTTAACCTCAAGGATTCATTGCACTTGTAAACCCGTAGGGGCTCAGTTGGGTGCTCAGTTGTTACAGATCAGAGAGATAATGTAAACAGGCATTTGCTGGAGCCTGGTGGAACCAGAAGGTTTCTGTTTGCATGAAAAGGTAGAAATCTCCTTTGAATATAAACACCAAGGTGTATGTATATAAACATTATTTTATGGAAGAAAATTTAATAAATCTAAATTCAGTAAATAGAACTTAAAAGCAACTCCATATTAAATACTGCAAGGGGGAAGCAGCAGCTCCTTCATACTTGTGAGTTCAGGGATGAAAAGTTTAAGCAAATATTGTGGGCAGAATTCCTCACTGTTCCTGTCAACCTCAAGTAAAATGTGAACAGCAAAATACCAAGCACTATCACCTGTGCAGAGCTTGAGCTGGGAGGACTGAGGCACAGCAAGCAGCCCTGGTTTGGGTTTGGAGAGAGCTTTCTGGACGCCACCTGTAAGTCAGTGCCCACAGGCCCCACTGTGTCCCTAAACCAAACAAAACCAGCTTAAATCTTGCAGGGTCCAGACCTTAATGCTGGGGGTACTGCTGCTCTCTGCTGGTGTGAAGTCAGGCCCAGTAAACCATCGCTGAATGCAAAACAGCTCAGAGAAAATGAATGCTGCTGCTTAGAGCCATGCAGAGAACGGGCATTCCCATCGGGGAAGACTCTGAGATTTCTGACCTTTGTCTTTGTTTCAGATTTTAAAAGATGCCGGTAGCTCTTCACACGTGAAAAGGGAAATAGTTGGGATCTATCAAAATATTTTACTTCAACAAAACAAACTGCTTTGTCTGCCCACCTTTACCTTGTTTCTCTAGTTCCTGCTCTCCAAAGACCCAAAACCGTTACACAAGTATTTCCTCTGCCTCCTGTGGCTTTTCAGAAGGAGACTTGTTTAGAATTTCAGATTACTTATAGTATGAAAAACACTGTCTGTAATTGAACTCTAAAGTAAACGATAGTTTGTTTATTCCAAAGAAAAGGTGTAATGTATTTTATTAAGATCTGGCTGTCATTTTACTTTCACATAAGCGCTACTTACAGTCTCTATTAAACTAATGGCTTCTTTTTTTTCAGTGGAAGAAACCCTGTTTTTCCCAACTCTATTCTAAGCACTGAATTGAAGCACATTAGAATAAACATGAACATACATTATTCAACAGGGTCGTTACTGATCCCATGTAAAATAAAAACAAGAAAAGAGAGAAGAAAATAATCTTCGACATTGACACACACATATACATAAAAATTCAGTGGAAATTCTCAAAGAGCCAACATGTAAACTGCTAATTGCTGTTCTATTACTAATACAATATATAGTGAACATCAATTTTAAGCAGAACTCCTAAACAAGGTTTGTACTGTCTTTCTAATAATAGCATAATAAGTGAGAAAAAAGTTATCAGATTGAACTAAGCACGAGGGAAAAATATCCCCTATAGTTAGCCTGGAGAAGAGAAGGCTGAGGGGCGACCTTATCAATGCTTACAAGTATCTCAAGGGTGGATTGAAGGAGGAGGGAAC
>JAOXNO010000001.1:12134529-12147123 GCA_028565335.1 Limnodromus scolopaceus | reverse complement strand
TTATTCCCTTGGGAGAAGAGGCCAACACCCACCTCCCTACAACCTCCTTTCAGGGAGTTGTAGAGGGCAATGAGGTCCCCCCTCAGCCTCCTCTTCTCCAGACTAAACATGCCCAGTTCCCCCAGCCTCTCCTCATAGGACTTGTTCTCTAGACCCCTCACCAGCTTGGTGGCTCTCCTCTGGACACGTTCCAGCACTTCAATGTCTTTCCTGTAGTGAGGGGCCCAGAAATGAACACAGCACTCGAGGTGAGGCCTCACCAGTGCTGAGTACAGAGGCACCATCACTGCCCTAGTGAAAGCGTGAAACAGTTAAGGACCTTGGAGAGAGTGCAGATAGTGAGAGAAACAGAAGAAAAAGGAAGGAGCATGCATTCAAGGGGTGGACAGCAGAAAAAAATGGTGGGAAATCCAGAGATAAAGAAATGAAGAAGAAAAAAGGAAGAATTCGGATGCTTGTATATTCGGTCACAATTCCTTTGCACAGCTTTTTTGCCTTTGGGTAGCACTCCTTAAGAACGACAGCAGGTGTGAACGCCGGTGCCACGGACTCGCTGTACGTCTGGAGCAGGATGTGCCTCCTGGAGCCAGGCTGGTGCCGAGAGCCCTTGCTGGCTCCCCTCCTGTCCGAGGCCCCAGGAGGTGCCAAGTGGAGGAACTCCACTGACTCCAGCACATCGCGTCTGATTATCCCAGGAAAGCACTGAGCAATTTGGGGTTGCTGTGTTGATGTCTCCTCAGAAAGGGAGTGAAGGGGCTGGTTTGCAGGAAGTGCACAGAACTCGTTTTCTGATAATAATGATATTGTTTTAAGTATGCTTTATTCTGGACACTCCCTATCCCAGGTGTATTAGGTTAATACTAAAATACTGGCTGATTTGGGGTTTTCTCTGTCACTTTCTGAGATTTAGTTTAGATATTAGGAAGAAATTCTTTACTGTGAGGGTGGTGAGACACTGAAACAGGTTGCCCAGAGAAGCTGTGGATTCCCCATCCCTGGAGATGTTCAAGGCCAGGCTGGATTGGGCTTGGAGCATCCTGCTCTAGTGGGAGGTGTCCCTGCCCATGGCAGGGGGGTTGGAACTCAATGATCTTTAAGGTCCCTTCCAACCCAAACCATTCTATGATTCTATGATAGCCTCATATATTCTCTTGCATCAACTGGGAACAGCTGCTGGTCTTTATTTCCAATTGACAGTACTGTGACATACCAAAAGAGGTGGACTTCCTTCAGGGAATGGGGACAAAACATTTATATTCAGTTATGGTGTGTGTGCACTGACTCATACTGAAATATTGGCTGGGTTCATCACACCACACCTCAGCCATCTGAAGCTTCTAGTTCTCTCAGCTTCCTGTGCCACCAGTAGAGAGAAATCAGCATCCTCAGAGACAGGCGACCCCAGCCTAGGCTAAGCATCATGGGCAGGTGAGGTGTGTTGGATTCTGGCCATGTCTGTCCCATGACGTTCTTTTGAGAGAAAGGCTAGATGCTTAGATAAGATGCTTAGTATTTAAATGGTTATATATAGGTGACCTGAGTCAAAGTCTCAGTCTTTAATGCATGGCCTACACTAATCGTCTGAATGTATTTTCTTCTGAATACCCCAAACTTACCATTATACTCAGGAAAGCAGATATTCAGATGAACTTTTGCTATTTTC
Organism: Limnodromus scolopaceus; assembly: GCA_028565335.1. Classification (NCBI taxonomy): domain Eukaryota; kingdom Metazoa; phylum Chordata; class Aves; order Charadriiformes; family Scolopacidae; genus Limnodromus; species Limnodromus scolopaceus. The sequence goes on along the minus strand of JAOXNO010000001.1, from coordinate 12,145,460 downwards.
TCTTGAAAGAGGTCTTTTTTGTTTAGAAACAGCACGATGGAAGTGGCTGCAAAGCACTTGTGGTTGCAGATGCTGTTGAACAGCTGAAGGCTCTCATGCATTCTGTTCTGTTGAGATGCAAAAGGTAAACATGAGAGACTGACAAATCTCATCCCCATATGTCATTTTTACTGTAATGTTCTTTACTGGCAAGAACCAGTGCAGCATAATAGCCTTTAAATGGTTATCAGGGAACAGGAATAGTTCTGATATGCCATCAGAGAGTACATTAAAACTTAGCAGGAAAAAGGGTTGTTTGTCTCTTCTGACTCACCACTTCTTTATCTTCCACCAGAACCATGTCATAGGCACTGAGTGCAGCACAGAATATGATGCAAGTAACTCCCTCAAAGCAGTGAATCCACTTTTTTCTCTCGGATCGCTGTCCACCCACATCAAACATCCTTTGCAGAAAAAATAACATATGTACAATGTAAAGTACTAACTAATAGGGATGCAGTCGTGCTGTTAACGTGCAGAGTGCAACTGGAGATGAATGGCAATCAGATATCCAGCTTTTCCAAATGTTGGTCTGTTTCCATTCCAACAGGTCAAGGAGTACTGTGTATTATTCACAGCTTTGTAGTGGGCATAAACTGAAATGTAAAGGCTTAAATATTTGGATATAGGAAATACATTCGGTACTTTCAGGTGGCACTGAGCTCCGTGGGGCTCTGCATAAGAGCTCAGCACAGGCAAGAGTTTATTCAGGACAGAATTCATACATGAAACACTGACAAAAGACCCTCAAATCCACAGTCATTTGTTACTTCATAGTTATGTGTGTAGTGAAGTGAAACATTGGTCAGTAAGGCATATGACTGGAAGCCAGTCACAGGTAGACTTGCTGGTTAAGGTTAATGGGCTGGTGTAGATCTATATTTAGTCATCTCTTTTATCACCCTGGCATGATCACTTCGCTACCTGTATAACCTGCAGCAGGCCTTTTTGGGAAGGGTCTCTGCCCTATCAAACTCATTAGTTGCTGTTTAAGCAGCAGTTCATGGGGAGCAGGAATCCCTTCATCTGTACAGGGGAAAACGTAGGGCTATCCTCCTCAATTTCCTTCAGTCTTTGCCAGAAATTACTGCCTTTGGGTAGAGTCATATGAACTTTTAATGAACTCTTTATATGAGGTCCAAAGCCACCTGAGGATACCCAGCTGGGACCTACTTCGGGCCTGAGTTAGGGTCCAACTGAGATGGAGCTGTTGTTCAACTACCCTTCTTCTGCTTAGAACAATTTCTCTAGAATTTTTTTGTGTTTACTTACTTAGAACAATACTTTCTTAGAAGAATTTCAGAATTCCCACTTAAATTTTCAGTTCTTCAGTGATAAGGGATTGGGCTTTCTTTTCACTATTTTTCTGGGATAAAAAGTGCCGAACTTGAACATTTTTCAAGTGCGTTAGAAAGGAGGAAAGAACATGTAAAAAATCAAATTTATCCTACCCTTACTTTTTCTGTTTCCTTGTGTGTATGATAGCTTTTCCCCGTGCAGCCTGTTGTTGAACTAAAAACTGTAAAACCTAATCCCCTGTTGCATTATCCCTTCCTTCAAGAAAATGCATTAGATATTACTGTCTGCATGTATCTCCTGCAGCATCTGAAAATTAAACACAACTCAATTTTTATAGCAATGAAAATACGGCGGTTCAGTATGAAAAAATTATGTCAGTAATAAACAGAACGAGAATAATTTGTTACTGAAACACCATTTTTTGCAGTATATTGATCCTGCTTTCTTTACCATCAGCAACGCAGCTGATGGAAACAAAGGTTGTTGTTTATCATTTTTCATCCTGCTTAGAAGAAATGAAACCCTTCCCAGTGCTTGTGATGAACTGTTTCTGCAGTTGAGGAGTAATTAGAGAAAATAATTTTTTTTCTAGTACATTTCATCTCTTTGTCTGATCATTGGGTGTCGATAAATGTGAATTATTAGGAAGTCAGGAAGCTCTTGTGGAGCAAGATGTTGATAACAGTAATGGCATTCTTCCAAGCTTATCTTCCCTGAGTTCCGTATGCCTACCAAAGAGCAAGGTCAGTAGGAATAAAGCATCTTGACTTTGGGCTGTGATTTGTGCCCCAAAGTCACCTGCCACCACGTGTCTTCCTTGATTTCTGGTACGTAATTCTGAAACCAGGGCTGGGGGCAGGGCGAAAAGCTTCAGAACTTAGTCTGCAGTGAAGTTTTACAAGCGTACATAATTGTGTCAATCTGTATTCATTTCCTGCAAGCTTTTAGCATATGGCCCTGGGGATATTCATGAGAAGTCAGTTAAAATATGACAAGATCAAGGCCAGAGGCAATGCTTGTGGGCAGTTTTTGTTGTATTAACCTTAGTTTGCTTAGCTCTTCTCATGTCAGCCCAAAACTTAACATATGCGCATAGAAGCCTGAAGTCCCTGTGTGAGTGGTAGAAAATGTACTTCTGAGATGATGTTTTTTCTTTTTTTTTTTTACCAAGACAATCAAAATTAGTCTTGAAAGCTCTATATTTTCCCAGCACTGCTCTTGGAAAACTTAGCTACAGATATGGGACTAGCTGTATATTAATTTATCCTAATGGTACGTATAGTGAGACCTGAAGACTAAACTAAAGCTTGCCTGATTGCAGTCAAACTCTCCCTAGCACATCAATGGAAACAACAGCAGGAGAGGACGCATGAAGATCAGACCCCCTTTAGAAAATATTTCAGTATGTTCTGAGCTTAGAAAATCAAAGTCAACATTAGTGAAACAAGTTGAAGAATGCAAGAAAGCTAAATTACACTAATTCAGCAAAGTAGCCACTAAGAAGATAGCAAATAACAGGAGATGTTGTCTGTGCGCTGTAATTCAGTTCCCTGGAGCAGTACTGGGATTTAGGCTTTTGCTGCAGAGATACAAAATGTTTTCTGCCTCATTCAGTTCAGAAGAGGGACAAGTGTTTAGTGAATGAGGCATCTGCTCATGTTTTCTTTTTCTCCATGTATGGCTTGTGACCCCGAGCCTCACTGAAGTACATCAACCAAAACTCTCTGTGAATGTGGAAGTGTTCCTCTCTTTATAGATGTTTCTATGGTACTGATCAAACTAAGTGCGGAGTCATCAAGATGCCCCAGCTGTTTTGCATTGCTCTGGCAATGCAAAGTAGCAGTAACTGGCTGGTTAAGATGGATTTATAGCTGCTCTCCGTCCCTATAGCTGCTCAATACCCTCAAACTATTTTGTAGTGATTTTACCTCGTGTTACCCCAGTGCCTAAAACTACTAATGAATTTACACACTTAACACTACTCTGATGCATAGCAGAGAGGCTAAACCCAGTGGGGGGTTGTGTTTGTGGTAGCATTCGGAGCCTTCCTCTTGTTTACGGACATGCAGGTAACTTAATTCTCAGTTGTGCTGCATTTCAGTAGTCCCTAATTCTGATATTCTCATGTCAAGGCTGGGAGCATTCGTGTCAAAGAGGGTTTGCACTCTGATGATTTCTTTCTCCATCCTGATTTTATTTCCTACATAAACTGTGATTGTAACTGAAGCTGCTCAGATTTCCAATGTACAAAGCCGTCTGGAAATACGTTAATCAGAGAAAAAGAACGTGATGTCTGTGACATTGCACTGTAGCAAGTGGTAAATGGGCAAATGCTGAATTTTCACAAGTGATCAGTGTATTAATAGGTGATAATCATTTATTTGTAGGGTATCCACTTCAGAATCTTATTTTGTGTATGTAATCTCTGTTTTGACAAAGCATCTGTGTGGTAACATAGATGGTTTGGGGGATGTTTAATTGCCACACAAGGAGAAAAAAAGAAGCCCAGTGAAGAACACAGAAGTTATAATCCTGGTGCTTTATACATCTCTACAGGCAGTTTCTTTTCTAGACTACATTCCTCAATATGCACCCCAGCCTTTAAATTAAGAATTAAAGGGAATTCAGTCCACAGAGAAAAGCATTGTAGAACACCAAAACAATCGTAATTCATTCAAATACATTTTCATGTGGAATTAGATGTTTTTAATTGGTTCACCAAGCATGACAAAATCTAGAGTATCTCAAAATGTCAAGTATTTTCAGTCAAATTTCTCAGGGAAATGATTTTCAAGATCTTTTTCTGAACATTTTGCTTTTCATCTTAAATGAGCATGAAGGCATGCATGCTAATACTGAAATTTCCCATGGGGCAGAAATGATTATTTTTTGCCAGCTGTAATGCATTCCAGTGTTAAGAGCAGTTATTTCCATTCTCAAAAGAAGAGAGTGAAAGGTTGAGAGTGCATGCAAATTAGTAGTCATCGAACGTTTTGCATGCTGTTAAGGACGTTTAGGTAGTCAAATTTTATAAATGTCACAAACAATTATTCAAATGGCAGGATACAAATAATGCTTTTTAGACACTTACATATGTAAAAATGTCCTTTTAGAACCTGATATTCTCAGATCTGTTAATAACAGCCCATTATATGCTTCAAGTTGAAGTACTGGTACTAAAATACCTTGCTTTTTTGGCTGTTTCAAAATACTAAATAAGAGGAGATTCAAGGATATCACAATGGGATTACCAATATTATAATAGCTCATTACCTTTGGAAGAAAATACTTAAGAAAGGTAAAACCACAGAAAATCGACAAACATGGCTTTCGTACCTGAAGTTCAAATCCTTGAAAGAAAACTGAGTCTCTATAATCCCAGTTGTTTTCACTCGGGAGTGCAGAACATCTTGCTCACTCGGCACATAGTTCGGCCTTGCCAACCTGTCCAAATCATTGAGATAACTAAAGGGGGGTAAAAAGAAAAGAAATAATGGTTGGTGAATTCAAAAGGTGAAATGAACATTACACAATCACTTCATATTGAGCCACTTTTAAATATTTTATATAAATTACACATTTAAATACAATGCTATACAATCTAGATCCACAATCCAGAGCCTTCCCCCTCCCCACCCCCACCCCGCCTTGTATACAGAAGTGTAATTTAGTTGGATATAATAAACATCTCTCTGAGAATTTCTGTTCAGTAAAACCCTTTTTTTCCTCAGAGATGCTAAAAAATCCACCTTGTGAAATGGGTTTTGTCCATTTGCTTTCAGCAAGCGGAAATTGCCACCACAGGGGAAGAACCACAAAGAACTCTAAGAAACAGATTGACTGGAAATTATCGCATCTTATCACACCTGTTGTGACAGTATCTTCCTTCCTAAGTGAAAGGGAGGGCATAATATTTTGGAGGAATTCACATTTAGGGACTGTTTTGCCTGCAGACTTATCAGTTTGCAAGAGGAAGGTACATGATAATTTTAAAATAATGTATTTTGTAATCTAACCCAGAAGTTTTAAAGAAGCTGAGGACCCCCCTGGGTTAGTATTCCCCCTGGAAAAGCGTGGATTATTTGGTTTTATGTCCGGCATACAGAAGTAAAATCTGCCTGAAATGGGAAGCTGAACCAGATCTCGGAAGCCCATTCTTGTCCTCCCACCAACCCTTCTCCTGTCTCTTCTGGGGCATGCAGCTTTCCCAAAATGACTGGACAGAGTCTATGACTCCTTCCGGCTGGTCTGGGTGTCCGTGTAAAGAGATTATGATTTGACAAAAGAAGATGCGATGTCTGGGGAGCTTACTACCTTTTAACTACTAATATTCAAATAAAGAACAAAGCCAAAAGCAAGAAACCACATGCAATAGTTGAAGCATTTTCAAGCTGTTTGTGTCCCAGTTGGCACCTTTCCATTTGTAGCCTCTTGTCTCTGACAAACAAAACACAGTCTCTCTAATGCTTATTAGGCTTCATGCCTTTTTTTTTCTTCTTTTCTAACAGAAAGTCTGCCAAGGATGAAGTTCTGCTGCTCAGTTTAACCAGATGACTACCAAAAGAAACCTCACAGCTCATCATCCTTGTCTGCAATATTTAATACATCTGTATGTAAAAAAAAAAATAAATTAGAAAACCCTAGAATCTTCCATATGGAGATCTGTAAGTAATGCTTGGAAATGGGATTTTCTTATTTTAAGTTGAATAGACTGAATCCACTCAGCAAGGAATGCTGAAGTTGATCTGAGTAATTCAATGTTTGCCCATTATTTGAGTCTGGGAAAAAAATTGGGGTTTTTTTAAAAAAAGCAATATAGCTCTGGTTCTCTGAGTAGGGCCTGAGGCAAACTCATCTCAACTCACCTTTGTGGAAGGCAGAAAAAAAAGACAATTTGCAATTTATAAAGCATGTAAACGCTAAAATAAAGACTTGGATATGAAACTCATTATAAAGATCTAATAGTTCTTAGTCACAAATACTTCAATTCAATTCAACGCAGCCAAATGTAATTGCATTAAAAATTAGACCAAGTTAATTATCTAGTTAATGGAGAAAGAGAGGCATCTTCAGATTCTTCCTAGAGCTGTAGGCAGCTCCAAGGGGACACTCCGCTGGCCGGCTCTCCACTGGTAACGGAGGGAATGCAAACTAGGAGGTGAGTCTAAATCTGATCTTTTCTTGGCTCAGATTGGGTGACACGAAGTCTACCCTGAGAGGCAAATGACTGAGCAAGCAAGAAGCACCATGTACTACTGGTAGCTATACAGTGACCTTTAAAGTCACTATTTGTAATCCCAATTTTGCCCCTTCCTTGCCCATCACTCCATCTTAAACCAGGATTAATTCCAGGTGAGTATAAAGAAGAAATTCCCACCAGATTTGACATACAGGGGATTCTCTATTACTCAGAAGATCTCCTTTTTTTTTCCCTAATTAAAACACACAGAGAAAAGGCAGTGATCAGACTTCATTAACATGAATTAATAATGAAAAGACTCAAAGTTAATCTCAGAAAGTCAGAGTTTACAGAGTAAATCAATACTCTGTAGGAGCTGATTCGCAGGAGCAGAAAAACAGGGGTTTGGTTTTAAAAGAAATTGAAATGTAGCGTTAGAAGGTTGATTGGTTTTGAACTGATCATTAGAAGGCCAGCAGAAAGGGAAAAAATTAAGTTGATTTTAATGGTTCAGAACCAAAGGCTAGATTTTCAGAAGCATCAGGTACTGAAAGATGAAGACAGAGGATTAGCAGGATTTTTGGAAGTGTTCAAGCAGATGAAAAACATGTCACTGATATTTTTAATGTAACTCTAGCAATAAATAATTATCGTTGGCTCCTTTACAATCTGTACTAGCTTCCTTAAATCCTGTAATCTATTGCAGGTTAAAACATGACACAGCCTGTAACACTGAAAGGGAATTACTTTAGACTATCCTATCTTCTTTTCAGGCAGCAAAACCTAATCTTCTGGGCAGAGTGTACACACTAGAATATTAGCTGGTAAATAGGTAATAATAATAAAAAAAAAGAGCAGAAAAAAATACATACTACCTGGTAAACAGGTAATCTTTTTTTTCTGCATTTTTGGTTGATTTTCTTTCTTTGGCTTTTTTGTATTTCAAGAAACGTTTTTCCTTTTAGTTATGATGGCTGACTTGTTACAGGCTTTTAGTGCTGGGAACTGCAGTGTCTAAAAGGATACGTTAGGAAACAAATGATTGCTCTGTGATATTCCTGTAGAAGTACAAGGCTGCCAAATTATTTGTTTCGGTATCTTGCAGAAAGGCTTTCATTCTTGTTTTGAAGATATAAAGAGATGAAAAAAATGTAATATTTGAATGGTATATCCCTTCTACTATCCACAATTAGTGAGCTATTACTGCCGTACTGCTTGCCTGGCTCCTGGCCCAGCCTCTGATTGTGCCTTCCCCTGCCAAGAAGAAGGGACACCCAACACCTTGTGAGTTCTCACCCTACTGGAGGCCTCAACCTCTAGGAGGAGCTGCAGGAGCAAAGAAGCCTCCATCTGCAGATCCTGGAAGACGGACCTCGGGTGGAACAACCCTCTGCCCCAGGTCTAGAGTCAGATTTATGTGTTCTAGGAGAACTTCAACCCAGGTGACACCTCTCTTTTTGGTCTTGTATGAGCTTGGGGAGAAAACAGCTGAACAGAACCACTGTATCCTGCAAGAACAGCTGTAGAAGCAGCCAAACCAGGGACTTCTGAAAAGTCTAAGCTTACTGACTGTATCTAAGCGAGGAGATGTATCTAGCTGAATGGTTTCCTTCGTGGAGTAGGAGTTGAGCTGCCCTAGTCCCCTGCCACCTCCCAGGCTGCAGAAAGGAGCCATCAGGTTGGAGAGTGGCTGCAGCACCACTAGCCAAGACCAGCTGGATGCTGAGATGGTAATGGCCCAGGGGACACCCATCCAGGCAACCAGATTAGTTAAGAGGAATGTTTTTATAGTTTTCTCCAGACTTACGCTTAGCAGCTTGAGATGTATACATCCAAAGTACAACTAGGTAAAACCTAAGGTGTTTCAATTCACCTTCTCCCTCATTTTGTCAATCTTGGAATTACCTAGAAAGAGAATAGACTTTTTTTCTTTTTTTTTTTTTTTACAGTGTAAGCAAACTCACCGGAACAAGTTGTTCCTTGTTTTCACTTGTTTCCTTCAGTTAAACATTTCTAATATGTTATAAATATTAGCAAAAAATCTCACTCTTTTTCAGGTTAACGAGCAATAATTTTTGTAGCACGAGGAAGAGCTCTTGTCACAAGCCTTCCTGTGCTGCCTGTTACGGTAATGGCCAGCTGTGCAGCAGCTGCAGCTGGTGTCACCTACTAGGCTGCCGAGTCGTTGAGCTGGTACTCCGCTGCCCTTGCGAAGCAGGCCTGCATCCCGCCGTCGCTCCACAGTTGTTTGATGAGTTCGACCAATTCGGAAGACATGTCACCATCCTCCAGAGTAGTTGCCATGGCACACAGCTTCCTTTCATCTTCCTGAAGAGAAATTCCAGTAAATATTTGTGGAAGTGCACTGTGCCCCTCCACCTCCTTGAAGACGTACTTGATTTACAATGAGTTGGCAGGGGCAAAATTTCTCATTTTTAATGATTTTTCTAGGTAGCTGTGCTCGCCTGTACATGCGAACATCCTTTTGCAAGCTCACTTTCCTTTAGTTAGTGCCAAGGTTAGACTAAAATCATGATACAGAGTTTTCTTCCTTTTATTGGTTTGTTTTGTTCATAAAAGGCCTCAATTTCATCTTACCAAAGGTGTTCACAAAAGGTCCAACTTAGGAGGACTTTTAAGATAAGAGAGAGTAGTGGGGTATCAAAAACTAAATAAAAAGAATATTTAAAGTTTAAACATACTATAACTACATCAAAGCAGAAATATATAGGTAAATATATTTTTGAATGTATTTGGAAGAAAACATGCCTAGTTTTAGGCCACAGTGAGAAATGTGGCAAAGTGAATATAACTAGTGAATACATTTCCCATACGTTTTTTTATTTGAGGGAAGAGGAAATCTGTATCTGAATAAAATCCCAAATACTTTAAATGTATTATTCTGTAATGTCTTCCTTGTGCAGTCAATCCACGAAGACTTCAAGAAATCTATTACATTAAAAATGTTTCTTTCGGTGTTTAACAGCCTAGGAATGAATGTACTGTAAATAAAGAGTGCGATTAAAATAGGGTCATTTGATACACTGTCACAGCAGTGGATAATTATAGAATATAACTCCTTCCTAGCCGTATAAGTAGACAACTGAAGTGACTTGCAGTCAATAGTTTCAGAAGTATAAATGGATTCTGACAGACACTGTTTTGGCAGGGAGTATGTTTTATTCAAAAATAGAAAACATCTTCACAATAATGTGTAACATTTATCTTAGGAATGTACTATACGTTTCAATAGAAATTGAGGTTTGTGGAAACTTTGTAAAAGTCAGAGACTGATCAAAAAAAGATAACCCGCTGCAGTTTTTTTAAAATATTGGAGAAACTGAGTTAGTGTGGAGAAAAAGGAAAAAAAAAAGAGGAGGAAATAACCACTAGGGAATTGCCTTCATTTGAAAGAGGAAGGAGGACAGCTGTACCATCGCCCTTCCATGTTACACACCACCTGCTCCCTTCTACACTCCTGTCCTCTTGCTGGTGCCAGGATTAGCAGACCTGAGTCATGCTTTCTCCTTGGTGCTCCTCACTGGTCTCCAGGCCCGCTCTCCAGGGCGCACACTTGTTCAGCCTCAAGATAAGAGTTGGAATGTTCTGTCCTTCAAGATACCACATATCATTTAATGATTATAGCTATCCTCCTACAACGTTGGATTTGAGCCTTGAGCTCTTCTCAAGGAGGGTGTACGGAAAATGTTCATTGATTATTGTGCAAAAGGTGACAACTGTGGATTTTGATGCTTACGTAAAAAAGGAAGATAATGGCAGATTGAAGTTATCATACCCCTGATTTATATAATGTGTTGTCTCTGGCATTTAGACAGATTTCAGATGATTTTCGTATTAATAATAGATTGCAATGATGCTTTAGAAAAAAAAAAACACCACCTCTCTCACCTGAACAGTTGTTTGAAATGTCGTGCCCAGGCACTTTCAGGACCACTTAAAGGTATTTACAAGCAGTCCTGGAACATGGATGAACCCATTGCTTTGGGGCCCAAAATAAGCCCAGTCTTTGGGCTAAATGACTTTAAGCAGCTAAATCTTGACCAGAATGCAGCAAGAACAAAGGCAAGCTAGAGTCAAAGCTTCTATCAAAACAACTCAAGCTTATTGACGGCTTATGATTTTACAGAAATTGTGAGCTAAGTTTGTGTTTGGAAGAAAGGGCAATGTTTAGTGGCGATTCAAATAAATGTGACCAAAATTCTGTTTTCTTAAAAATTCACATCCAGGTTGTTCTTATGTGTTTCCAGGGGAAAAGGAGGCAGGGACTGCAACTGTTGGGCTGCCCAGGGAGGTGGTTGAGGCACCATCCCTGGAGGATCCCTGGAGGTATTCAAGAGACGAGTCGACATGGTGCTCGGGGATATGGATTAGTGTTGGGTGGTGTTTTGTGTGG
>JAOXNO010000001.1:12123681-12134429 GCA_028565335.1 Limnodromus scolopaceus | reverse complement strand
GTGATTCTGTGATTCTGATTCTGTTTTATATGGATGTATTCAACTGTATTTCTAGAGGCCTATTTTGCCAATGACAGTAAGATTGGGCTCACTGTGCTATAAATGATAAACTAACAAAAAGCTGTATTTTTTGCCTTTGGTTGTATGTAATGCTAAAAAATGAACTGGGCTATTTAACAAAAATTTTCAATTCCCAGTTCCTCAGGCTGTGAAATCTCTTGAAAGCAATGTCTATGAAACTGGCATAGATGATAGATGATGAGTGAACATGTATAAACCTCTCAGAAAGCCTGGAAGGGCTGAGCAGAGAGGCTGAATTACTGGGGCAGAGGCAGAACATATCTCAGTTAGAGAAGGCAAACAGAGTCTGGACCTGGTAGTGGATACTAGAGGATGAGCCAGGACCTACGGCAGGGTGCCGCAAGGTTCAGCTGTCTTAGGCCACATGGACTGTTAAATGGGTCCTTGTGGCATCTATCACAATTGAGGAGAAAGGGACAAGTTACAGCAGATTCACATGGGCCCATTTTCTGTGCCCTGCCTTTGGACACCATTATGTTTGTTTGAATGACTTGGATTCTTGGACCCTTAAAAGAACACAGTAAGAAAACATTTAGTTTCTATTTCATCAGATGACTGTACAACCTTTGGTAACCCTTGAAGGTTTTGTTTATCATTTTTTAGGTCAAAATACCACATGTCACTGTAATGAAATGTAGACTTCTGGAACAAGAAAAGCTCTTTCAGATAAGCAGATGTAATAAACCTCTAGGGAACAGGCAGAATTTACCAAAACTGGAACTAGCTGATCCTCTTGACGGGACTTTGAGAAATTCTCATCTAGGTCTGAATTACAGGCAGTAGACTAAATGATTGCACTGAGAAGGAAAGTTTGCCTTTACTTTGCCCCTGAAAATTCAGTGTGATTGCCAGAAGACAGCATGTCTTCTTACTCTGGCTCTTCCTCTATGCGCTTGTGCCTAGGATTTCTGACCGTGTTGGGGAGGTCAGACTCCACTTCTTCTCAGTGCCAACGTGCCAGTGCTGCTTCTCTACAGCAGGGAGGTCTCTGCTCCAGCATCAAACCGAAATATTCCCAACATGTCTAGATGACCCTACATGGCTGAGCCCCAAGGTTTGTTCGTAAAAGGGAAATATTTATTACATTTCCCAATAGCAATAAATAAGTCACTAAGCAGCTAAGAAAAGGATATTTTTGTTTGTTTGTTTCTTATGTCTTTGCAAGCTGAACATTTCTTTTGTAATAAAGAAAATGGCAGTTTATGCAAGGATTAGACGCAGGCACCAATCTTGAGAAAATGAAATTAAGCAAGGACATCTTGTCACATATAAGTCAAGCAGTACTTAGTTTCCACTGTCATAAAGGAAATACTGAACCTTCTTTCTTCTAATGGTCTCTACTATTATATTACAACAAATTGTATTCTAATGCCTATTTCAAGAGAAAGGGTGTCATACTCACAATTCTAGCTGGATTTTCATAACTGATTCCTAGCTTGGTCATTGCTTTCACAATAGTCAGGATAGACTGCACCGTGTTACTGTAAATGACAGGTCTGAACTCCATGCGTTCCTGGTAGGTGAAACCATCTTTATGGATGATCCTGGTGTAAAAACAGAAATCAAAAGGTCTATAGCATGCATTAAAAAAAAAAGAAAAAGAGAAACTAATGAAAAGTTGGATTAGGTGCTTTTGTGATCAGCGTGAGAAAGAACTGAATCCATGTGACCCTTGGAAAAGCATTTATCAATGGTTGATCTGCCTTTTCTGGTGGAACAGATAAGCAGCAGTTTCTGCAATGATACATTCATGAGGAAAGGTAGGTTTGGGCTTCCTAGTCTGAGCGAATAGGTGTTTTTTTGCCTCGTGGGTCAATATAAGATAATGTATGAATGCGGTACAAGACCCAAGCCCATTCCTGTGGATGCAGGGCAAGATGCATAGCTGGACTTTGATCCTAAATCTTTTGTTATTGGAATCTACAATGTTAGTCATAGGATGTTACATCACTTGCTTAATCATTTTCATTTTTAACCAGAATCTTACCTTGAGTAGAAAAATTATTGCAAAAAATATTTCTACACCGTGAGGTACTTCCTCAAGAAAAAAAAATAAATCTTGAACACTTCTTTGTACATCAGTTAAAATTTCTAGATATTGAAATGTGTTACTTTTATTATCTAAAGGCTTTGGGAACATACATATTACTCCAAGGATTTGGCCTGTATTCCAGAGGACAAAGAACTTTAGCAGTCAAATTCAATTAATCTAATTCTGACAGAGGGATTATAATTTCATAATCCTCCTTGACTGGAGGATGGCACGAGGTTAAAGTTCTCCAAGATCAGTGTGCAGATTTTGTCATGACTCAGAGACAACTTTTTCCATGAGTTGTGAAAAAGGATGAAAACTTCACCCATTTTGTTGCAGCGTACTCTCGATGAACAGGCACCAAACTGCTTTGGCAGCTGCTGGAACCAAGGCTTTGTTCTTCCTCACCTCAGTTGTTCAGAGATGAAGGCCAGGTTATTAAATAAATAGTTTCTGGAGTTCGGGGTTTGTTTTCCCCTGTCTCCTTCCAGAGATACAGTCTGCAAAGAGCTATACAAGCAGAAAGGGGTGATGTGAGAGGATCTGACAGGATGTGTGTCGTGGAGAGACTTTTCCATTCAAGGGGAGAAGTTAGCGCCGTCAGAAAATAATTCGCTCTCACACACACAGAAAACCCAGATCATAGTTGAACATGCATGAGTCTTAACATCTCTTCTGACATCTATAGATGTCAGAAAATTCAAAAGTTGCCTTCTTGTGTCTGTAGGAATAGCATCTGTAGGAAAAAAAGGATGTCTAAATGTTTTCCCAGTCACTTCTAGACCAGAAAAATCTATAAACTCTGTTTTGAAGATTTGGTTTTTTGAATGCTGTTTTTGGCATGAACTCTGAGTCTGCAAGATTCAAAGGAATCACCTTGAACTTGGGAGAAAGGTAAAGGGAGCTGTGTTATGCACTCTGGTATACTGGTGAACCTGGTTTTGCCATCCTCTGAGATACCCATGTATCCTTGTGTCAGTGATTTGAATGAAATAATAGGAATTGTTCAGATGGGAGGCTTATTCACTTGGAGGAGTCTAATGTAGCTCCCTGATAGTGTTCTGGATAGTCTGGATTGATGCTTGGGCGCTGTGGGACATTAATCAATGTCCCATATATGAAGTAGAGCTCCCTGCTGGTGGAGGTGGCCTCCCTTAATGGCTCCAATCACCTTTAACAAGAAATAATTTCATCTGCCATCAGTGTTGAACCTGGCATTGGTACTTAAGCGTATTCTCCTCACTCTTACCCTCACTACCTGTGAAAACAACAGCTTTTCTATAAATAATGGAATGAAATATATAGAAACGCAAACCCCATGAAGTACATGAACTTGGTTTAACTACTTTGTGTGTCTCACAGTGGTGACAGTAACAGGATTTCTGGTGAAGATGGGTGTTTTGCTTGTGGCTGCAAAAATCCACTACGAGAGAGAAGGAAAGGCCCTAACACAGTCCACAAATGGCTATTTTGTATTTTCATTCTTTCCCTTTGAAGATCAAAGGAAGGAAGAAAATACAAGATTCTGAAATAAAAGTAGATTCTGTAATTACGGAAAAAAACCCCTCTTGTTTTTTTCTTGAGACTTTTCATGCTTGGGTTTTTTTTTTGTTTCATTGTTGTTTTTTTTAAGATAATATATTTATGTTGTCTGGCAGAAAGTATGTTAGCCAGCCAGTTAAATCAGTAGTGAAATGTGCTGCTTTTATTAAAGACCTGTCATTCTTAAGGAAGGATCATATAACAGGCTGACATCTTGTATGGCCAGAAGGAGCATTTTAACAAATGAAAATTTTCTTATCTGATCCTCCTTGAAAAAATAAACAACCTTTGAAAACTAAATGCAGGATGCTGAAGGCATGAGATGCTAGGCTATGAGTCATAATATCTAAATTATGTTTCTATTGGAGGAAAAAAGTTAGTCTCCTCTTTTTTATTTTTTCACGCAAGGAAGGCTTCTCACCAGAGAGGTGGCATTGATTCAATCTCAACAGGCATGATAAATTACCAAATATTTTGTTTCCTGCTTTTTATTCGCTGAATTATTTATAGTAGGTTTGTACTGATAGCTTAGAGCATAGCATAGAAATATTCTACTTGGTTTTAAAAAGGTTAGATCACACATTGAGAATGATCCAGTCAGTAGCACAGAGCTCCAGAGAAGCTTTTTTTTTTCCCTTTTTAGTTATCCCCCATAACCATCCGAGCCTTTTTAGGGCCTTGCAGCATATCTGTATTTTGAGCATCGGAAGATATTGTGCAAAGCTCAGTGGAAGCATCTAACTTTGATTGAAATCTTCAGTGTGTAAAGAATGAGGTTTATGAATTAGAAAATTATATTAATAGGAGTAAAATTACCCTGATTTTTGTGGAAAATTGTCTTTTCTGCAAAATTTTTTATTTTGTGAGCAGATATCAGTCTTCTCTAGAAAATTTTATGCTTCACTAAAAAAATGAATAACTGAAAGTAATTTTTTTACTGAAAATAATCCCTTTTTAAGAGAAAAACTCCCTGGTTGTGACAGGAAGTTGACATTTTATATGAAAAAATGATAATTTTAATCTAAAGTTTTCTTGTGAAATTGTTCATATTTGTGATCAGGTAGACAGTTCATAAATGCACAGAGCTTTATGGTTAACTCCCAGCTTTACAATTTTGTGTACCCTCCTCGGTGCTGTTAAGGGTTATGAACCTTTCTTAAAGTGCTTAATTCAGAGGAACGTCTTCAATCTGCTTCCACTTGAGGAAGCTTTGATCACAATACATTTCAATGGTTTGCTGAATAGGGAGAGTCTCCTGATTGGACCTCAAAACAGAAATACAGTTATCCACCGTTTAACTGGAACAAAAAAATTAGCGAAGTATTTGATGGATGGTTCTGAATCTGTCTTATTGCAAACTGAGCTGCTTAAATAGTAGAAAATTGCTCTTATGACATAACATTTTTTACTTAACTCTTTACAATTCATTGGTGAAGATATGAAATAGAACTTAAATTCGGAATGGTATTACTGATTTTGTAAAACAGTCTGCTTGATTTTTACACAGGAAGAGATTGGTGCTTATAAAGTGGGATGATGCCTAATTCCTAATTACACAGTTGCAATGCCTGTGTAATTTTTTTTTTTTTATTTATCTAGGAACCAGACCTGGACACTGTATACGAAAATAAGGCTGGATACAACAAGAAGATATTAGCAGGTTACACAATAGAGGAGGACTGTGTAAGTATGATCTCTTGAACTCAGGTGTATTATCCATTTGAACAAGATACATGATTAGTATTTTGGCTACCCTTACAAGAATAACATGAATTAATTTAGTTTTCACCTGTTTCACTATATGTGAAAATATTGTGATAGTAAATTGTAAATGAGGACACATGCGCATGTACACACACACACACAAATAAATTTGACCTTTCTCTGAAGCCAGGGGAAATACTGACTTCTACTGTGTAGAAGCTATTGACTTCAGCCTGTGTGGCACCATGTGAACTTTGAACAAACATTTGCAAGTATTCTTGCAGTAGATTTATGGTGCAGTCACAAGATCTCCCTAACCAGATAATCAGTCTGAATTTGAAGAGGGATTTCTGCTTTTGAGCTTCTACAGCCCTTTTTTTCCAGATTGGTTATTGTCTGAAAACTTTTGGGGGTTATACCTCCCTTGCTAAAAGCAGTTCTCATGACTGTCCCTGCCCGTGCTAGATGGTGGGCAGCAGCTGATCACTGTGTAGGCTGGTGGCTAAATAGGCTCTCATCTGGCCCCTGGGAGACGTGAGAACTGACCTCTGGCAGGAGCTGGAATAAGACTGTCGAGATGAAGATTTGTCTACAGACATCAGTTTGGAGAAAAAAAACTTCCAAACCTAAAAGACTGCACTATTATACAATGTGAACCCTTCAATAATTTCTCTTCACATCATATGTAATTAAACTGTGGAACTTCGTCCTGTAGAATATTGTGGATGTTATTAGTTTACATCGGTTCAAAAAAGACTCAGGAGAAATGTAGGCATGAATTAACTGAGGGGTACTAAACACAGTGATGCTGTTTCTAATTCAGGATGGTACCTGAGTCATCAGGGCGTCCAGCACAAGTATTACTGTGTGTTTGATGATCTTCTGCCAGCATCCTTCATTAGCTTCTGCAGGAGGCAGGATGCTAGGCTAGGTGGATCCACCATGGCTGGTTGTCTCATACATTCTTGGTCTGACTACAGTAGTGTAACTCTTACCAAAGCCGGTGAAGAAGCTTCCTTGGTCTTCGGTAAGGAGTTGGATCAGCGCATGATTTGATCAGACAGATTTGATTACCAATCCAGCTGTGTGTCTTAGTCACTTTGTGTTTTTCGTTATGTGGATGAATGAGAACTTGATTTGAATCATGTTTCTTTGCATTTTATTCAAATAAGCATAAATATTATAATAAGACATTAGCTAGATAGCTTATACTACAGATACCAAATTCAACAACTGATATGAATATTCATATACTTACTTCATTTGCTTTACAATAGTGCTCTTTCCTGACTCTCCAGCACCTGCAGAAGGGGAATGTTGAGAAGATTTGATTGATAGATGAACAAGTAGCAAGTATTAAAAATAATTCTCTGGAACATAGAATTTTGTATTTGAAGACATACGGATGTTTTAGATCCCCATTGTTATAACTATAACCCTCTGTAGTGTCCATTCAGACTTAAAAAAGAATGAAATCTTGGTAAAAGTATTAATTCTGAAAAGGAAAGGGACATTTTAAAAGAAAGGAACCTTCAGTCAATTAAGACTTTAATTAGCAAGGAAATAAAATATGGCTCGTATTTTGATTTCATCCCTGGCAGACAGGCAGAAAGACATGAGCAAACTACAGCTCCTGACAGTGTCCCATTCATTCCATGATTTGTTGCTGCTCCTTTAATGTGCATCATGACCTTTTGTAAGCCATGCCAGCCAGTTCCATGCTCTGTAGCCAGACTCTTAGCAACTGGAAAATCAGAGCGTGGAGACTTGCATGTGGTCTAGCTCATGATGCAGAGGCAGCACATGTCTTGACACCAGCCTTTTTTCAGTTCCACTGCCCTGCGGTCTTCTGTGATGAAGTAGTGTTGCTGGAAGGGGGAAACCTGCAGAGCAATGCAACATATCCAGCTTGGGAAGGATTCTGCAAGAAATCCCCATAGCTGGTGGGCAGGTTCAGGTACTTGCTTGCACAGCCAGTTGCAGAACTAGGGCATAGGTTTGGTCAGATTATGTACAATTAATTTGCCCTTCTTATCTCATGGAAAGTGACTAATCACAACACAAACCTTCTCCATTGGAAATCAGTGCCAGTGACTATCATCTTAACTTCTGTCAGTGAGAGTGGTGAGGCTTGGCAAGAACTGCCAAGCAAGAGCCAGATTTCGAAAGCACCTGAAGAGAGGATTTAATTTTGGCTGTGAATCCATGGGACAGGATTCATCACTGCTTTTCTCTTTGCAGATTATCATTTAGCTCACTGGACGGTGTCAAATAGCTTTGACAAAAAAGGAAATCTGGGACATAGCTATTTTAACTGAGGGCTTCTCAGTGAATGGAACAAACTGATTACAGACTTTCCAAACAGATTTTGTAAAGCTAATAACATTTAAATGACAAGGATTAATTTACTCAAATGAATCACAACAGACAGTAAACCATACGCAAAGCATTTTCTAAAACCCATGATGTGAACAGCAGAAAGTGTGAGAGAAAAACAAGCCTATGCAAAATGGGCTGATGCTGCCATCTGCCACAGTTTGGAAAAAATGCAAATTTGCCATAGATCATCTATTATCCCTTCAGTGCCCTTCTGAAGAACTTGGTAAAGCCCTGTTGGTAAGGTGGCAGTTTCTACATGTTTTGTAGGGAAGAGAGCAGGATGTGCTGAGAACTCATACATTCACCTCATGGAAAAGAGCCAGGAAACATAATATAGAAATGAACCTCTCTTCCATGTCTTAAAGGCAAAGTTAAAATAGAGTGGGAGGCATAATTTATATCTTTTGGGTGCATTTTTCTACCTCTGCTTATCTTTAATTTATGATAGAGTAATGCCTTTGTCTAAACAACAGATGACTCTCAGACTTTGGCTTCACTCCAGAGTACCGTTAGCTGTAGCAGCATTTGCACCCTAGGAAATGGGTCAGAAACAATTTACTCTGCACCTGCTTCCTTTCTTCCTCTCCCCTCCTGTGCAGCCTGCTCCTCCAGCCAGGGCCCCGGGACGGGAGGGCAGGGACAGGGCTACCTTCCCACCCAACCCAGTGGCCTTCCGCTAGCAGAACCAGCGGCAAGAGTGCATCGTGACAACCCTGACGTGACGTGGGGAGCTCACGGCAACTTCCCGTTAGGAGGCAGTGAAAAGGTCAATTATAATTGAGCCCAGATTTTCTAAATAAAAGACAAGAACTTAGGCCAAACTTAGTCCTATCCTGAAGCTTGGAAAGTTTAACTGGCTTTTGAAAATCTCCCTATTGCTGTGGAGATTTATAGTTCAGTCTAATAGGAACCAGGGATAATATGCCATAGCCTGTGTTTTGTATTTCACGTACAAGATCTTGCTTTTCCAAATTTACCTCTGATTTCTCTGCATCTATTTGGGTGCCAAGTTTCCTTGAAGTGGATAAAAGCACAGAAAAGAGAGGACCAGAAATCTCAGCCAATGCCCGAAACTCTGGCCCCACTCCTCGGAGCTGAAGGATGTCAGTAAGGTTGACAGCTTTGCTCCCACACTCCTTCCCAGAGGTCACGTTCACCGTGCCACATCCACCTTCAGCGTGGTCTGTACACACAGCACTCTGGCAGGCTGTAACCTGCCTCTCTTTTTGTTTTGAATATTTTGAATGGCACCCCAAGTCCCCTTATATTTCTGGGGACACTGGGGCTGTAGAGGAGACTCAAGAAGAAGTGCCACGTGGCACTGAGCTGCAAAGCAGCCATCCTCCAGCAGCCTGACATGAGCCACCCCACTGCTCCAGGGCTACCCGACCTCTTCCCTGCAGGCCAACAAGGTATATAGACCTCAAATTCAAAGGAGAACTGAACCCAGGACCTCGGTTGTAACTTGACATTACTACTTTTCTAAGCAGAATTTGTTTGAATAGTTGTGGAAACTGGGGAAAGTACAAGCCCCTTTCAAGATTAGTGTCTGCTGAGCTGCTGAAGAAGGTTCTTTTTATATATTAAGATGCTTGTGTGTCTCAGATCAAGAGCTATTTTCTCATTACAGTTATTATTTATGTGACAGTGAAGGTTTGAATTAGGAAAGTTTCCAGAACTAAAGGTAAGAAAATAAAAAAAAAAACACTACTGCCTGAATATTTTGTTTGAAACCTGTCACAAAAGCCACTGATAGTGACATGTAAGCAAAAATCAGGAATAGAAATTCTTCAAATTAAAATCAGAAAAGGTTTTACACCTCTGCTTGAGCTTTGTGTGTCCTCTTCAGAGCTCTGCGAACTGTGAACCAGACTGGGAATTAAATCTTCCTGGTCCTCTTAGCAAACTCGACAAACTAGAGAAAAGATCTAAGATCTAATCTTCTTGAGGAAATAAGGTCCTTAAACGCTGCCCCTCTCCCCCTCCTCCCCCCGCCCCTCCAAACTCGGCTAGTTTCCCCCATTGAATGTAAATACCATCTATCCAGACAAGTTAGCAGGGGCTGGAGCCGGAGCTATCTAGATTATTTGGTGGGGGAATCTGTGTGATACTTACAGTCATTACCGTGCCATGGCGTTCCCTGTAACTTGGTTAGAGATTGCTGTTTGCATTTGTCCCCAAGGATGCACTTTGATCAAACGAATTGCATACAGCTCAGAGGACCCCAAGTGTATAGTGACCGCCAGGCCACTCACTCATTATTACAAACGCAGTCCTCTGTTGCTACGCCTGCTGACTTGATTTTATATATATATATATATATTTTATTTCATTTCTCTCTTTTTTTTTGCTTCATTTCATTTTAGCCTTTATTATTATTATTATTTCCCTCGCGAGCATATTCTAAATTTAGTAGGCATGCAGTCGTGCACTCACAAAAGGCAGCTGAAGCCGGATCGACCATTCCTCTCCTGATTCCGTATTATATAGCTCGTATTGCAATACCATCATTTGCAATTGTGCCCATCAGAGCGTAAATATATTGATATTTCTTTAAGGATGCTCGCCGCCAATGCTCTGGTACTTCCATAGGGGAGGGACTTGCAACTTATCGGCATTGCATCACCTTCTGTTTTAAAAAATCTGATGGCACAAGGTTTACAACTGGGTAAATATTGGATCTCGGGTGGAATCAGATTGCGGAACCATTTTATACAAAAAAAAAAAAAAAAAAAAAAAAAGAGAGAGAAAGAGAGAGCGAGAACCTCTCTGAGAGTCACCTCATAATTATTATTCATGCTCAACAGAGAGCTCGGTGAAGTCGGTTGCTCTGCCAATCCCGGAGTTTCTGAAACTACATGCAATCTAGACACTGGAAATGGGTTTCCTCCAAATATAGGTCAACAGCGCTTTTTTAATATTAATACATTTAAGCCCCACCTTCAGTGCTAGAACAGGACTCGCCTGGAAGGACTAGGCGGGGAGTGGACGCGGGGAAAGGGGGGTGGGG
>JAOXNO010000001.1:12109131-12123581 GCA_028565335.1 Limnodromus scolopaceus | reverse complement strand
CTCTTAGCAAACTCGACAAACTAGAGAAAAGATCTAAGATCTAATCTTCTTGAGGGAATAAGGTCCTTAAATGCTGCCCCTCTCCCCTCCTCCCCCCCCAAAAAAAAAAAAAAAAAATCAGTGTATTCCAGTCAATAGGATTATTGGGCCATCTTTGTGCTCAAAGTCTTTCCTTCCAGTGCAGGTGTTAAGAGCAGGAACTTAAACCTGACTTCATTACTACAGTAACTGATTAATTTAACTGGTTTTAGATGTCTGTACTATTAACTTCTACATCCAGACTACTTATCAGAGGCCTCGTATAGCCAGTGGAGAAAAATATTTGCTAAAACTAAAATAAACAAACAAACAGATTCTATTTTTGTCACCCTTAAGCAGATGCTTAAAATAAATTGGGTGGAGTCATGCCCCAAAAGTGAGTATTTCTCAGTAAAGCGAGCTCAGAATGACCTGCTCAAATGAGGGTGAGTTTTGTCTTGCCAGTGAAAGCTGTAGACAATGATGCCATGGAGTAATACTTTGAAAATAAATAAGTTCACAGTTTTACTATTTATTTAAACTGAACCGAAGTTCTTATTTCTGTGAAACATCACTGTGAGCGTCAGCTGTTTTGGCCACGTTTCAAATGTGCATTGTACTTTGCACACAAATAAATTGCAAGCTGGCCTCCTAAATAGTATATAAACTGCGTGTGATGTGGTAGGCAAGATATGGCCTTAATTATTACAAAGGAAATAAAACCTCAACCTTGGAGTTTGCTCCAGACTGATAAACCAATCTGATTTTTGGGAAATATAAATATATAGAGGCTAGATTTGGAGACAAGCTGGAGAGGTGCGGGTAGCCTTGACAACATACTTGAACGCCGATACAGAGGACTTAATCCTTCTGGTTCCTGGACAAATTGTGAGGAAGGTCAGAAAGTGGCATCATTTTTCCCCTCCCCCAGTTTATGTGAGCAGTTTTTATGTGCATGTTATATAAACTGTAAATTATCACCTCAACGCAGATAATGTGTTGGCCCAGATCATGGAACTTAACATAAACAAATGTGGTGTCTTTGGTTTCTGGATGCAATTTCTTTTTTGCAAAGGGACCTATTGGAGGTGGTAGAGAGACCAGTATAGATATTAAATAATCCTCTCAGAAAATGGTCAGAATATGTTTTGGTTTTTTTTTTTTTACATTTTAAGGGTAAGAGCATAATGATGACACTGAAAAAAATATGATATATATCAATATTTTTTTTCTGAGTATTTTATACCAATTTGCCTACTGCAAAAGAAGCAACGATGACATCTGGTCTGTAAAACAGAGGGAACATATGAATGAACAGAATGAACAGAAACCCAGGACTAGGGTTTCAGGCTGGTTTGCTTGAATAGAGCTGCCCTTGATTTGTGAAGTACAAAATTTGAATAATTTCTGAGATCACCTCAGAGGTATGGAAAGATAACAGGCGCAGATCTGAACATAGTAAATTTAATCCTCTCTTATCTGGCCATTTCATGGTCTGATAGTGGAAGGGGCTGTATGGTGGCCCTTATGCATGTTGCTTCAGCAACTATGATTCCAGGTGTTCAAGAGACACTTTCACTCTAGCTGTGCAATAGGCTCAAAATAGACTCATGTTTAATTCACCTCTTGCTTTTTTAAGAATAAGAAAATTCAAGCTGTTACATCTATAATTTTTTTTTCCCCAACATGCTTTTTTACCGAGTTCTTGGATCCTCATGATTTGTCATAACAGTTCCCAGGAGAAAAAATCTTCCGAAACAGTGCCCACTGACAAATTTGAATCTTTATCATGTGTGACATGAATAAAGGAAGATATTATAGAAACATATACTATAAAGAAGACTTCAACAAAAGTATTTCAGATCCTGATGATCCTCTTGTCTCATGAAAAGAGTGAAGAAGTCTTTTTCACATAGCTTCACATAGTGATTAATCTCAAAGTATTTTACTAAGGTTATCTTGAGAATTTGATATTAATAGTGTCAGAAAAAGACTGATAATATGCATTGGGAAACACTAAATACTGAAGTCTTCCTACTAAATACATGCACGTGTTTTGGGAGGCATAATTTAGTTTGCGTCCTGGTGTAAGACAGCCTCCAGTACTACTGCCAAGACATGAAGGCTTGAAGATCAAAATACGTCATGAAACTGCTTATCTTATAAATTCCTCTTTATCCTATAAATTCCGCTTAAAGAATTTCTCACATCTGCCTCATGGATCAGTGTTGCATAAGGCCAGACACAGGATGCTGAAGTAGATGGACCATGGCTCTAAGTCGATACGCCAATTCCTTTTTGTAAGAGTATATAAAAAGTATTGAAAATTGATGAAAGTTCAAATGAAAATATTATTCTGGTTTTTGACCAATACATGCTTGTCTCAGTAGGGGCAATATTTTGTATTAATGTTGCACAGAAAAACTTCATGTTCTCCACTGGACTGAAAAGCTTTGTAAACTGCAATTGGAATACTGATGGTATGTAAAGCGCATCAAACTGCCACTTTACTATTACTATTTCAGAAACCTGCATGCTTGTGTTTTTCTCTTATTTCTTTATTAATAGTTAGCTTCTCAGCAGGTATAAATAGACTTTTTGCATAAGATATAACAGAGTTAAGCTGATCTACTTTATCGAAGGGATCTAGCTAAGTCTGAATAAATGTCAGTTTAAAAGCATTTGTAAGCATTGAAGTAACAATGAAGAGAAAATAACAACACTTCAATGATCAAAGGCTGTTTTTCTACTCATTTTGTGAAACCAGTATAAACTCTCATAGCAGGCCTCGTACTGTCAGAAAAAAATTATTGAGACGGTGGCAGTGTTATTGTGCTCTTGGATATTTCTTATAGGCTATGCAGTACCATGGAAAAAAAGAGAAAACAATAAAGCCGTATCAAGAAAAAGATAATTTTTCTTTTGCCGTTACACCTGCTGCTGTTAATAAATTGATGACAGTGTGGATTAGAAGTAGTAGTCTGTGAGAAAATTCATCTGTATTCCTCTCATTTCATTACCTTCCATTCCACTTTCCACAATACAATTTTTATACATTGAAAAAAGCCCTTATAAGTTACTTTCTGCTTCTGTAAAAAATGAAGCGCAACAGTTTGGAAAATAAACAGTATCAATACCTTGTGACACCTGTGGATTTTCAATGTAACCAATTACCTCACTTAATCCTGCTGCAAATGAATGCTTATAGATCTAGGGGAAAAAAAAAATGATAAATCTGTGCTACATGCTATGTAAGTAAGCATCATAACATTTATTCTAACAGCAGATTCTTATTTTCTCAAATCTTTTCAAAGTCAAGGATTTATAATATTTAAAATTGAACATGCAGTAATATGGCCATTTCCTGCCTGTTCCTTGTGACTTAATTGTTTGCTTCAGGAGTGTTCACAACTAGAAAACGTTTGGTGCCTATATTAGAAGATTGTCTTCTTCAAATAAAATAGTGAGAGGTGGGAAATTCACTGTCCTGAAATGTAATTCCAGAGCAAAATAACCCCTCAATGGAAAAACATTATGAGCAATTTTTATTCTATTTACCCAACAGTAGTAGTTTGACTGTCCTGGCTTCCTTCTCTGCATCTGCCTGGAGTTTCTTTTCCAATTCTCTGGATCTCCTGGCCGATTCCTTGCTCTCAGAACTGGCTCCACTGCCCATCTTGAGGTGTTAAAAATCCCGTTTGTCCAGCTGATTTGCTTCTTATCAGAGTAGTTGCTTTAATTCAGAAGAAGGACAACAGCCTGTTTTCCAAGAAAATTTAGAAATCCTATTCAGTCTCTGTCTTCAGCCTTCGAAACAAACACTCCCTTTTCACCTGTCACATGATCTGGAGATGCTACAGTCAAGGATTTATATAGGGACATAAAAACATACTATTATGATGTCATAGAATTAAAATAATCCACTCAAGAGCAAAACGAAGCTCCCAATAGATCTTTGTCCTTCTTCAGGCAGGTTCCAGCTTCACATGCTCGAAAAAAAATGTGCAGAATATCTTGAAGCAATAAAATTTGGAATAACTCAGCTCAAGGAAAATTTTTTCAGCTTGTAAATCAGTGCTGGTGCCCTGAAGCAAAAACTGGTTTATATGTTTCTGAAACATTTGCATAATTTATCTTTCATCTTTCTCAGTGGTCATAGCTCTAAATACATGTATCCTTTATTTATAAAATGTCAGACTTTGGATTTATATAGTAAAGATATATTTTGTTTTGAATTATTTATTAACATGCAGAATGTTTGCTGCATTGTCATATTAGGGCAAGTGCATTTATTTTCTTGTAATGGTAATGAGTAACTTACCGCAATTTGTAACATCTTTGGGATACTTTTGTGCAGCCATTTCTCGATTAATGTCATAGTCTTTTCCATTTTTCTCTGATATAATTGGCATTTATAAGTTTGGGCTGACAGCACTGCAATGTTTTCGTGTATGAGAGGACACAGGTCAGATTCTCCCCACCAATGTAATAAATTATTCTTAGTTTCTTGATAATGCAATGGTAATACAGAAGTATTTTATGCAATATGGTGGAAATATCACTTGGCATGTGGTGTCAGCAATATATTGAAAAAATATACTCTACTGTAATACTGTGTTTGTGGGTAAGACTAGAATTACTGTCAGGACTAAAAGACCCAAAATGCATTCTTTTTCATCCCCTCTCTTCAGATTAAGAATTTCAATAAAATAAATTTTATTAGTGTGCAATATTATAATTAATCGTAATATTGCACTTATTTTATAAAGTATTTCAAATACATAAAACATACAAACATAAAAATGATATTACAATTTTAAAATTATTAACTAGTAATAGTCAATAACACTGTGACTTTATGGTGTGTAAGTTTATAAGATTTAGCCTGGAAATAATGTTGAAGGGAAATATAAGCATACAGGTCAGTTTGAGTGATGCTGGCAATTTTTTAGGTCAGCAGATAAATTAGGAAGAGGGCCATAAGTAAAGCATTTAACTCATCCTGTCCTATAGAAAAGCAGCTTTCCCTCAACAAAAGTAGATGGACCCCAGGTGTAACTGGAAGGCAACTGGTTCTGGATCGAGAAGATGGGAGTGAGAGGAATAAGGATCACCAGTGATACTAACGAGTTCTGTGCCGTCAGAGCAGCAGAGAACTGCCTTCCGAGAAAAGACAGGTCCTTGCTGTGCTTGTCCCATTCAACAGTGAATGTCTTCTCAACCTTAAAAATTAATACCACATACTGCAATGAATATGGGAAGTTGTGTGTTTTCAGTATGTGCTTCTCAATCAGCGGAGCAGGAAGCCCCGTTTTCCGTCTCCCTGCACTGCTGTGCCAGAAATGAATAATCAGTACTGAATTTTTGCATAATACATTTACAATGCAAGAAAATGCTCTGTTTTGTTAAGCCTACTTTGTTTATTCTTTAACATAAGCTGAAATAAGATCTTTATGCAGCCATAGTAACAACTGGTTTGTTTAAAAAATGAAAATGAGCAACTTCGGAAGTGTGGTATCAGTGCCAGGTGTCCAAACAGTAGGCAAGTCCAGTGCTTCCATGGATTTCAGTGGATTCGATAAGTCAGAACACTAACAGAATTTACAAATTAACTGATATAGTCACAAATCATAGCGATGAATCTTGTCTCCAGATTAAGAGCCCATTTCACTACTGAGTTGTTCCAGGCATGTACTAGTATAACTGGTTTGCATTTAATTTTTACAGTATCAAGCTGAAATAGTGTAATGGAAAACTAGGTCTTATTCAGTTATACTGGAAGAGAATGAGTGTAAATAAATCAAGATGAAAGATTTAAATAATTTTACCTAGATGGAAAGCAATGGAAAATCAAATGTGCATACCATACCATAAGTTTCATAATATTTTTGGTTGCTATTAGGAGTACATACAGGAATTGGCTTTAAATACGTAGGTGTCTGATACAAGCAGGTTGTAAACAGAATGTGGATAGAAATAAAGATTAAAAAAAAATTGCTTCATAAACATGCAATATCTATAATATCTTATCCATTTAATTTGCTCACTTCTGCCTTCAAACTCTTAACTAGTTTACTGAAAAAACACACCAATCTTTTTCTGTTTCTCTGGAGAGTGAACAGGATTCTGTTCTGCTTTGGACATCATCATCGTCATCATCATCGTCATCACTAACTATACTTTGATTGAGAAAATTTCTGCTGATGCCTGAGCCAGAAGCAATTGGCACTGCCTTATAGGGTTCAGCTGAATCTAAAATGTTCTGTGGTATCTTTTCTCTGCCTCCTCTAGATCCAATAATAAAAATATGGTCTCTCCCTGCCTCTCTTCTATTGTATCAGACATGTATATTTCATCCAGAAGTCTTTGAAAGAGAGAAAGCCTGGAAAATGTGCCTTAGAAATAAAATCACGCTTTGTAAAGCAAATTAGTTTTATGTTATTAGAGTTGTTTCTGGTGATGCACTCTAGGTGGTGCTGATAATATAGAGTGTACACTGAAGGCACTCAGTAGCTAGTAAGAGTTGTAAGAGACTTTCTGAAAGGCTTTTTCAAATGATCTGTTCAGAAGTTATAGATTTGGGATTCTGGATTCCAATTCCAAGTGTTTATTTTGGAACTTACATTAAAGGTGTACTGGTTTGGGATTTTTTGTTTGGCAAATAATATGGATTGTTCTGTTAATAGAGTCTTTCAATTAACATAGGTTTTCAGGTTCAGTTTCTTCTAAAAGTCAGTCTTCACAAGTGACTCAAAGAAAGAGGGATAGCTTAGGAAATTCATACCATCTAAGTTGTTTTCTTTTATTTTCTTCCAAGGTCTTTGCATTTACAAACTGTTCATCTTTTCCACATTTCACTATAACTAATGTTTTCCCATTTCCCTGATAAAATTTGGAGAAATGACATTGATGAAATAGGAGGAAGCTTTAGTAAGAATAGAATTCTCTAAATTTAGGAACTGTCAATACATTTCCTTCAGTATGCTCCTAAGTAAAGGAAGCCTGAAAATCTTTAGCACAATGCCTGTTACAATCAAAGGAAACATTTTTGTTGGCTACTGAATTGCTTCCGATGCACAAGAAGAAACAAAACATCTCTGAATTACTCTGTTGTGCATTGTCAACATTGTAGTGAAAAAAACCCAAAGTTTACCTTGTGCCCTGAACATTGACAAGCCCATCTAGACTTTGGTAACTACTGATGTGCAGAGACATCTGCTGAATGACCGCTATTCTAGAAACAAAACAAAGCAGATAAAGAGACCCCTTATATGCTCCCAGTCAGCACTGGTATTAGCTTGGATCCACGGCAAGCTGCATTAACTTGGCACAAAGCCAGAGCTTTTGAAACCCGTTAAGAGTCAAGGTTTATTACCTCTGGCACTCAGCCACCATCATGGGGCTGAAATGTTTGTGGATCTGAGATACTATGTCTACAACGGCCGTGTTTCACTGTGTGATGTTTACAGTTTGGATTGTCATCTGCCTTGTGCAGTGTAGGCATACCCATACGGCTTGACTGCTATAAGTGACATACCAGGTGGACGTTAAGCTTTCTGTGAACTTTGCATATCTCAGACTTGCAAGAATGTAGGATGGACCTGGAAGAAGCTGCTAGGGTTGACTTCAGAACTGGCTATCTCACCTAGCAGTAAAGAGTAACAGTTGGAGAGTATTTTGGTAGGATTGGCTATGGAGGGTTTCTCAAGCAATCTCCTCTTGCCACTCTGATCCTCTTCCAAGATACTGTGACTAAGTCACAAAATTGAAAGTGTTGAAGCTTGACTGTGATGTGAAGCCCACAAAAAATTGTCAAAATAAATATCTAGCACCTCCTAAGAATCATATCCATACATCTCAAGCCTTAGCACCAAGTTACCTGGCACAGACCAAGTAAATGTGACAATCATCAAACTGGTATTATTAGCCAGCTTCGTACTACTGTACTGTACTTTGTACTACTGTAAATGTACAGCAGGAGACTGATTACTTCTCTTATTCATCATTCTGTCTCCATGATGGAAACAGACCTACCAGTGTTGCTGCTGTTGCAGCAGGTTCTCCAGCTTCTTTGGTTTTCCCTGTAGCAATACTGCCCTCTGTTCTGCCAGTGAACATATACGACATGCTCAATCTTCTTGACTCAAGGATAGTCAGAGCTCAGACTTCCTCAGTTTCCTACTGGGTAATCCAGACATACTCCTTTGAGCAAAGTACCTTTAAGAATTTGGCCACAAGATCCGATGGAGAGATGACTATTTAGATCTTACCACGCTACTACCCTCTGTTCAGATTTCTTATATGTATAAGGTAAGGTGACTTAATCAGAAAAACTCCTCTGGACTGTCTGTCCTCTCAGCAAGGGAACATACTGAAATTCATGGTTGCAGATCAAGTTCACAGGTTGATCTCCTGTGTTCTAGTCTGGAGAAGCAGTAGTTCTGTTTGTGAATGTGCACAATTATAAAGTGGGATCCATTGGGTTTATTGACAGAGAAGGTTGAGACGTTATGGGATGGAAGCCAGTGTATACTTCAGATACATTGCTGGAGGATTCAAAACAGAATACACTGACATGAAAGTCAGGTCACACCTGAGAGATATCATTCACCAGAAAGGATGGCTCATCTTTTCCTAATCCCCTCTTCTCCAGACACACAGGAAAGTGGTCTTTTACTGAAATGATTTTAAATTAAAATATAGGGGTTCCTTAGAAAGAGGCATTGCAGAGTGTCATGTCAAATTCCTTGAGGTCTTAGGAACTCGCAGACCAGCTTCATAAATTAAAGGTAAAACTAGTTGAGATTTCTCTAATAAAATAATAGAACAATTCAGGTTGGAAGGGATCTCCAGAGGTCTCTAGTCCAACCCTTATCTCGAAGCAGAGATAAGTTCAAAGTTAAAGTTTCTCAGGGCTTTGCATTGCTAAATTATGAAATATCCAAAGATGAAAAGCCTGTTACAGTGCTTAAACACTCAGTGTGAAGAATTTTATCCATTTATCTGGTTGGAATTGTCTCTGCTTGAGCACATGACTGTTGACTCTTTTCTCAGGAGAATTTAGCTCTGTCAGCTCCCCTTTTTCTTAATGGAAGACTACAGTTAGATACTGTCCTTAGCCAGGCTGAGCAAATCCAGCACCATCTTCCACGTGTACTTCAGCCTTCTAATCTTCATTGGCTAATGGCAATCTCTTTTTTTAAATTAGTGATCCAAAACCTAGAAACATTTCTCTGGATATGCCCTTAGGAGAGCTCAGTGGAGGGATTCCCTTGACCTGATAGCTGTATTCTTCTGGCAGCCCAGGATGTGGCTGGCCCTGCCTAAGGGCATGTTGCTCTTCATGCTCAACTTACTGTCCACCATTTAGACTCTTTTCTGCAAAACCATTTTCTCTCAAGTCAGCTCCCAGCTCTTAATGTTTCATGGAGTTATTCTGCTCCGGCTGTAGGAGTCTGCATTTGCCCTTAAGCTTCATGAAGTTCATGTTGGTCCATTGCTCTGCCTTACTGAGGTCTGCCTGAGAGGCAGCCCTGCCCCGATGGGTACCACCCGCTAATAACACTGTCCAAAGTTCATGTTAAATAAATTAACCCAGAGCAGTACGCAAGCACAGCTGAAATTCAGTGTTTGGGCAACAGCACTGTTCGCTGCTGGAAAAAGTTAGCAAGTTACTTGGGTCTTTTCAAACATAATTGAAAGCATATACTTGTAAAAACAGATGAGCATTAAACTCAGAGCAACTCAAATATATAATCTAGCAAATCCTTAATATTATTCCTATTATGTATCCATTGTGAAGGCTTTTCTGTGTGCACCACATAATCCCACGGTAATTTAAATATTCTGTTATATGAAAGGTAAGCATCTTGTAGTCCTGGTGCCTAAATCATCCATGTTTACTTCAGATTCCATTTATTGATGAATCCTGCTGATTATCCTCTTGCTTCAATTGAAAAAATAATAATCAGGTCTACATGATTTTTCAGAAATTAAAATACCTCTAGCATAGCTGTTTCAACAAAGTCACTTAAGTGAACTTAGCATTCTAGATATCATCCTGGGTGTTTGTGTGGTGAACTATCAACTGCATTTTCCATACTGCAGAAAAATGCCTTATTAAAATAAGAATAAATGATATGCTGGCAATTGGTAAGAAAAAATTATGTGGCTAATATCAGCTGAGACAGTTAGAAGTCTATTTATCAATACTTTACATTTTTGTTCTTTTTTTTTTCCCTTAATGCCTCTACATTTTGACAAAGGAAGAATATTTTGTAGATTTAATATCCATGTAAACTGTATTTATGTGGAAAAAATATTTGTTTGCCAGATCTTCAGCTCTGTGGCTGAATATATTACTTTATAAGCAATGTTATTCTTAAGAGGCAGGTTCCAGAAATTACTCCAAGTTTTTCATGGGGAAGACAATATTGTTTCTGTGAAAACCACTGAAATGTAAACAATACATTGATAGCTTACTTAAGTTGAAATTTTTCCCTTTTTTTCCTCAAAATACTAAAAAATGATAAAATTCAGGTTCTTTTCTTTTTATTTGCTCTGCTCCTTCCTAATCTTTCCATTTCCTTTTTCTGCACTGGATATAAATGAGTTAAGTCTAAGATTTTCTGGTTCTCCCCTCCCCGTCTTCCCTCCCCAGTTTATCATCTTCTTTCTACGAAACTTTATCAAATAACAGAAAAAAAAAGGAGATCTTGTCCCTTAGCTCTATAGTAGTATCACAGGAATGACACTGTAACATTTGCAAATTCATTTAGTTATACACGAAAGGGAAAAAGAATGATGCAAAAAGAATGATGCATTCATTCATTTTTACTGCTTACAGAGATGAAAAGGAAGTAGAAGAAGGAAAAAACAACATTAAAAATGTCAAGAAAGAATATTAAAATAATAAAGAATTTTTTTGTTTTCAACCATCAGACAGATTTCTTCCCAAAATATTGACATATCCAATCATTCTTTTTCCTTTTTTTTTTTTTTTGTGATAGTGTCGGACTCACTATGAGATACGTGAACTGTACTAGCTTCAGTACACTCATTATCCTTGGTTCTATATTTGCAACACATGCTGATGCAATGGAATCTATGACATTGTGTGAGCAAAGATTATTGAGTGCTGGGTGGGGGCTTGCTGACTGAATATCGGTCCAGATAAGACTCGCATAATTTTGGCATGTTTACAAATACTTCAGCTGAACTCATGCTATGCTCTCAGCCAACCTATGCCAATTTTGTGACAGTAGATGTGTGGCTGAGTTACTACTATGTTCAGATTGAGAACTGGTCATTCCAAAAGTTTCAAACTTGATGTATAGATTTGGCTCACCAGTGAAAAAGAAACATCCAGTGCAAAGCTATAAAAGAAGCCTCAACCCTTCGGTCTCTCTGACTCCAGACCATGTTTAAGGGATATCTGTGATATATGTGAAAGAGCTATGAACTGCACTGAGCGCTGCTGATTTCCCCATATGAGGACAGCAAATATCTCAGGGTCTGACCTTTCTACAAAGACTAACAAACAATCCCTCTGCTATGGTGAGTTTAAATTTTCTCCTGGTTTATTGCTGGGTTTTCGCCCAAGAAAATTAAAAAGAACAGTCAGAATATAATGCATTATAATAAATAAATAATCTGAGGTCTTTGAACTGATTCTCCTGTATTTCCCACTGGAGTGTCTGACACTCACTCCGACTGACTCCTGCAAAAAGTGCCTCTCATATTTTTTGGAAAAAAAAAAAAAAGGGTGATGCCTGCTATCTCTGCTAAAAGGATTTAGTTTCTAGTACAAGGTGAACAGTCAACAAACATAGTACGTTAAAAAAAAGCTTAAAACAATGGGGAATATTTTGTCAACATTTCACTCTGAACATTTCCAATTCCCAGCAGACCCATATACTAAGCCAAGTCCCACACTGCCTTGCAGAGCAAGAAATGAACGAAGAGTAAAAGCAAACACAATTCTGATTTGACTTGTAGAACTTCTTGAATAACAGACATTTAACCTTTTCTTTTGTTGTCAAACTAACATGTGAGGAAAAATATGAAAAAGACCAACAAGCATTTTTCCCAGCAGACTGGAATTCCTTCCGTTTTATCTGGCAGACTGCTTCCAGCTAAGCCTGCCTGTGACTGCAGTCCCTTCAGCAGAATATGAGTAGCTCTGTGCTGTAACATGGCTGTGCAGCAGCTGGATAAAATCTCACTTCTCAACACTGAAGAGACCATGCATAGGTAGTTTCAGAGCTTGGAGTGATTTCCAGGGTGTCAACTGAACTGAACTATGCTGCACGAAGAGTGCATCCACAAAATTTCTTTTCCATAAGACCCGTTGCTATGTTGTAGTATTCCCTATAAAAAAGTCTTTAGAAAAGATTGTTCTGCTGCTGAGACAATGCATTACGTCTGAAGAGACCTGCTTAATTCTATATGGATTCTTATGCTACATACTTATGTAAGCTGGTATGATATCTGTTCTTTCATTCACACTCCAGATCATAATAATAACTATATAAGATCCTTATTTTGGTATTAGAGATGATGGTGCTAAATTTAAGATATTATTATAAGATACATTTCACTGTAACTCTGTATTAGATATGATGAATTAAAAATTGGAGTACGGCAGCAAAATGTGGTAAGGCAAAAGAGAGAAAGATTTCCTGGGGAAATCAGTCTATAATATTGAAATTATTCTGAGAAAACTCTGTCACCTGCTCAGTATAACTTCTATAAGAAAAGTTTTTTCTCCAGCGGAGCAAAGTTGTCTCTCATTTTCTTTGTAACCATTTTAGCCCCGAACTGAGTCCTATACATTGTCTTCCTCTGTGGTCAGGTCTGCTTAACTTTCAAATGTTTTCAGCCAAGATGCCTAAAATAGTTTCCATCTTGATAGTATCCTGAAATACTGTGTGATAGCAGCATGTAGAGGAAGTACTGGGACTTTTCACTCTTTGGGGATTGCAAAAATTGATGATCTTTTAGTATTGTTCCATTCTGCTTATAAAGCAGTGTTCTAATTAATACAGCTCTAGCTGACACTTCCCCTAGAAAAATATGTATTGTCCTGGGAAGAATTCAAGGGAAAATGGAAATTATCTCATTCTTTTCAGCTCCCACTCCCCTTAAAGAGGAACTTAAAAGCTGAGCATTTCTTCCTGAGCTGGGCCGGCCTCCGCCCCAAAAATGTTCTGTTCTTAGAGAGGGAAGGAAAAACAAAAACAAAATGTTTTTACTACTCTCCTGCATGGAATGAGCACGGATCCGACTCCCTGGATATTTGGGACAGGAGATCCTAAACACATATGTTAAGAACTCCACCTACATACAATAAGTTGATGGGGAAAAAAGGAAGCCTCTGAATTCTCAGGTCTCATAAGAAATGAGGTCAGGATGTAGATGTAAATGAAATGGAAGAGCCTACAATAATAACCAGATATTTTGTGAATGCCAGTAGTGTCTAAGTGTTGTTCCATAACAGATCACAGCTGGGAGTGGGTCTCCATCTTCGATGGTGTCCAACTTCAGCTGCCTAAAAGGAAGTGTGACCCTCATTTGGTAATTATAGACTAAGACATTGAGATGGGGAACGCCTCTATACTTTCAGGCAGCACATTAGTTTATGCCTTCAAGAGTGATTATTTTAGTACCCAAAACCACATTTCCAGATTTAAATATTATCCTTCCAGTTTTATTCTCAAATTTGTAACCTTAAGTAGAATTACTTCCTAGTCTCCTGAGGTCTTGTTCTCTTGGCATCTGCAGATGCTTTTTGCAAATGTCTCTACTTAATTTCTTCTCTTTCCAGCATTTGTCATGTCTCAAAGCTTGCTTTTTCTGAGTCTGTTGCTAACTGAAATGCAGAACAGAATCTGAAAGTTCTTTGGACAGTGACTGTGTTTTCCTGTTTGTTTATTGGAGTATTTTTCTCGTTAGAGAATCTGCCAGGTAGGGCTGCAGCTGTTTAAGATACTTGAGTTATCCCATGTTATCATGTCCTGTGTCCTAAATGTTTTAGTTTTTTTCTGGTAATTGATTTTGTGTTTTCATATTTATTATTAAATCTGTTGTGGTAGTACTTTCATGGGATGCAGGGCAAGATTTCCTCCAGAAGTCATTGTAGGACCCATCCCTTACTTTAAAGTGTTGAGCAGTTGGCAAGCTCTGTTACTGATATTTTGCACAACTCTGTCAGGCTCTTTATTTATCTACATGCCCTCTGCTGCTCCAGAGTCACCCTGATGGAAAGTCATCTCTGGGTTGAAGTGTTGGCTGGAGTCCATGCATTGCCCTGTGTGATTCCAGCTCTGCGGAGGGGGGTCACATACCTGTCACAGTCCTGCTGGCTGAGCGGTCGTGCCTCATGCTTCAACATGGTGCTCTGCTTGAGTCTTAGATTTCGTTTGTGCCTGCTC
>JAOXNO010000001.1:12091098-12109031 GCA_028565335.1 Limnodromus scolopaceus | reverse complement strand
CCTGCTGGCTGAGCGGTCGTGCCTCATGCTTCAACATGGTGCTCTGCTTGAGTCTTAGATTTCGTTTGTGCCTGCTCAGTTTTTAAGTCCCTCTGAACTGCAGACACTGCAGGGCTGGACTCCAAGCAGTTGTGATCGAACTCCTCAGATACATACTCAACCCCATATTCAGTTCACATTTCCACTTCGTAATTAAACCATTCCCTACACATATAGCTTAGCAATGCAGGTTGCTTTTCCAGATGACCAGCTCTCTTGGATTACTCTGTGGCATGTGACAGAAAGAAATAAGTCTCCTCACTCAGTATTTGCCCCCTACACTCAGTTATCAGTTGAATTTATAGGCAGCAGCTATATAAGTAAGTTCAAGAATGCCTGGCAATTATCCTGGAACTGGATTGTCTGTGCTTATGAATTGTTAGGACAGTCCCGGTAAAGAATTTGGTGTGTTCATGACATTCCCCGGACAATTCATAGACTTGGCTTGCCAGAGCAAATTGGCACAACTGAAAGCAGATTACTTACAACCTGTTTGGTTTGAAGGCTGTGACAGTTTATTAACACAGACTTGAGGTGGACTGTGATAATTGTTCTCTGTTACTACAGGCGTAAGCCATACATTCTGAAGCTGACATGATGTAAAGGACAAAGTGTTTGCAAGCTGTCGCATGATCAGCCTTTCTGAATCTTGACTCTCAAAGCTCTGCATCACATGCTCCTGTGCTTGCTAAGTTAACATTGGAGCGTGAGAACATGCTGAGGTGGTTTCTATGCCCACAACATTCACAAATCTGCAACATCAGAGATAGGAGTTTTGCTTACACTGGAAGAACCACTTAAATCACAGATGTAATCCAAATTTTAGAGGAAGTCTTTCCAGTATGTTATGTGATACTAGTGTAATATTATTGTATCACTTAGTTCCTTTATGTCAGGATGTTGAATGCCAAGATGTTTCAGCTTCCCAGATTTTCTAACCTTTATTATAGCCATCTTTTCCCTCTCCCCATTTGCTGAAATCCCTTGAATTAAGAAACTTAGGAAACAAAAGGTCAGCGGAAGCATTATTTGTCGTGTGGCTTCACTACTATCTTCAACTGTTAAAGCAAATTATTCAATAAATGGCGGACAAACACTTTCAAGAATGCACTTCTCTTCAGTCGGCTGCAGGATCCTACTTATTTTACAGTGCAATCTATGCTGATCTGTGTGTGTGAGGATGTTTTTCCCATTGGAACACAGACTATTTATCAAAATGGTCCTTTCAGTGCTGTCTGGGCATATTGCAGCTCCCTTCCACTCCTGCTGCAGCCCTGAGCACTATCTAGCAAGAATCAGAGCAGCCTATTTTCCTAGTTTGCCCACCAGTTTATTTCATAGTACCCTTCTCTGATTTGTGGGGAACACTTGAGGTTAGCATCTGGAATAAATGGTGCCTTCAGGAGTGAATAAGCAATGATGAGCTCCCTGCTACTCTGTTGAAATTATTAGTCTGCCTCTGTGATTGCATCAGTATCCACAACCAGCATTTTTTGGTCAAGGTGCTGATCAGCCACCTGCTCAGCATCCTCCCCATATCCTCCTCCTGGAACACATGATCCTGTGCTGTAAGAGTAAATTGTGAAAATATCTCCTCACTTCAAAGATCCAAGACTGAGGAGAGTTTTTGGAAAAAGAACACCAAAAAACAAAGGAAAACAGATGATAAATCATTGTGAATAGAGACCTACAGTGTGAACAATACTGTCATTCCCCTCTCTTTTTTTTTATATATCAGGGATGTCACAGTGGCCAAAGGTAAAAATGTTATGAGTTGTGTGAGAACTGCAAAAGAAGGAGGAAGAGATGTAACTTTTAAAAGGTTCCCAAGAGACATACCCAAAGACAGAAGAGGATATTTCTCTGATGTGTGTACTTTGGGAAATGCTCATCACGTTCTCCAGGGGCATTTCTAATTATGTGACACTATGTGAAAAAGAACTGAAAGATCCTCTTTTATTTTATCACCATTTGATAGCTCAAGATGCCATTTGAGCAACCTGTTTGCACGAGTTTGTATTTTGAAAACAATGTTTGTATCATATTCTTTTAAAAGTGTATGTTTGTGGAGAGGCAACAAAAAAAGATATAAACATATATAAATAAAAATTTTTGTTCACTATTATTTTTGAGTGTTCTTTATTAAAAATTCATTAAAAGCCTGACTGCTTAATAAAACTGTGTTCTGTCACTGCTGTTACAATGTTGAAACATATTTGTTGACATTAGTTGCAACTTTCTGGAGATGCCTACAGTGTACAAGTCTACATCTGGACTGGTCTTCTGTTCTTTTTATAGGCAATGAAAAATAATAGGCATTTGCAGAGTTCAGTCTCGTCTCTCACTCTTGCAGCCTATAGTATAGAGGCCTCATCTTTTGCTGCTAAAAATCTTCAGTAAGAATGCTGGAATCTTTTTGTCTCCATCCACCGTGCTCTCACTGTAGTTCTTACAAAGGTTCTTCTGAGCATGGTTCTCATCAGAAGCATATATTTTGCATCAGAAGTCTCTTTTTTTCACCGGCAGAATTCCAAATTCATCATTTCTCCAGAGAGAATTTGCATAGTGACCCTCTCCCATGCAAGTATCTGGTGAAAGATTTCTTTACCACAGAAGCTAAGGATGAACTGTTTTTCTCAAAGTCATTGGACAAATGAAAATGTCATCACTGTCCAGTGAGATTCAAAGAGCCAAAGTTCAATTCCTAGTTTTAAGAAAATACTGGCTAAAGATCTTGAATTTAGGAGCCTTTCCAGACTTCAGTGCATGAACATGTTTGAGTTGTTACTGGGGTTGCTTGCAGTGGTTAGTGGCAGTCACTCTGGAGACACCCTGATAAACTCCGAGACCTGCTGGGCAAAAGGTCCACGTGAATCCCATAAGTCACTCCAAAAAAGTTTGGAAAACTGACAGAAAGTTGGAAAATGGCCAAAGCTATTGAAAATTTCAAACACACTGGAATAGGAGTGACAAGATGAAATAATTTTATTAATATAAATATATATGTCATTAAAATAGTCCAGTGGTTGTTCTATGAACACAAAATGAGGGCATGGTGATGAAGAGCAATGGGAGACAGGGAATGTCCCTGTGACAATAGCCACATATATCTTTGTGTTGACAAAAGCTCTTCTCTGTGTTTGGGGTGGTTGGTTTGTTTCCCTATTCTGCATGTGAGATAACACATTTAATATCACTTTACTAGATTAATTTTATAGTCTAACCATCCATCTAGGTCTCACTTTTGAAAGGACACTTTTATGTCAGAATTTATATCCAATTCATAATCAAGAATTAAATCCATCCCTCAAATAATTTCTCCCTGTTGAAGGATTTCCTGCAGTCTGAATATTAACCAATTTGTTCAGAACTCACTGCTTTCAAAATGGAAAAAATCTAGACCAAAACAAATGAAATAATAGAGAACTGCTTTCTGTAGCAGAAAAAGGAATATAAATTAACTCTACAAACAAACAAACAAAATTGGCTACTGTATGTCTGACTACACAGACTTGTAGTGTACAACAGAAAAACATCTGTTTTACCTCAGGCCAAGTTCTGAATTATTTTGAGTCTGTGTGGGTGTACATGGAAGATATATGAACAAAAAAAAACAAAAAAAAACAAACAAAAAAAAGAAACAAAGAAACATAGCTCTAGGGTCAGGAAAATGTTGAAAGCCTCAGTTTTCCAGATATACTAAGCAAAAGAAGAGAGTGGATTTATAGATGTCTTCTGAATATGATGCCTCTCTTAGAGTTGCAGATTTGTCACAGCAGGCATACCTGAAAAGAATTGTAGGTGACAATATCCAAATCAATAATGTCAAGGAGAGTTCTTCCCAGAGATAATATTACACTGCTGAAATACAAGAGGAGTTTCGTACGAGACAGTGCTTGGTTCCGTCATCTCTATACAGAAGCCTCTTAGAGCCAAGTACAGAAGCACATAATGGAGGCAAAAGCCTATAAACATCCTTCTTTCTCCTTGTTACGCATTTTCTGTTTGAAAATGTCAGGGGCATTCTAGACAAGAATATTACATACATTTGCCTTACCACTTTGGAAGCAAACAGCAGGTGAATATAATGGGCAACAGACCTCCAAAGTTGCCCAAAGTTTTGCAAGAAATATACAGCAAAATTTTTCTGACATATTTGTCTAAAGTAATAAATATAATTTGAAAGTATGACCATAAAAATTATTTTATTTGTAATAGTTTTGACAGTTTACATGCATTTTTCCATTACTAATTAATAAAGAATATACAAGGGAGTTTTGGAGTTTAAAAGTAAGTAACAAAGCAAAGAAAAACTGTATTAAGCATTAGGAAAAAAATAGTTTATGGAAATAATGGTCAGAGTGAAAAACAAAATATCCGATTTCTCTTTAGGTTTGGAAAATCAACTAGGAAATAAAGTGTGGAAGCGGTCATGACAGTCTAAAAATACCAAACATGCATTTTTGAGGAGAATGGAGGTCAGAGGTTCAAGTCAGGGAAAAAAAATAAAGTAGTCATAATCTATAACAAAAAAGGTTTCTGTTACACCTTTTGAAAACCTTCTAACTGTACTGGTAGTTAAGCACTGGAACAAGCTTGCAGGTATATGCAGGTTATGGAAATCCCTTTGTTTTACAGGAACAAACAGGATTAATTTCTGCCAGTGACTGTTATGGCACACTAAATCCAGCTACGTTTAATCGAGAGACACAGAATGGAACTGCTTTTGATGTCCTATGTACTCCTACATTTCATTACTTGTGATGTCTTTATAAGAATTAGGGCAAAACTGAAGATTTTGTTTCAACAATATGATTGCTCTCCTCATTCATGTGAATCCTAACGTGCTTTTACACATATTTAGCTTGCTTAATGACCCATTCTTCCTCAAATAGTCTTTTTGGCTGCTTGCACAGATCCTCACAATAGTTTCCCTTTCCTTCCTGAATGTTACACTGAAATATACCACATGCCTTAATGATGTATGCCAGATAAAAACATAGCTGTTTATTTACTTTAAAGAAAATGACAAGGATTTCAAAAACTTTTTCTAGGCTGAGGATTTTTCCTACAGCCCCCAGTCATGCACTG
The DNA here is from genome assembly GCA_028565335.1 of Limnodromus scolopaceus. Lineage (NCBI taxonomy): Eukaryota > Metazoa > Chordata > Aves > Charadriiformes > Scolopacidae > Limnodromus > Limnodromus scolopaceus. Next base: position 12,103,901 of record JAOXNO010000001.1, on the reverse strand, counting down.
CTTTTAACAGGACTCCAGGGCTCAAAGGGGAGACCACAGTGAACAAAACAGTGTCAAAGAAATAGAAAGTTGCATGTGAAATTCATCTAGAATAACCGAGGAGAGCCTAGTTACCTCAGTGTGCAGCGGCTGATCTGATCCGAATTCAAAATGCAGACTCTGACTGTCTGAATTAGCCGTCCTAGTGCATAGGAGGGCTTACCTGGACCCGTGAAGTGAGTCAGAGCGCTGAAATTGGACAGTAAGGTTAGTGGCACAGTCATTGACAGGAGGCTGTCACCTCCAGGAGAGATGCTGAACTCTCCAAAGAGGTGCTTTAGCTTAGACTTTCCCACAAAGGACAGACGATGGTAAGAAGGAGATCATAAGGAGATCATAAAGTAAGGTGGTTCTGGAAGCCAGTGGTTGGGTATTCAATAATGAATAGACACTCAAGAGTATATATATTTTTTTTTTATCCAGCACTTACCAACTGGTAAAAACAGCAGAAGAAGGGTTTTCTCCCTTCTTTTTTGCAAGTTAGGCTTACATTTTAAAGCCTGAATTGTGATGAGAGTTATGTGGGAATCTCTGTGGCTGCTCTGATCAAGATAATTTAAATGATCTTATGGCATAGAATATAAATGCCATCTGAGCCTGGGGTTCAGGGTTACATTATGCTGGAGAGCGAACATTAGGGTTCCCTTTATTCACCTCAAGCTTCTAAATTGCTCTTTGGGTTTATCACTGGCACCAAAGTAGGCGATCTTAGTCTTACCCTGTGTGCTTTTCACAGTAGGAGCCAGTAAGTTTGGGCCAGCCTTATTACCTTATTACCTATGAATGGAACTTTACCTCAGAAATTCCTAGGATGTTTTGTTTTTTAAGGATGACTCTAAGACTTCAAAACAGCTATTAAGGTAAGGAAATTGTTTAGCTATTTTTTGTCTGTTTCCTTCTTTTGTTGAGCCTTTAATAAAAAATTTGAACATTGCTTAGGTGGTGACATGAAATCAGGTGGTGGGCTGAAACATCCTTGTATTTATGGCAATATAGTCATTTTATAGCTCCTAATGTCCCTTCCCTCCCATCTCCAATTGTTTCATTAATTGATGACAATTCAACAATATCCCTCATGGCTGATGGAGAGTGCTAATCACCTCCTGTTTATCTCATTTACCAAAACCACAGCAGTCCCATTTAATTTCTGTCTGGACCATTAGTGGTGCCTGTTCAAATGATTCTAATATTGAAGTAACCAGCAAAAATACGTGATAAACAGAGGATTTTGAATCTTCTTCAAGCTCAGTCTGATCCTGTGGGTTTGATGTTTATCTCTGTCCAGGTAGACCAAATTATAAAAATGTAAGCCAAATTACATGATATGCTGGCCATCTAGAGACCCTACCTTCAGTCCCAGCAGAGACCTTTTCCCCTTGCTCTTCTGCCAGATTACACTGTTGAGCGCTTTAGGGGAGTTAGGTTAAATAGATATAGAAAAAGAGAATGCTGTGGAACATGCCAACTTTTTTTGTACATGGCTTATCTTCACAGGGTCTCAGAATAACAATCAAGCCCAATATTTTGGTGTGCTTCATTAGGCTGTCAAAACAGGAGGAGGCTGCTCTGCAGCATGTATTCCACTAGAGAGCTCCAATGCAGCAGCAGAATTTGGGATGCTATCATCATCTTGGTTATGGGCTCTCCACATCCTCCTAAGTGGCATTTTCAGATGAACTCAGCATGGGGCCCTCCCAGTCAGGGACAATGATGATGACAAAGGTTATATATGACTAAATTCTTGGGAAGATACACTTTGCAGGTCCTCCTAAGACCTTCCAAGGCTTATATTTGAATAATATGAAAAGCATGTGTGCACCTCAAGCCATGACCCATCACCACGCTCCCCAACCTCAAATTCATAAAGGTTATCTCTGTCTCTCTCTCTCTGGATGCTACAAAACCTTTTCCTTCCCCTGTTTTGCATCTGAAGTTTTTGCTCAGACATGAGATTTAAAAAAAAAAAAAAAAATTTAAAGCCGAAATCAGAATTTTTTACTGGACTTTATAACATATCTGACTGAAGCTGAAAGTTTAAAGGATAAACCAAAGCCATCATTACTCTAAAATAAAAATACTGTTAAACTAATCCCACACACTTCATAGTAAGAAAGATAGAGATTGGTAAGCCATATGCTATGCAGTACTGAGAAGGAATTTTTGAAATCCCCCAAGCCTAGTTGTTTCACTTATTTGGAATAGTACTGAAACAGAGTTGGACACACAAGCACATCCATAGTAAATACATTTATGAAGAAAGTTTTCTGTTAGGGTGAGTTTAAAAGTAGTGTTCTAAGAAAGAGACGAGCTGTGTCTTCTAATGGAAACATGATATTAAATGAAAAGTCTGAAGCTACCCTGAGGCAGGTAAGGGTAATGTAATCCTCTGGAGAAGATTTCAGAAAAAAGCAGGTTACACTGTCCCCCACCTTATGTTGAGCTGCATCTTCCCTTTTACGTGTTATATAAGGCACGTCATAGGAAAAGCTCTGATATTAAACCTCGAACCACAAGATTCATCTTTGTTTATTCTGGAGACAAAAATATTTTTCCTCTAGGATTGTCTCACAGTGACCTCCTAGACCCTAGACTTACATGGCACAGCAATGCCCTACCTTGAATATACGCGACAGAGACAAGTCAAACCTTGGAGCTAACACTGAATTTTGCTACTCCAAGAAATAGACCTGGGGTGTGGGTGGAGGTTGGCTGGGGTTGGGCAGCTCCCACTACAAGGAGGGAAGAGGAAGCTGGTGGGAAAATATGTGGAGCTGGGCTTGCTGCTTCAGCTGCCTCCAGGACACATGGAAAAAAAGCATGGTGGGATGGTGCCTGATGCCTGGGAGGAGCTCCTCTTCCTCCTCTTCCCAGCACTATGCACCAGCCCACTTGCCACAGAAAGACAAATTATCTTTGCAAGGCTCCAGTATCATAAACAAGGGTAAGGGAGAAGGACAGCTGTTTTTCTTTTTTTCCCCTATATCTGCTTTCCTAAGCAACTGCCTACCTTGCCCATGACTAAATCAGTGTTCTATAGGAGTGACTTAATATTACTATGCACCTTAATTGTGATTGCTAAGTCTCTCTGTTAGAGAGAAGAAAAAGGCAATCTAGTTTCTCACAAAGGCGTTAACAGAAATGGCTGTAGGCAGCCACTCAAGCTATCATTGATTTATCTCAAGTGCAATCTATTTCTAGCAAGGCAAAGCTCAATGTGAGCTAACACACCTTTCTTTATGTCAATAACATGTTTATTGGTATTAGTCCAATCTGATGAGAGTTTCCTTTTTGGAAACTCATCAGGTACTTCTGTAAAAACTGCAAACCATTGTGCTCTGTCATTTGGAACATTTAGTACCGTGGAGCCCCTGTCTAGAACCTGTTCCAGCTACACCTCTTTTCAGCAACTGTCTCCCAAAATGTCAAGCCACCTCTCCTCCTTTCTTGGCTGTGCCAATGCTCTTCTTCTGGCCTTCAGGATCAAGCTCTGAGTTTGAGATTTGTGTATATTATAAGAAAGGGGTGTAAGGATTAAAAGAGATAAAACGTAAGGTTTAGTGGAGTTTGCTCATCAGCACAGGGACACGCCTGAGGACATACCCAGGAGTGGTTAGAAGTTATCTCTCTCATTCTGGGAGAGAATGAGAGATATCTCTCTCATTCAGTGACCCTCTGTTTTATATGTGGTTGTCTGAGTTATCTGGGGACTCCTGCAGTGATTCTGGAAGGTGGTCCTCTTTCTCTTTCCTAGTAGGAGTAGACAAATTTATGCCCTGTACTGATGGCTCATTGCTGTTACTGAAAGAACACACCACTGCACATTTTTCAATACCAGAATGCACCTTTCCCCTACTCTTTTAAAACTTAAATAGATTTTAGTAAGACTGGGTAATGTAGTCATGGCTATTGTCATGGACATGGTTGACATCCGCCCATTTTTTCAGGAATGCTAAACAATGTTTTTTTAGAATACATTTCCTCATTTTCAATACACTTTACATACTGTGCCTTGGTTCTTGGAGGCAGCAAACAGGGTCAAGGACTTCCACTTCTCATAGATTATCTTCTGTTATGTTGGTTGTGATTTTCGCTATTAGCGAATGCTGCTTCTAAAATTTTCTTGCCCATTATGCACAACCGTTGGAGATAATTTTCTAAGAAAGGGGAATTTCCTTTGATGGACTAAACATCACCTCTGGCTGTTCCTTCTCATTAGGATTTTCTTGTTGGCATTGTGAATAATTTTAGGTATTTCCTACTTGTCTGAGTTCTTCATTCTACTGTTTCACTCGAGCAATGGCTACGTCTTCTATTAGCAATGTAATTTCATGGTGAGAACTTCTTTTGAAAGGCTAAATGGCTTTTGCTTAGAAAAACACAGTTGCTCTGGTGGTTTTACTTTCAGTAAGTGCTGTATTTCATTATTGTAAACATAACAATGACAAAAACTGTTCACAAACTATACTGAAAAGATACATGATTATGATTTTTAGTAAGCTTTAGAGTTCTAGTTGTATAGAAACTGGATATACACCAGTACAGGCTAATATTTAGTGTCAGCTCACCTCTGATTCATTTGCATAGATTTATACCATGAAAGCCAGTGAAGTCATCTGAAGTTTCTGGAGAACTTAGACACTTTGTGGAAGAATTTTATTTCTTAACAATCTGTGTTTAGGAGCTTTTTTGAATAAGAAATGTAGATTTCTGCTTGTCTTCAAAATAATTTTGGAACTTTGATGTTAATGTAATTATTGACAGGCAGAACCAGGTTTGTCTTCTTCTGAATAAATTGTTCAGGAACATTTGCATTTTGATGTTTCAGGTAACAATTCCTGAATTAAATCTTTTAATTCTTACTGGACTGCAATTTTGAAACCTTCCTTACAGCAGTAACAGATGGTTTTTTACCCATTAAGTTGCCAAGTTTAATCAAATGATTTTTCATTATTGTGTCTGTGAATTTCTCTTCTGTTGCATTAAACCAGCATTGTAGCTGCTGTGATTTGGTGAAAAATCAAATAAAAACCATGAAACCCCTCAAAGCACCCGATCCTGAAACCTATACCCAGTTGTTGAGGGCATGCTCCCAAGCTATACTTTCCAGGTTCGTTTTGCGGTCACTAGTGTGGGGTGTTGGTCTTTCTGTTTGCAGAATGCTGCTTACTGGAGCTCCTTCTCTTTGTTAACGTGGCAAGAGGCACGTGATTATGACTCTTCACGTTTCTTAGGAGCACTCTGACTTGCAGCCACTTATTTTTTAGCTGTTCAGAGAAATGGTCCTCCCTTCAATACAATCAGCAGTTTTTCAGTTCCCACTGATTTTTTGGCATTTGCGCAACATTTCCTCCTAAAGACCCTAAATAAATGCATCAAACAAACCTTGAAAAATTTGTTCTTCTCTTTAAAAGGAGACTCTATCATTGCAGGAGATTCTGGAACTTTTCTGGGAGAACACAAAGCTTGGGGAAGGCGACATGTTACCATTAAGGTTTTTCAGATGCTTTCTGAATACTGACACAGTGACTGCTACAATTCTTATGCTTTAGCATTTCGTGGCAGTATTTGACAGCACTCTCACACACACAAAAAAGGACAATTACAATCTAAAATACACAAACCAGTGATCAACATGAAGCTTTTGTTTGAAAATATGTATTCCTGTGACCTTTGTCTGTAATGCAAGCAAGAAATACAAGTCAGGAAAGCAGACACCAAGGAAAAACTTAGCAGCTCTTTCCTAAAGTTGAAAAAGGGGAGCCTGGTCCTGACTTTTGAGTTAGTGTTATAATGGTATTATTCTACTGACTCTAGGGAATTTATTCCAAACCTGCTCTGTATCAGTGTAGAATATCCTTCTGTGTACTTAACTGTTAAAGAACAAGAACATCAATGGGGTTACCGGGGGTCTGCAATACCAAGCTTCAAGAGTTGCAGAGGGTGTTTAATTAACCTTAACATGCTTATGTATATGTAATGGACAGTCAGAGAGTACTCAGTTGTGTCTATTTTCTCTCTCATGCTTTATAACTATAAGAGTTAATTTGAGAAATTGATTACACTATAGGTGGGTGTAAGGGGATGCAAGTAATCACTTTGCTACAGCATGGTGAGCAGATTGCCCTTTGTAGTAAATTCTTGCTATCACGTGGTCTCACAGATAGTGTTTCAGAGGACCAGTTATTCTGGTATCTCTGCATTTCCCACAGCTCTGGCTTAGCAAAACTCAGGCATGTTACTAGAGCGCAGGTCCTTCCCCCTGATTGCTCAGTGATTAGATTCCACTTCCTGCCTACTTAACTCACAAATGTAATTGCTCTTCAAGATGCAGGAAGGCTCAATTTTAGACACAGTTGGAAACTGCATGACTTTTTTTTTTTTTTTTTCCAAGTAAAACAACAGGGACAAACTGTTTATACAAATGTTGGCACGTTGTTCTCAGCAGCACTGCACAAAATGCAGCTGTCAGTTCTGTACTGCTCCCAGATGCATAGCTGGAGACTTGGTAAAGAAAACCTGTTTCTACCAAGCACTGCAGTGAAAGAAAGCTTCTTTACTGGCCACAACAGCCACTTATCATACTTTCTTAAAAGATGATAAGAAGAGATCCATTTTGTGAGAAGAATTTCAGCCCAGAGTTCCTTTAAAATAATTCTTATTTTAGAATAAAGGCTACTCGTGCAATTGCTGGATTACACATTTCAAAACCTCTGACTCAGCAGTAAGTCCATGTTCTGCTCTCCATAGTTTCTTATGCAAACAGTACTTACTGGTTATGACCCACCACAGCCAATGGAAAATTCATGAAAAATCCTGAGGTCTCTGAGCAGCCTTTGCTAATTGCAGAAAGTCACAGACAAAGATTATTGTGCTTTGGGTACTGAAGAACTGAGTTCTTTAGCCTTGTACATTTGATATTAAATAAATCACAAAACTTTGGTTTGGAGTATTTCGGTCCATGTAGTGGCACAGGATCTACTCTGTCCTTTTTAATGCAAAGGGATCTTTCTGGCCATGTCCTGATACTACAAACAAAATATCTGAAGACAAACCTTTGAGTACTGTAATCTACACGTGTCACTTTGCAAAGCAAAGAGCACACTGGATTAATAATTTAAAAGAACTGTTCATAGCAGTTGATAATTTTCTGCTGTAACAGAACACTGAGAAAATGCTGATGCTATAAAATGAAATGCTCTCCAGTTATCTAGCTAGTAGGTGAATGTCTGGGTTTGCTGGGCACATTCAGGCTGCTCATCTCACTGTCTGCCCTGCTCTCAGCCCAGCTTTCTCTTGCAGCAGTTCACCTCCATTTTCCCCGTAGCAGATTTTTCAGAATCTGACTCTATATACATTAAGTTATATATATATTTTTAATAATTCACTTCAATAATGAAAAATGTATTGCAAGTTTGTAATTCTAAATAATATGATTTTGACAAATATATTGGATACACCCTTTTTACAGTACCCTGTCAAAAAAATCCATACCCTACTTGCATTTATTGACAAATAATAATAAACCAGTTATCTTTCCTTTTTGTTATTCATGAACATAAAACGTAATTCATGCCCTTAATATGGCAGATACTTTATAAGTGTGTATCTGCCATAATAATAATTACAGCAGATAAAATATTCAATAATAGAATGTAATATCTTTTTTCACATAAATGGTCTTACCTTTTCTTGATCAAGAGTGAAATGTTATTTATATGATTAAGTAATAAAGGTCATGTAAAAATAACAAGCAATATTCGAAGTGCACCTTAGTGCTTGCCAGTTCCCCTATTCCTGATAAGCTTAGTTAAATATTAAAAAAGTTTTATTTGAAATTCCCCTTGCTAGATTATTCTTCTGACCTGAGATAAAACACAACGACAGCTAGCATGTTCTCTGTGTCACTGTAAAATTTAAAGCTACCTAATTTTCCTTCATGTAGCAATATGTTCAATGCAATCACAGTCAAAAAGGTGGGGGAGCACTGGTCTCACAGCAAAGGGAGGGAGTCTGGAGATTTGCCGTTGATGCTGGTACAAGCTGTTTGGGCTCTGAACCAAGAGATCCTGGTTGAAGCTGAGGCACCCTGGTGAGCCTGAACTGTGATTAACCTACTGACCTCTGGCATATCAGAAGCCACAGAATTTAATGTGATTACTCGTGAAGATAGCAGAGTACTTTGGGCTTCAGTAGAAGTGTTTGCTTTTCAGTAAAATGTATGTATCTTCAAATACGTGTTGCTGGATTAAAGCCAAAGTGAAAGTTCAGTGGCATCTGGAGTTGGCATGTCTTTGGCTACAGGTCAGTTTTGAAGCAACCTGCTGCAAGTGCACCAGGGAAGGATAATAATCTTTTTGCCAGAGGGCTGGCTCTAACATAGGGCTAGTTTACAGCTAAAGACTGAGGTGATATTTTATCTAAGGCATGCACATTAAACAGAGAGGAATGAATGATGATGAAATTATGAAAACATGTGGAGGTGAATTTAGCTAGTAACTGTGTGCCATTCAGTTGAACTGAAATAAGTGTGTATCCATACTTCACTACCCACAAAACAGAGAATATGGTGTAAACCAGTGGAACTCTTCTTGAATCCCTAAGAGAAAGGAAGAGCACCAGAAACAGAAAATCTGATTCCACAAAGCTCTGGCTGGTTTTCACGACTTTCCCGCATGTGTTGTCATAGCATGGGCAGTAGTACAGTTGACAGGCTGCATGTACTGGGTGCTTACCAGAAAGAGCTTCTGTTGGGGCAACACGAGGTTGCAAGTTTTCAGTCTGTCAGCATAATCTATGCCCTTTCTAACACAATCTTGACAGAATTTGATGTGCCTAAAGTGAGAGTCGCGATAGGCTTCAAAGTCTGAATTGAAATGTGGGCAAATGGCATCACAATCAGTGCAGAAGTCCTGATCACAAGCTGATGTCCCCATGGGAGGTTTTTGGTGGGAGGGGAAGACAGTATTTTGCAAACAATCCAAGAAATCTTTAGAGCCTGTTTTCTAGTATAAATGGTGGAGAAGAAAGATAGGTCTATGTTGAGAAAATCTCATTCCCTAACTATTGTACAAATGAGTCTATATCATATGAAATTATATGAACTTTATTTCTTTAAGAGATATATAGTTTACATTGAATACTGCATAGACATGGTTAAGTCAGGATACCTAAAAAGCCCCAGCTCATTGCAATGAGGAGGACAATCCCCACCCTGAAGGTAAACACCTTTATTTCTTGGAATCTTAAAGCCAACTAAGATAACACCAGACACTCCAACACCTCTGTGAAACCCTCCCATGATCTGGCATCACAGATAGATAGGTAATCATAGCAAGACTAACTCCAGGGACATATAGGTCTAGCAGATGCATGTTGACACCAGACACAGATAGTTGTTTTTAAAAATATTAGTATGTACGTATTAAGTAGTGATTGGTCAAATCATATTGTACCTGAATGCTTGAAAGGTATACAAACTATGTGTAAAATCTCATTTGGTGTGTCTCAATTTGAATGGGACACCTCATGCACATGAATAAAGAATTACTCTTGTAATTCTATACTTTGCATCCTAATCTCTCTCCTTGGTTGGCATGGGAGAGTTGTGAAATTTTCCTGACATCTATTTGACTTACTGCCCACAAAAAATGGTGGTAAATGTGGTTGTAGATGGTAGTTTGCACTGTAGTGATCATTTGAGTTCAAAATCCAGAGGAAGGTGAGGAGGAGCAGAGTTAGGCTTGTGGACCTCAGGACAATTCACTTAAGCTAATTTAGGGAACTTCCAAGCAGAATCCAATGAGAGGCTGCAATGAGGGGGAAACACTCTCCAGAAATCTGGGTAACTTTTAAAGAAAAGTTACTGAGAGTTCGAGAATGTTTCCACACACAACCCTTTTATAGAAAGAGTAAGAATTTTTATGGTATTCCAGCTTGGCAAAGCAAAGAACTTCTTAGTGAACTAGTATGTACAAAGCATAGAAGTGGAAACAAGGACAGGAATACATCTGAGTGTTCTTCAAGCATTTAGTGAAAACATCAGAAAAGTCAAAACTCAACTGGAGCTAAACCGAACCAAAGAAGTAGCAAGAAGGGATTCTACAAGCATGGAAATAGCAAAAAAAAGTTTAGAGATGTGTTTTCACTGCTGAATGGGAGAGTCAATTTGGTGGCAGATGATGATACTAAAAAGGCTGAAGCAACTTGGTCTCTTCTCCCAAGTCACAGGTGACAGGACTAGAGGAAACGGCCTCAAGTTGCGCCAAGGGAGGTTCAGGTTGCATATTAGTAAAAATTTTTACACTGAAAGGGTAATTAAGCATTGGAATGGGCTACCCAAGGAAGTGGTTGAGGCACCATTCCTGGAAGTGTTCAAAAGATGGGTTGACATGGTGCTGGGGGACATCGTTTAGTGATGGTTTTTTTGTCAGAGTTAGGTTGATGGTTGGACTAGATGATCTTGAAGGTGCCTTCCAACCTAGATGATTCTGTGATTCTATGATTGAAATTTTTACCCCAGTCACCACAAAGACTGCTCCCAGATCACTGCCTATAAGAGCACACTATACTACATACAAATGCAAGAGTCAAACCGTAGTGAGAAGGTACTATGAGTTCATAGTGGCAACCTCTCCCTGTTTAAGCCTATGACAGTTTCACATGCCTAATGCTTGTGAAAAAAAAAAAAAAGAAGTCCAAGATGCACTACATACAGTGTGATCTGATTATGAATTCTTCTGCCTGTTCCAGCAAACAAATATTAATCCATACACTTCATGATCAAGCAATGCAGTTGAGCGATTATGCAGTACAAGTTGGCCAAGTCTCTTCTGTGTCTACATAATACTGTGTGTTCCTTCAAAGCTATTAATGAGAAGAAGATATTTCTCATCTCTATCATGCCACGTAGTTAAGGAGGTGGGGAATACTACCAGTAATAATTAAGCTTAAACGACACTATAATATCTACCATTAGCAACTCAATCCTATCCTCTATTGCAGTCTTTGTTTTTCTGAGAACTTTGTAAGTTCCTCTGATTTACGCTTCCACTTATCTTGTTTTTTGGGTTTTTTTTGGGTTTTTTTAATTATTATTTTTACTATAAATCCTCTTGCTGTGCAGATAACAGTTTTGACAAGCTGTCATTTTTGCTATATCAAATTTTGACTCTGGCTCATGCGGCTGTATTTCACCTGACAAATTATTGCTGAGTCAGTTCAATCCTGGATTCCAGTATACTTGGGCTGAGCGATTTGAGCTGATAGATGAACCATGGCAGCATAAGCAGGAGTTTGGCCTTGTGAAAATCAATCTTCTACAACATGTATAGGTATGGCTTTTTTTGTTTCCTAGGTGGAGATAGGAATCAGGTGGTAATACTTTCAAAATCTCTTTCCAGATCTGACCCTTAGCACTGCAACAAAATGTTGCCCTTTATATGAGCTGTGATAAAACTACAGTTTAATCAATAGCGAGTGATGAAGTCATGTTTAAAATGAATTGTCAGAATGTGGGTATCCTCCCAGGAGATGTCTATAAACTCCTTATTGATTTCATTTGAGTCTGAAGAAGCCCTACAAATATTATGTTGCAAACCTCACTGTGAGGATGGGGTTAACTTGCCTGTCCAGCTGCCGGAGGACATGTTTAGATATTTAGCAACTAATTAAGCAGATCCTACACTCTTACCATCCTGTGTGTTCCATCTACACTACTTCAAGTTCACTGTATTAGGGAACATACCCAAATGGAAACTAACCCAGGAAAAAAGGCGTTAGGTTGTAATGACTCAGCAGAAGGGACAGATCAAGGGCTGAGAACAACTACCCGTGACAGATAAGGAATGCTTAAAATAACACAGCCAATGAAGAAATGAATGCTCAAGTCTTCTTTTTTTATGTACATGCTGAACAAGTTTTCTAGGAGGTCTTTTGTTACAAAAGAGGCACCTCAATGTCCTCCTCCCTGTGCAGAAACCCTTTGCTTCCAAGGAGAAGCTAATTTTTCAGTTCTGAATTGCAGCAGCTAGTAGGCTGTACATCGGCTGAAGGGACACTCTCATCACTCAGGAATGCTGTTCAAGCTGACCATCTGACATAAATTGTCTCACCATTTAATTAACAAATGTGTGACCGTCACCACCTAGACACTCGTAACCCAAAGCTGCAATGTATATAACCACTTGCCTCTTAGACAGACCCTTTGTACTGTGGCCTCTTTAGATCTATCGCCACTTAGACTTTGTATTTAGAAGTCAACATTCTTAATTTATTCCCTTCAAAGAAATTGGTTGTTTTTAAAAGCACTTAAAATTTCTCTACTCATCCTTCCGGTGAACATAGGATGATAATAGTAATTAATTAAGCATATTCTTTCTAAAGATCTCACAGAAGGTTACAAAGGCAATGAGTTTAACTATTTGGTGTTCATATCAATAGAAGAAAACTCGTCCAGACTCTAGTTGGGTTGACTTCATAATTTGACTATAACTTCTTAGAGAATTAGAATTCTAGATAAAGACTTGGGAAGATGCACTCAAGTCTTTCTCAGCAGGCAACAGTCTTGCTCTTTGAGTACAGAAAGTTGTAACATTGTGCAATGTGCAAAGCTGCAGGGTTGTGCAAAAAGCAGCAAAGGTAATCCTTTTTTAGGGTGGTTCTTCCATCAAGGTCAGGTCAGTTTTGAATTCAGGTCAGTTTTGAGTGAGTCTGTAATAGCATATGGGAAGCATGTTCCTCATGAGAAGATGCTGACTACAAGGTGA
>JAOXNO010000001.1:12062027-12087314 GCA_028565335.1 Limnodromus scolopaceus | reverse complement strand
TACAAGAGAGATATCGAGGTGCTGGAGCGAGTGCAGAGGAGGGCAACGAAGCTGGTGAAGGGCCTGGAGAATAAATCGTACAAAGAATGATTGAAGCAGCTGGGACTGTTTAGTTTGAGGAAGAGGAGACTGAGGGGAGACCTCATCACTCTCTACAACTACTTGAAAAGATATTATAGGGAGGCTGGTGCTGGTTTCTTCTCACAAGCAATTAACGATAGAACAAGGGGGAATGGATTCAAGCTGCAACAGGGTAGGTTTAGACTGGACTTTAGGAAGAAATTCTTCACAGAAAGAGTGGTCAGACACTGGAATAGGCTGCCTGGGGAGGTGGTTGAGTCAGCATGCTTGGATGAGTTTAAGAGTCATTTAGATGTGGTGTTGGGGGTTATGGTGTAGGGAAGAACTTTGTAGAGTAGTGTAGATGGTTGTACTCGATGATCCCAAGGACCTTTCCAACCTAGATGAGTCTATGAGTCTATGATTCTAATTATTATTTTTTAACTTGGGCACTCAAGTCCCATGCATGTTGATAGCACAGGTGAAGAACTCAAGTCACCAGTACACAGGATTTAATTTACCTTATCTATTTGATCTAGCAGAAACTATGGAATGATCCATAACCACCCAAAGTATGGTTTGAAACAGGTGGAGAGAAAAAAACCACTTATGTTGGTTTTGATTTGAAGTCTTTGGGGGGGATCACAAATATGATATTTAGATATGAGTAACAGAAGAAAACTGATTATGAAACAGAAAAGTTTTACACAATGCCCATGTCAAGGCAGTCAAGTTTTCTGACCTTCCTCAAAATATGGCAGTTTCGTTTGTGAATACTAGTCAATTTTATGCAAAAATATTTTTCCATGTCAAAGTCAAGTCAAAGTAGAGTCGGTGGCATTGTTGCTGGAAGTAGAAAGTTTTCAGCCTCAGGGGCTATCAAGTGGTCCTTGATTTATGTAACTCTTTTTTAAAACTGTAGCAGAACGATAAACATCCCAGTCAGTATATAAAAACAATGCTGTCAAAGCTAACATGTGGCTGCTAAAAGGCTGGTGTTTATTAGATTACTAGCATGAATTCTGAGGTGTGATTTTGAGGTAACTAAAAACTTTTAAGTGTAACCCAGAAACAGTAATGGTGTGCATCATTATACTACCTGTAAAGTCTCCCAGTGTGAAATTAATTTTAGGGAATATCAGGAGTGAGAGACTAAAACTCTGCGTGTGTTTCAGAATCATTCTGTCAACTGAATGGTGATTGAAGCACAGGGGTCAAATGAGACTGCATATTTTACTGAGGTTTAAGTACAAAGGCTGTTCTGGCTGGGGAAGATCCTACATCTTCATCACTCAGAGCCTTGTGCTCACTTCTGTTCCTTTTCCTTCACACCTCACACTTCTTGTTGGGTTGTAAAGTTTCCAGAAGATGTTTCAGTCTTGTTTCCCTTCCTCTGTACATTTGAACAAAAGGGAGATGCTCCCAAGCATGAGATGGGAGAGGAACGGTGGCGTGTCACTTTGCACAGAGGCTGGTTGATGCAGTACAGAGGATAGGCCCTGCTCTAAATCTTGGAACTACACCAGGATGAGGTCTGTGGAGGTCTGCAGTTGTTTTTTGTCAGGATTCTGAGGGCACCCATAGGCCTGGGTGGTCCCTGTTCATCCCATCCTGGGGCCTCCTCCATTCTGCTCATGGCCCAGGTCACTATTCCAGCCCAGCCCAGCCCCATCAACCCCTGCCTCGGCCCATGGGAAGCTGTTGACCTGCACTGCTGCAAGATTTTAATTATTTTCTTTGTCTCTCTTGAATCTGCATGCTTTTCATAGCTGGAACTTTATGAAAGAGTCATTGCATACAGGAGGGCTTAGGGACGCCACCTCATTGGAAAAAGTAACACAGGTGATTATTGCGTTCCTCCAAGGCTTTCAGTGTTAAGCACTGCCTTAGAAGGTGCCAGGTTGCCATTTCTACCTTTAGCTGTAGGCATTGGTACAGTTTATGAAACACACAAAAGAAAAACCACTCAAATTAAAACAAAAGCAAAAAAACCCCAACAAAACAGTGGGAGTTTTCACCACTGTCCTTAAAAAGAGTTGAATCAGGATTGCAAATTCTGTACCATTTGCCAAGACGGTGCTTTGAACGTGGTGAAGGTGCAGAACATGCAGCCTGGATAGTGTGGATTACTTGGTCCACACCCTGCAATTCTGGATTAGGGAGCATTGTGTTAATTAAACAATATTTTGTGCAATATTTATGGTTTTTTTCTTAATGAATAACTATAATAAGTACTTAATTACTGGGATTACACTGCTTTTTCTACTTTTTTTTCTTTTTGTTTTTTAACTATTATTTGTATATTTTGTAAGAACAGTTCAGTTCATGCATGCTTTAAGAAAAAGCTGGAACCTATTGTGTTCCAGCTCTGTGAAGGAAAAAAAGGCAGGTTTCAGCACTAGAGTAAATGAAGTGGAAAACTCTGAAAAGAAATAATAAGATGAGGCCCTCATATATTAAAAGAAATCCCAGTGTCTTTTCTGCTTGATGAAGACACAGAGATAGGGCCCTGGCCTCATTGCCAAACGTTACGGTACTTCATCCTTAAATACATGCACAGCACTCGTTCTCTGCTCTAGTCCCAGTCACTCCATTTCTTATACCTAGGTATAAATTTTTCCCATGTGTTAGTGTGAGGAAGGAAATTACCCCTAAGGCGTTTTGGGGTCCAAATCCAGACATTTAGTGGGTTCAGTGAGGTTAGGAGGTTAGTCACTTCAGCTCCTCCCCTTTGGAACTAAAGTTCCAAAGATCTGAATTGCTTCTCCAGCTTCCTGACTTTCTCCAAAGAGCAGAGAGATTAATTTAGCTAAGCTAGTGATGCCTGGGGTACCTTTAAACACTCTTTAGACATGACAAAAATCCTAAAAAACTACATTTACTTACAGCCTCTAAGACTCTGTTGATATCGCCAAATAAAAAGGGATCAGAACTAAGTGGCACTGATTGTCCTATATCAACAGTGCTAGAGCTAGCTGGAGTCATTCAAAACAGTTAAGGAACTGTTGATTTGAGAAGTGCTAAAGATAGACAGTCAGTGCTCATACTCACTGTTCAGGCTACCCTCACTTGTCTGTGTAGACATACTGCTCTGTATAGACATACAGGCATTCATAGCGCCTGAATTTCTTCTGTCCGAAGGTACACGCTCAAAGCTGTTGAGTCTCAAGTTTGGTGAATCAGGTAGGAGAAGATCATTGATACCTGATCCTTTTGGCATCCCCCAAACAGCACTATCACAAAAGACAATCTGTTATTCAGAGGTAGGTGGGGATGTGTGAATTGATTCAAATCTTGAAATAGAGGTGCTCTCGACTACAATCCTACTTGTGATGATCAACTACCCATGAAGGAGTCCACTTCCACATCCACAGCTGAGAGTTCATGTTTAAACATCCTATGTTGAATGAGGCATGTATCTAACCTCCACTCCCTTTCTTCGGTCATTCTTGCTTGGATAAGTTATGCTGCTGTTTGTACGTGCTTATATGAGATACACATGCTAGGAACTACAGTTGGGTTTGTGTAGCATGGAGAAGAGAAGGCTCCAGGGAGACTTTATAACAGCCTTCCAGTACTTAAAATGGGCTCATAAGAAAGATGGGGACAGGATTTTTAGCAGGGCCTGTTGTGATAGCACAAGGGGTAATGGTTTTAAACTAAAAGGGTAATTTTAGACTAAAGAAAGAATATTTTTACAGTCAGAGTGATGAAACATTGGCACATGTTGCCCCAAGAGGTGGTAGATGCCCCATCCCTGAAAATATTCAAGGTCAGGTTGGATGGGGCTCTGAGCAACCTGATCTAGTTGAAGATGTCCCTGCTCATTACATGGGGGGTTGCACTAGGTGACCTTTAATGGTCCCTTCCAACCCAAACTATTCTCTGATTCTATGACACATAAGATGTTAAACACGAATTTGTAGGATTGCAACATTTAAGTATTTTTGAAAGTATGGAGCTGAGCAACTCCCAAATGTCACTCAGGACATCTGTGGAAAAGCTGAAACTTAATCAGGTCTCCCACAGTATAGGAAAGCCTATAGGGAAGTTCCCTTTCCTCCTAAAACGGAGCCGATTATGTACCTTTTTATGTACTTCACACTGCCACTCTCTTCCTTCTTTAGTGTTTCTTCCTGTTTTTGACCCTTCAGATGCTTGTTTAATATTTCTGGGATCAGAGTAAGAATCAAAGTATTGGGCACCAGGGAGCTCAAAGGCAAGACGATGGCAAGTGGGAGAAGATATCCTAGTGGGAAAAGTCCAGAGGATATTTTGCATAGCCAGGGTCTGAAAGAGCTTGTGGTGATGCTGTCACCACATTTCATTATTAATGTCCATGCTACATTTATAGCATCCTTCCCTTCAGGGACTGATATAGCAGTCAGTTATTTTGGCCAGAAAACCCAAGATCCTTTTCAGGAATTAAAACTAGAGGAAACATGACTATGTGAACTCAGAGCGACTCACTAAGGCCAGTGAAAATAACTAAGAGAACATCATTCCCGTAAGAATGCAAAAAGAACAAGGGGATTATTACTGCAATACAAAAGAGAATAAAGAGAATATTAGGAAAATATGCTACTGTGCAGAAAAATAATAAGATACATTGGATAAAGCCAGATTTCTATGTAGAAGGAAACCTAAAAAATGGGAGATGATAGATAAAGACAATATTAACGGCTATGAGTAAGGGAGAAAACATGATTAACAGGGTATAGAAAGAGAGCTATTAATCATACAGAAGAAGGATCTATTTAAAATCAAAGTTCTTTTGACTTTAAACATTTAAATAATTGTGGAAAAAAAGATCAACAAGTTGAAAAAAAATTGATGGTAATTATTTGTAAATATTAATGGTTTATTTGAAGGCTACCAGAATATTTAATGAATACTACACTCATTTTTGTAGGATTTTTCTCTTCCTCTTTTACCCAAGTAGGAAACACCTACAGAATAGTATAAGAAGAGAAAAAAATTCTCTTGAGTAATCCCCCAGCCTATAGCAGGCTGTAGCTTACCAACAAAGAGGTTTTTATGCTAAACAGCTTTAAATAGATTTTTTTTTTTCAAGAATACTTTTCTGTTACTTTCTGAATCAAAATAAATTAAAAGTAACAGGTAATTCTGTAACTTAACTATGTAAGGGCATACTTCCTTTCGTTTTGCATATGTTTTTGCCTCTTTGTTTTGGGTTTGGGTTTTTTTGCTGTGATTTGTTTTGTGTTTTCATTCCACTCTAAAGGGTAATATATTTAATTCCTGTATTAGAAGAAAGAAAAATTCACTTCTATCATGCTTTTTACAGAACTCTCTCATGTCTTACTGCAGCAGACTATCTTGCAGGATAAAGAATTCAAAACAGTTCCCAACATTATGTTTGCTGTTCTGACTGTTATGCAGAGTACATTCTCATGGAACTGCTTATTCTGTCCAAAATCTCTCATCACTCCAATTCCTGACTGATAAGACCTCAGAATTCCAGCGATTTTAGGACTATTTCCTCCTATATATGTAGCTTCAGTTATATTTTCAGGAAAATTTATTTCATAGTCATTTAACGTCATAAGACTTTTCTGTGATTTTTCACACTCAGTTTTCATATTTTCTACCTGAATAACATTTTATTATCACTGAATTTGTCAATTCATCATTCTTCTTCTTTGCCTACTCTTTTAAATTTTGCTGACCTCCATTAGCCCCAGCACACATCTCTACAGAATTCCCCTGCTGATCTCCCAGCTTCGTTAAAATCATTAAAACAACTGTTTACTTCCTCTTGCTGTCTGTTGCCTATCTTCATTCATTAAAGGATTTTCCTTCTCATGCTTTGCCACTTTGGTTTCTTCAGAAACATTTGATGGATGATTGTGTTAAACAGTTTTTTAAAACTGAAGTGACTACATGCACAGGATTTCCCATGTCCACTTTTGCTCTCCTCTTCAAAGAAGACTCTGAGGCATGACTTTTCTGACAAAGGGGAGGCCTTTATTAACTCTTCCCTGGTATTTACCTATTTTATTGAGTTATGTTAAAACAGATTTCACATCACCTCCCAGCTTCCAACTAATAAAGACATTTTCTGGTGTCCTGGTTTGAGGAAAAGCAAAACCAACTTTATTTCAGTAATTTTACTTTTCAGCTAAGCCTCTTCTAACTAACTGAACTCTCTGAAATTAACCGTGTATTTTTCAGACAGCACCTGGTTCCAGAATGATAAGGCCTTGCTTATAGTGAATTCTAAGGAATGGTATGCAGAGAGGCTCCTGTTGGTATAACAACCAAGCTAACCTTGTTATGTGCCCGTTGGAGGGTCAGAAGCATACAGGGGTCAATCTGTGGGGAGGAGTGGACAGGACAGATGACCCAAAACTGGCCAATGGGGTATTCCATCCCATCTGCATCATGCTGAGTCAGCTTCTTTCTTCAATGGCCAGCATCAAGAGGACTCTGTCTGTCTGCCTGCCTTGGATCCTGATCTTTGTGTTCTTGAATCCAGTTCCTGAGTTCAGCTCCTGGCCATCTCTGAGTCCAGACTGGGACTTTCCCAGTGCCTGCCAGTGACGTCATTGTCATCCTGGGAGCTTGATACTGGTTTTGTATGTATTGTATATATTTCATTACTTTCTTATTAATTATATTGTCTTTTATTTTTATTATTTTATCATTTATATTTCATTAAAATAGTGTAGTTTCTTTTAAACTCATAAGTCTCTCTTTCTCTCATTCTTCTCTTACTTGGGAGAGAAGTTAGAGAGCATTTGTAATTTGTCTCAGTGGCCAGCCTAGTCCAAATCACAAGATCTGACTACTATGTAAGATTAGTGTCAGACTACTGGGTTAGATACTTGCATATGGACATGGAAGACTAGTTATTTTAAAATATGATCAGTCTTCTAAAAAAAATTCAAACCAATTAACAATTGAAATTAAGTTCCTCTCAACTTCAGCTACTTAAATTTTAGGCAAAAAGTTAAGAAGGAACATAAGTAGTCTCAGAGGCAGTTCTTCATATTCTGACATAAGATTATAAATGAAATTTTGATGCTTTCAGGCTCCAGAAGAGGCTGTAGGAGTGGGATTCATTGTGCTGGGATATACACCTTAATGAATGGGATGAATAAAAGCCCGGGTGCCAGGTTGCTGTGCTCTTGGCAAAAGTACTTTTCCTTTTGTGTAGGAGCCTGGTGCTTAAGGACACAATGTTAGAGACTGGAGATCAAAGTTCAGATATTTTCTCAGCCTGTCCCATTCCTCTTCTTTGCTGTTCAAAACACCATGCTGTAGAACAGCAGAGGGGAAACTGGGACTTAACCCTCATACGGCCAAGTCAAAATATTCTGAAGAACAAGAATCCAAGATTTTAGAATAGCTGTGAAGAAGTTCACCTTGGCAGAAGACATGGTTACTGACAGGAGATGGCTGCCTATTTTTATCACCTTGTCAAACCTTTCCAAGTTTAACATTGCTCTGGGTTTCCTTCCCTCTTAAGTTTTCTGTGCAGCCCTTCCCTTTCAGATCTCCGTTCATAGCAACTGCTGTCTTTGGCTCTAAAACCACTGTGCTTACGTGTAAAGGCTGAGGATTCTTGTATTTTTTTGATGAGAGTTTTATTAAAGTCCATGCTTGCATTAGTCTAATAGTGGTAAAGTGCGTTAATTTCCAGTTGAGTTTGTTATATCTTGCTTTGTAGCTGGGCCTTTCCTCTGCACCTTTTCCTCTTTCTTTCCTCCCTTCTACCTGCCTGTCTGGACTGATGCCCAGCAGCACTTCCTATGGTCTGAAACATGCCCTGCATTTCCAGTGGTGCTGGTGCACTTCCCCAGAAAGTTACTCATCTCCACTGGGAAACTGAGAACCTGGCAGATGCCCCCAACCCGAAGAGCTCTACTCAGTGGTTCTAATTGCAGCTCTAAACTTAAGATTTGTTTCTTCTGCATACTTTGAATTGTTGGTAAAATTACTATAATCATTGTATCTCACTGACTTAAAATAAAGCAATATTATCTTAATCCTCTACCTGTATAATTTGGACTGAATTCTAAACATTGGATGAATCCTCTACTGTTTCAATTTATTTCTAAGGCCAGAACTACAAAAGAGAAGTGTTCCAGAGCTTTTCTACACTGTATTTTTAACACCTTCTACTCTATGTAAAGCAGAATAACCTAAGAAATACTTACATTGACAGGGAATACTGTAGGATAACACCTACTTGTCCTGGCTCAGATAGAGAATTTTTCTGTTAATCATTTGTGATCAATTTTTTCCAGACTATGTTTCAATTCTGAGAGACTTTGAACTCTTTTTATTATATCCTTTCTCAGATAAACTCCTGTTGACAGAAAGGGTTTCAGGACTTTGCCTTACAATTGATCTTTTAAATCAATAAAGTGAGGATTTGTTTCAGTGCATTAATTTGATATTCAGACTGGAGAAATCCCTGTCAGTTAGTCACTGCACTGGGTGTTGGACTTACTATTGTGGGTTGAAGCTTCTGCCCCAAAGAAATGTATTTTCCTACACACAAGAGACACAAAGACATATTGGTATATTTCCCAAAAGGTGATTTTATTTATTGCGCTGAGTTTCATCTGTACAAACAGGGCTTATGGGCTTACTTGGATTTTGGGTTGCATAATTTAACATAGAAATCGCAAACACCCCAAATAAAAATTTTAATCTCACCAAATGCCCTCAGCTCTTGCTGAAGTAAAAAAGCACCTAGCCTCTTTTTACCTATAACAACTCAATACAGAACAGACTCTTCACATAACTGAGATTTCAGCTTTTTTCAAATATAAATAAAGTACAGAGAGCAACTAAATGCCATTTCTCACCTCCACCTCTGATCTCCTTAACTCATATGTATTCAGAGGTGACCCCAGCTGCAGATAAACAAAACCTCAAACTGTGTTGAAGCAGCCAATTAGCATTAACTCTTCATGCTGATTATGAGAGAGAAAGAATTTATTAAGCCAGTTTTTGTTCTATCTGCTCAACCTCACTTACTCCAGTGGTTTCTTCATCACAGATATCAGGAAAGCAATCAGTTAAAGCAGGTGTGTTAAAGTGGGAGGGAGGGAAGGAAGGACAGGATTTGCAGTCATCAGTCAGGGTTGTCAGTTCAGCCCAAATTCCCTCTTTAGTTGAAGGCATAACTTGGCATGTGAGGAGAAATAGGTTACAGAAAGTGGGCACCTTGGAGTGTAATAATATATTTAAAACTGTTGGCCAGTTCAGATAAACCTTATTTTAATTAAACAAATACAATAGGAAAATTTGAAAAAAGTAATGATGACAGTGGTGTGTCATGAAAACCGATACTTCTTGAAGCTCTCATGACATGACAAAAAGACGTTAACTTCAAAGTCACGTTCATTCCCTTGCCTCTTAGCAAAACACCAGGTTGCACAAAGGAAATATGCATGTATCTATTTACCATACATGGATGAAAACTAGTCTTTTCAAGACAGTTGCAAAGTTGTATTATCACCAAAATTAGTATGAACTGTTTTGTGACAATATATCTATGAATACACTTGCTTAATTAAAATATAAATAAATACTTCTTGAAAGCAGTTTTATTGCTATTAGAAGGGCTTTTTCCATGTACAAACACAGCCTATACTGAAGATTTTTGATTTCAGCTACTGTGTTTATAGGTTTGTTTTTCCACCAAGTCTTCAATAGCTTTTGAATTATTCTTTTTAAATAGGACTATGTTGTCACTGATGTGGTTTGAAGTAATTACTAATTTAGGCAACAATTGCAAGTGACAGAATTTCTAATTGCTAGATGGATGACAAGACGCTAGAAATAGGCAATGCACAAAAAATCCTCCCTCACATTTTATCTCATCTGAATGACTGAGACAAGGTCAGGCCTGTCTGCTTTATGATCAAGGACTGCCTTCCTTGTTTTGTTCACATACTTGTCTGTGTGGAGAAACCATGTGACACTGGGGAATCACCAACAGAACATTTTCCTCATAAGCAGTGTTTTTTAATTGGATTTAATTAACTTACTTTATTCAGAACAATTTAAAAGAATAACTGGTTCCTTAGATTCTATTGAAGTAGCCTCAATATCCAGAAAATTTTCTTATGTTTTCAGTTAGATTATTGCCAGAAAACCAGTGTTAGAATGGTAGAAGAATGAGAAATACTAATCCATCAAAACAAGGCTGTTTATAGAACATTTATTATAACAATTTCCTGCATTTGTGTGATTAGAAATCTGTAGGAAAAGCAGTTCGTTTTCAAGGACTTTCAGAGACGGTGTGCAAAAGTCCTCTGAGTTAAAAAACGGAAGTGGAAACCCCCCACTGAAATGTAACAGGTCTTTGGTGAAACCAAAGGAGGGAATCTGCCTCTCCAGGCACTTTTTGGGAGCCTGTAATAATGTTTTTTAAGTAATCATATATACCTTAAGAACTGCTAAGACAGAACTGATTCTTGTCATTCCTTTTTCATTTCTTTACAAACACATGGTAAAAGTCGGATTCCTTTCTGTGTATAGTTCTTAAATTATTACCACTCTGTTTTTCAGAATCATGCAAAAACAGGAATCTAGTTTAAAATTATTTACTCTCAATATTATGTAATAATAATAATAAATTTCAATATTTAAGACATAGTTACTAAAGTTGCCACAAACATTGATAAAAATTGGAAAATTTCAACACACACAACCTCACCACACTGCCCCAGGAATAACAAGTTAACCTTGATAGAATTAGGAGACTAGTTTCACTGCAAAAATAATCTTTTTTTTTTTCTTCAGTTTTTTGCTATAGCTATAATAGTTAGAAATGGTTGGGTTTTTTTTTTTTTTTTCAGAAATGAAAGCCGAGATACTCATACTACGCTTGTGTTTATAAATAGGAATTTAACCATGCCACACATGGTAAGATCGACAGCAAAATGATAAGCCAATTGGGTAATACTGTTTTCATAAAAGTCAAAGTTACCTGAAATGTTTCTGTTGGTTTACTGTTTCCTATGTCCACAGTAATATTTTATTCTTTATGTTTTCATTTTATAGTGTTTACATGACAAGTTTTTTGTAACTGGGTCGGGGGAGGCTGCAAGGGTGGCTTCTGTGAGAAGACACCAGAGGCTGTCCCCATGTCCTGATAGAGCCAATTGCAACTGGC
Organism: Limnodromus scolopaceus; assembly: GCA_028565335.1. Lineage (NCBI taxonomy): Eukaryota > Metazoa > Chordata > Aves > Charadriiformes > Scolopacidae > Limnodromus > Limnodromus scolopaceus. Next base: position 12,076,096 of record JAOXNO010000001.1, on the reverse strand, counting down.
TCCAAGATGGACCCATTGCTGGCCAAAGCTGAGACAGTCAGTGATGTTGGTAGTTGTGATAAAATATTTAAGAAAGGGTAAAAAAAAAAGCTGTGCAACAGCTGAGAGAGAGAGAAGTGAGAATATGTGAGAGGAACAACTGTGCAGACACCAAGGTCAGTGAAGAAGGAGGGGGAGAAGGCACTTGGGGCACCAGAGCAGAAGTTCCCCTGAAGCCCATGTTTAAGACCATGATAAGGCAGGCTGCCCCCTGCCTTGGAGGGCCCCACACTGGAGCAGGTGGATGCCTGAAGGAGGCTGTGACCGTGTGGAGAGTCTGTGCTGGAGGAGGCACCTGGCAGGACGTGTGGCCCATAAGGAGAGGAGCCCATGATGGAGCAAGCATTCTGGCAGGACCTGTGGGAGGACATACACTGGAGCAGTCCGCTCCTGAAGGAATGCACTCTTTGGAAAGGAATCATGCTTGAGCAGTTCGTGAAGAGCTGCAGACTGTGGGAAGTACCCATGTTGGAGCAGTTCATGAAGGACTGTATCCCATGGGAGGGACCGCACAATGGAGCAGGGGGTGTGAGGGGGAATTAGTGGCAGAGATTAAGTGCTGTGAATGGACTACAACCGTCATTTGCCATCCCCCTGTGCCAATCGGGGGGACGAGGCAGAAGAGTTGGGAGTGAAGTTCATCCTGGGAAGAAGCAGGGAGTGGGAGGTTGGGCTTAGATTTATTCTTATTTCCTCATTATCCTACTCTGTTTAATTGGCAATAAATTAAATTAATTTCCCTAAGATATGTCTGTTTTGCCTATGGTGATAATTGGTAAGTGATCTCCATGTCATTATGAGCTTTTCATTGCATTTTCTTCCCCTATCCCATTGAGGAGGGGGAATGATAGAGCAGCTTGGTGGGCACCTGGTGGCCAGCCAAGGTCAACCTACCACACTTACTTAGTTTTTTATTTTCTAGTATCTTTCTTGAATCTTTAATTTTATCCTAATTTCCTTCCACAGCATAGTCATGCTTGAAGATTGTTAGTCTATTTGCTGTAAAGCCCCTTGAGGCTTTTCAGATAGTCCTTAAGTCTGGTTCTCCCTTATTGACATCAGAGTTTCCTTTACCCTTTTGCATACTCTTTTGGGTTGAAAATTGCCTCCCAACTTTCCTACAATTAGGTATTGTTTATACGTGCCGGGAACAAAATAATTAAAAATGTAAAGAGAAGCCAAGTATCTTTGGGCTACTGGCCTCTGAATAGTCACTCCTGGCACTTATTTACGTATGACTTGTGCAACGTCAAGATCTGTCTCAATCTCAATATGTATTTTGCTCTTGACTTCTAACTTTCCGGCATCACATCGGCTGCTATTCTTCCCACAATTACTGCCAGAGCCATTAGAGGCCCAAAGGGCATGTGTGGTTCCAAGTCCTCACAAAGTGCAAGAAGCATTCTTGTGACATTTTGTTCAGTATCTTCCTAATTTAACAAGGATCAGTGTTTGTTACAGCTGCCCAGTAGGGCAGACAGTCCTTGAGCACAAGATACAAGCATTTCCATTCTTCACACCAGAGTCTGCATTCTGATCCTGATAATAATGCAAATATCAGAGGATTTTGAGTACAAGTTGTTATTTGAGTTTCTCATTAATTAGAAAGTCTGCATATCCCATAAAGGAAAAGTTCATTTAGCTGTTTAAGTTTATAAATGTTAAATAAAAGAATGTTTATTCAAAATATAAATAGATCAAATTCTTAATGCTGGTCAATTCACAAGGGAATGGCCCCTCAAGGAAGCAAGAACAGTCCAGGCATTTGTGTATTTTGTTAAAGGAGCCTTTATTCCAGAAATGTAATGACCAGATTGGTGAAGTTGCAACTTGTATATAAAAGCTTAAAAGAGAAAAGTTGTAAATAGTAAATTTACATATTAGTGATATCCTCTGACGATACACCTGTGACCTGAGTTTTAAAACAATGTATTTTGAGTGACTTTATTTGTTTAGAGTATGTCTTCTACTGAGTTTAGCTTCAGATGCAAAGGCTGGGAAGCTGGTCATGAGCTATTCAGTGAGATCTCTATGAAAAATTTAGTTTTCTTGAATTTGACATTGTTTTTTCATTTTCATCAGAAAAAAAAAACCAAACGTAAGTTTCAGTTCTTTGAGACAGCAGCCTGTTGCCTGAACTGTGATGGCATGCCTCCTTTCATCTAGCAGTGTACATAACTTGTGCTTCCTAAAGTAGAAAGGAAGTGATTATCAGTTCTTTGTAAAGCCTATGGCTTTACTTGCTGCGCCTTCACATGCCCTTGAAGATATATTTTGTAAATCAAGAACACCCAGGCAGGGATGTTCCAAGACAGGATATGCTGAAACACACATGGGGCGTATTGGAAGTCAATGCTTGTTCGAAAGACATAAGGCATGCCCAATCTCACACTTTCCTCAAAAGGTCTTTTACAGACATGGCACTTGCTTTTGGAAAATACAAACGAGAGGCCAAAGAAAAGAAAACTAATTAAGGTCTGCTGAGATGAAAAACAAATGTTAAGAATCTTTCCAGTAGGAGAGGAGATAAGCACTATGAGTGTCCTGCTGGGAACACTGCAGCTGACTCTGATGGGCAAAATTCTGGGCTATGTGATTAAAAAAATAACAGAAAGAATTTTTGCTTCTGTTTTAAGGGGTAGCAGAGAACTATCCAGCTGAGAAATCTAGATCTGAGATTTATATTTTTTGATGATTAAAAAACTTGCTATTTGCTAAGACTGAAATAATCTAAAATAACGTTATTTTTTCACTGTGTAGACACTGTATAAACAAGCACAACACTTCCATTTTTTAAGTAACCAGCAATTTTTTATTTTAAAAGTTTTTTTGGCAATGCTAAGCTCTCTGTTTTGTGGAACATGGTAATTTTAACTAAAAGGGATCTAATTTTCCAAAGGACAAATAGCAGACTTCACAAATCAGCTATGTAAATTTGAAGGCATCCAGTATAATTTGTGACTTCTGAAAAAAACATTTTTAGGATTCATGTAGATTAGGGTATTTCAGTGTTCTGTTTACAGAAACAAAGCAGAGATACTGTTTTCAGCCATGCCAAGACTTAAAAAAAATACATGGAAATAAATGGGCTTTATGTCTGAAAAATTGAAGAATAACACAGAACTTCTGATTTTCCGCTTCCTTTTATATATGTACCTTCATTGCTTCTCTGATGTAAGTCCTTTTGGATTTCTGTGACCTGTCACTTGGTCTGGCCCCTGTTTCTGAATGTCTCCAAACACGTCTAGGCTCAGTCGGAGAAGAGGACAATTGCTGTCACCAATTCTGGGCATGTAGGCAGCAGGTCTAGGAAGAATTCCTGCTCTGACATTTTCTTTGAGACGCCGGAGTTTCCAGTCTCGCCACCTAGACTCAGCACCGATGCCAGCTCTCCCAGCTTCCCCGCGGGCGCTGCGGCGATTCCCTGTGAACACTCAATTACATGCGTAAGGCTGGCAGGGATGGGTTGCTATTAAACAAGGAGCTATGCCACTTTGTAGTTTCTAAATTCAGACTGACTTTTAACTCTTGAACATGCATAGAAAGTATTAACACTGTATAAATTTCTCTTTGCATTTTCATTCATGACTTTAGAGACTGTCAGGCTCTCTATTAACAAAAAGCTGTTAGAACATAACTTTCAAGCCCTCTGAATCTTTATAAACTCTGTGAAAGTCCATTTCTCATTTCAGAGCCTGAGCCACTGAACTCTTTAAGAGCTACTTTGATTTTTCATTAAAAAAAAAATAAAATCTTGCTATCCTACTGTTTTACTTGAAATGTCCATTACTCATGCAATGTACAGCAAAGACCAGTTCAGTGCTGTTTGCTGTTATAGTTTCTGGAGAAGTATAGTGTAATGCAATATCTCACATCTTTTATTATTAGAGAAGCCATATAGAAAGACATAGGTGTGTAATATTTGTCAGTGTAATACTTTTTCCCAAATATCAGTCAGCATTGCAGTGTGTCTAGATTAATGTGGTCCTTGCTAACACTTAATATTGAACTAATTTCTATCTTAATATCTAATTAATTAAGACCCATAATTATTTAATTCATAAGATGACACCTTTATGTGCCTCTAAAACTGCTTGAAGAAAACCACTGACTGGGATTCCATCAGTACTTTATGAAGCTTAGGCTTCATTCATTGCAACCACAACACATTCAACAAGTTTTAATTCTTAATTAATTGTGTATTAAATTAATTTTACTAATTACAATATGGTGGAATAAAGAATATGAGAATAAATGAGAATAAAAACCTTAATGAATCAGATAGAATAGGACAATTTCATGTTGTGATTATTTAATAAAGAGTTAGATGAGCTCTTTCAACTGTGATGAAATTCACCCTGAGCAAAACCCAGGAACAATGCCTATAGGCTGTTTAAATTCAAGTTAGGTCACTGTATCAAGTCTTGCTAACTGCAGTCACTTTTTCAGGAAGAAAATAGCAAGTAAATCCCAGAATCAAGTAAGTCTCAATTACAAAATGGGGATAAGACCAGGTCAGATAAAGCTTATATTATTATTTTATTTGTTTCTGCTCTCTTCTAATAACCCATGAAGTTGAACACAACTTATTTCTGAAAATCTGAAAATCCTTCAAGGTCTTTGGAGTGCATCTTTGCATGCCTTTTTAGGGGTATTATATAGAATAATACTACTTTTTTTTTTTTTTTTTTCTCTTGGGAAGAAAGGAGAAATTTCATCTCACATTGAGAAATATCCTGAGCTAAATTTTTGCAGAGGAGTAGACACTCATGGCAAGTAGTTCTTGAGAACAACTTTTAATTTATCATATAGTAAGGGTGAGAGGACTCAAGTCCTAGAAAGACATATTTTTCTCTGTAGACAATGAAGGGATTTGGATAGACATTCAGACGTCTACAATGTAGACAATGAAATGTGGAAAGATGAATCCTACCCGGAACAGCAGTTCATTTCTTTCATTCAACAAAACGCATATTGATTCAGAATGCACTTAAGATTTTGCAGAAAAAAAATGCTAAGGTCAGTTGCAGGATTTTCATTGGTTTGTGGTTTTTTTTTACCTTAATTAAGATCAGTTAACTTTTAGTCCTAAAAACATTTACTGAAGTCTACACGCAGGAAACAATGCACTGGCTCGGTTCTGCTAGGATGCTTCAGCACTAAACATCACATTCACAACAGAGAACAACAGCATGAAGATTTCCTGCCGTAAAGTGGAAGATGTCGCATATATAGTTAAAGACATGTTTATTGTGGATTTTGATACTTAGAATTGTTAGATCCAAACAAGATATATTTTCAGGTAATCCAGAAAGACCTGGAAGTGAAATTAGGTGATGTGTTGAGTTTAAACATTTGCATTTTGTCTGTACGTTGGAAGTTGGTCTTGTCCAGTTTATAGAATGTGCACTGGGCACATAATGTGAATTAAACATGAAGTATCAAAATGGTATTTAGATGAGGCATAGTTCTAAAAGTGTGAATCTATTAATGGATCATAAGACAAGGAAGGCTACATAGAAATACAGTAGCCACATTAAAGAGGGCTGTAGTACCTCAGAAAGCACCTCAGTTTAAGCAATGCATAAGTGTGAAAACGTGCCAAATAAATAGGTCTATATTACTCCCCCATTCTTCAGATGAGGAACCTGCATGGTATGATAGGTATGGCTTGATTAAGGCTGTGCGGGGAATCATAGCACGGTTTCAAAGGTCTATGTAGGCCCAAATCCTCCCAGCCACGGGCATTTCAGTGAGACACACATGGAAGTTTCCAAGGAAAAGGTGGTATTTTTCAGGGTGTTTGCATGATGAAAAACGGAAAAAGGCAAGATTGCAAGAGGGAAAAGGGGTCAGCTATGCACTAAGTCTCAAGAGACATTCTTTGAATTTACAACAATACACATGCATATGTGTTCATGTATACATTCAAGTATGCATAAATACTTAAACATTTGTTGGGTCAAAAATGGAATATTATTGGCCTTAGGGGAGGGGGCCTTTGCATTTTACTTGGGCACAGGAAAATAAAATATCCACAGGTAAATATGTTCTCATGTTTACAGCGCAAGAAAAGAAAAGACCCTCTCACAAACTTCATCAATTCATGAGGCACCATATGCCTGTCATACTAAGATGAAGATTCTTCTCATTACACGCAGGTGAAGAATCAAAACACCCAGATCTGCTGTCTCCAAATGGCAAAGAAATTGTCTTTTACTAGGACTTTTATAAGCCTAATAGATGAGAGCTCTCTGCCAGGAAAGCTGTTGGGAGGCCATAAAAAATCATCTCCACTGCAGCTGTTGTTGTTTGTTATAAGGAGATTCACACACATTACTTGAATGCACACTATTAAGTGAAGTAGTGAAGTACACTATTTAGGTATGTGTACTTTAGAATCACAAACATTAAAACTATAGAGGCATGGTAGTTAAACTGAAAGATATCAGCTGACAGATGTCCATGGTGTTTGGTGAAGATACTGGCAATGCTCCCTTGGGTACACAGGCTTTGGAAAATACAATGTGCAATAAGACCTAGAAAGTGTAACTGTTGTTAAAACAGTTCTCACACACAGCAGTACGGTGGAAAAAACTTCCCTCTTGTGTGAAGGTGCAATGCTGAGATGGGTATTTCCATCTGCATGTCCATGACTTTTAAAACTACCATTCTGATATGGTCAAGGTTTATCCCCCAAGAGGATGTGCACACACACCCTGATAGCAAGGCTTAGAGAAAGAGGGAGAAGTCCATTTTAGAATATGGCAGCTGAGAAAAGGAATTGTAAAAGAAAGACTGGCAAAAAAACTAACTAGAAACCCACTAACAGAGCAGAGTGCGGCATGGAAGAAACGGTTGCCAGAAGCTGGAGGGACTGAGCATTTATATGTCTGTAATCCTGTGGCTGTTACTACCCAAAAAGTCTTGGGAGTGTCCTGCTGAATCCTCTCCAATACCATTTTGGGAATCTGATAAGTGACTATTGTTACCTTTTGCCTAAAACAGAGAAGCCTGAGTGTAATTAGACGGAGGGTGTGCACTCTGCCACAAACATGCCTGGGGAGTTTCATGGTGTGATGGCATGTTTACAATTCTGTAATCTTCATCCTATGTAATTTTAAGGATTGTTTTTAAACGCTAAACACTAATGAGTGTCCTGACTTCTCAAAGCATAAGAGGTGAAGGATACATCCCACATCCTTTCTAGCTGTTGTGGGATGGAAGGAAGGGCGCAGCACTGGTTTTAGTAGTCCAGTATGTCTGCTCTGCGACGGAACGTGCCTGCCTCTGTGTTCAGAGAAGTCTGAGTTGTTCCCAGCCTCATCTCAGATCCTCTCTCTGACCTGGTACAGGTAAGTTGAGGACGAGGATTACTTTTCCTTACCTGGAACATCTGCTTCTTTGTGTATGGGTGAAGCTGTTCAATATTCATTTTCTTAGGAGTGGGAGGACTTCAAAAAGAGTGCTGAATGACAGCTGGGCAGGGAAAGATATGGCAGGAATAACATGGGTTTTACTCTTCTGAGGCTTTAGGAAGAAGCACAAAGAAGAACACATTACAGGATTAAGGTATCAAACTTAAATTATTATTTATAATTAACCTTTTCAGGTAAGATTCATCTGTGTACCAAAGAGCACAGCCTTTCAGTTGCAGCCAGCTTTTTGGTTAACTGATAGTGTGAGGCTGTATACCAGGACTTCAGGCAAAGGGACAAGAAGGGAAGTAGAAGAAGAAAGAAAAAAGTATCATGGGAGATTTGGGTAAACATAAATGTTAATGGCAGGGCACAAGGACAGAATGGGTGGAAAGCTGTAAATTCTGGAAGTGGGGAAAAAAATGGGAGGATAATCGAGTGGGGGAGGAGACAGACCAGAGGAGATGTTTGGTGGTGGAGGAGTGACTGCTGAGATAATAGGGTGGAAGGTGGGAGAGATATACAGAGAGCTGGAGTTGGGAGGAGATTCTTGGGGAAGGAAACAGGAGTAAAAGGAAGCACATGTAGAAAAGAAGGCAGAAGGGAAGTCTGGCGACAAGCTGGAGGCTGCAGCTGTGAAAGCCACACAGGAAGCAATCAACAGGACTCCAAGAAGACCAAAGGTAGAACAACAGCATTTACATAAAAGGATAGGTCAGAAAATATCCAGATTAATGGAAATTTCAGGAATATTTTTGTTTCCTTCCTTTCCCTTGTAGCTTTATTTTCTAACTAACTTTAGAGAAGGAGAGACTTCATAGAAAGCCAGGTAAAGAGACTTGTGCCATGGGATGTCTCTTGATTTAGTAAATGTGGGACGTAGCTTTCTAGCTCCTGTCATACTGAGTCACCTCAGGGTCCTGTTAACGCTCTGGGACAGCTTTTATCTTAATTATGAAAGGCCTTGGCAGACAGGCTGCTCACTGTTGCTATTTGCTGTAACTGTCTATGAGGAGGTACCTCAATCTGCTGCTCAAATAAAAAAATTAATACAATGCTTAAAACTTTAATACTTTAATTGTTTTTAAGAAGCACTTTAAACTTTTCATCACTGGTATGATAAAAGGAATCTAGTGAGGATCCCAAAGGACAGGTAGAGGAAGTAATAGCACTGTCACTTGACTCAGGTGTTCGTTTAGACAACAAAATTCTGAACCAAAGCCTGTGGAAATCATTAAAAATCATTAGAAAGAGTCCCATGAATTTGAACAGCTGTGATTCCGCATTCTGACCTGTCTCTGTGCCTTGTGTAAATATGTATAATAAGCCCAAATGGGTTATCTCTAGTATTAAACTCCTTACCGGATTTGCAGTGTGTTGTGAGAATTAACTGGGATTAGACTATGTTTGCAAAGATTTTATGCAAAGAGCAAAGTCAATTAGGCTTGTTCTGGATTGGCAACAGGGACCTGATACATTCCCTCCAAGTGCCAGGCTATTGCAGAGCGCAAGGAGATCAGAAGCAGGGGCTGGTGTTGAAAGGATTTCTTAGAGCTGGACTTTCTTGCAAAGAGCAAAGTGCAAAAGAATATTATCTTTGTCTTATAATTTCTTATCACTCGAGACAGTTTAGCTGTCAAGGAGTTTAAAGGGTCTCTGCAACTTTCTATTTCTCTTTGTGGCTGACGAAAGATCCACTGACTTGTAGGGCACTGGGCAGCCAGGGTTGCTATAGGGTTGCTACAGCAACTTGACTTTTCTGTGAATAAGGAGCTAACTTAGCAGGCTCTTCTGCAGCCCTCCAGTTCATGGTGGCAAGAGTTAGTGAGAGCAGCTCTCCCTCCACACAGGTATGTGACCCTGCTCCTGAACTAAATGCAGTTTCTCAGCATGCAGTTGGACATTGTATTCATTTCTTGTGAGCACAATGTTGCATCCTATTGCTAGCAAAGTGCTCTTACATGCTAGAAATATTAAAAGCAAAGACAGATGCCCTTCAGGCTCTATTTCTTCAGCATAATTCTAAGAAGAGCCCGTTTACTAAAATTTAGAAAAGGTAGATATACTGATAATAAAATTACTTCACTTTTATATTAATATCTTTATAATATTTAATATATTGCTAATAATTCACTGTAAAATTTAATTTAAAATTAATATAGTCACATTTAAAACTGTAACATAAGTTTAGTAATTTGTGAATCATTATCTTATATATAAAGGTCAACCATATCAAGGATTAGATACACTTATTATAAAAAATAAATATGAATGAAGAGAAATATCAACTGTATGGTTGATCATAAAATGCATGTTTTATAAATGTATTATAAATGACCATATAAAATACTATAGTAATTATTGATTACAGGAAAAAGGCATACTGTGTATTTCTGTGTAGATTTAAAATTATAATTCATGTCCAGTAAAGATGCTGTTGTAACATAGCTTAAATTAATTTTGAAATGTAATTCCAGAGATCAGGTCAACAGGTATAGCATAGTCATGTAAATACTAATACCTTGTGGTATTTTAGTGATTTGATTCTCTTTAACAATGGTTACAACAACTATGATATTAGCTCAGTGATTTATTATTTTTTACTTGGCAAAAATGTCCTATTCATAAAAAATGTATAGTCTGTAGTTGTCTAGTTTTGGGGATTTTTTTCTGTCCTCAAAAGGTACTTCAGAAGCACTTATATAATTGGCCAAACCAGGAAAATGATCAGAAATGTAGGTTTCTTCACTTAAATTATTATATTTTGGAACTACTTTTTGTGTAACTGATAGTTATATACATATTTCTGCAACATGATTTCATTTGAAAGAATAATGCCATCTCTTAGCATCAGAAAATGACATAATCTGAGAAGTTCAGGGTACCTGTTAGTTGCCTGCTTCATTCACTTCTAGTGCACAGGAATCACCACTAGTACTTTTTTCTACTACTCTGTTCTTCATAGTTGTTAACATTTCCTAATATGCAATAATACTACACAAATTTCCCTCAGCTGCTGCCAAGGTATCTCTTGGGGCAAGGGTGATTTTATTTTTCAGTTGGGATTTTGTTGTGTGCATTATCTATGTTTTATACTTTCATTGTAGTGATTAAATATCTTCTCAAGAAAAATACTAAAAAAGGAAAAATTCCTTTTTTTGTCACACACACAAGAGTAGTGCATTAGCAAGTAGAATAAAGAAGAGAAAAAGCACAGGAGAATTTATATAATAAAGTTTTTGTATAAAAAAATAGTTTAAATAAAGCCTAGCTTGCCGTATCCATAGAAAAAGGCTACAAAAGGTGAAAACTCGATAGCAGATGGCTCACATTTTCTGTAAACTGTCTGAGTATTGCTTCCTCACCCTGGAAGACCCCCACAGCCTGTACCTCTGCTGCCAGCTGCAGGGGACAAACTGCTTTTCTGAGAGTCTTTCCATTAGCTCCGTGCTGCTGCCACTGCTGTAGTCTCTGAGATTTCCCTTTGAGGGAGAAAGCTTAATCAGGAAGGGCTTTGGCCTGTATTAATTCTCCAGATGATTTTCTATGTTGCGCTTACTTTTGGTAGAAAATATATGTCTTGCTGGCAGAGACCTGGATCTCCTGTTCTCCCTGCCCCAACTGTTGATTCTGATTCTCAAAGTGATGCTGGGAGCATGGGGTTGGTTAAGTAAAGTTTTCTTCTTGTGTTGGCCTGATGAAGAGCAGGCTTTTTTCTCTGGCAGTAGGCTCATGATTTGTCTTTAACGCCTTGTGTTTGAGGTGACAAACAGTTGTGGGGACGATCTTCTGCATGTTGCTCAGACCAAGGATATGTCGTCAGGTCTGGAATATATGAACTGAAGGAAAAGGATGTCAATTATTTGACAGAACTCCTTCTCTTGAGAAGTCACCAAAAAGTTGACCTTAAACTTACCTCTTCATTAATTGAAAAAATCACCTGTATGTATGCTGTTCTTAATTATTACACCAACAAAATTATGGTGTAGTTGGTAGGCAAAAGCTAATGTAAGGACTACGGAGTCATTCATCAAAGCCATTCCCATTGTCTGGGATGATTCACTATGGTGACTATTTCTCAACCAGGTATTGCACCAGTGAAGGAGTTTTGAATTACTCCATTATTCTGTGACTTCTAAGCCAAGGAGAAGAGTTTTGCAAGAAATGGAATATATCCAAGTAGGAGCAAGATTTATTGAATTTCTCTTGACTACTTTCAAAATTTTTCTCCCCTACCATAGAAGCTCCCTCTCTGTGCCCTCCTTAGGTTTCAGTGATAAACATCTCTAGCATTAATAGACTGACCCAGCCCTTTAGGTAACAGATTTTTATAGCTCTTAACTGCTTCAAACTCACACAGAAGCCTGAGTTATTATATTACAGTTTCTGTATTGGGTTCAGTTCTACGAAGTTCCTTCCTATCTATGTTCTGTGTGACTCTCACATGAACCCACAGGAGTGGAAGAATCAAAATCCTCTCTATCCCTGCCCCTCTTGTGCTTTCTTCACCTGTCTCTCCAACTAAAATCACTTCAAAGTATTTTTTTAAATTGTTTAGAGAACTGAGAAAGGCAGCAGTTTATGCATGCACCAGTCAGTGAAGAAGAGATCAGAATTAATATTTCTGGGGAAAAAAATGAACCAAAGCAGCTGCTGGGAAAAATCACCCATTTTCCCCTTAAAGAACCTAGTTACAATTTGACAGAGAAACTCATAGCTTCAAGGAACCAAAGATATCACACTGTTTCCACTGTACTGCTGCCAAGTTGGCTTTAGCCAATGGTATTTTAGGATGTTTTCCGTATCGTCTGAACACATTGAGAATCACAAGGGATGGCACCTTAGGTCCTAACATTTCACAGAGCTGGGAATACTACATCTGGGAATCTAGTGGGTAATGAAGGAGCTACAAGGCAGTTTGAAATGAGTTTTCCAAGTTCCTGTGGTAAGAAATCAGGTATTAATGCATGTCTGGGAGGATCTTTTTTCAGGGGGCTGAAGACTGCTTGCTATGGGTGGTTGGAGTACGCCTCAGGGCATATGCTAGAAAGTTTTGAAGGCCAACACACCTGCAGTAAAAGTCTGTGATGTAAGGTGGTCAAAAAAATGCTACATCATTTCTGCAATCTTTGGCCAAACTTTCCATTAATGTCATGTGGTAAATATTTTGAAGTTTTCTCATTGTATTTTCTTCTTCCTTCACAACTTGTTTGCACTTAGCAGAACCTTGTATAGCTGTCATGGTATTTTTGGTGTGGTGCAGTGATGAGGGGAGGAAGTGAAAGACTTTTTTGAGAGTTTGAGTGGAATTGTTCTAATATTAACCTTCTAAAATTTAAATGTCTAACTTACGCAAGTCATCTAGACCCTCTGCAATTAAAGGAGAGACATCAGTACCCCCAAAGGATATGATACATCCTTGCTGCAGATAAGCATTTAAGGTAGACAGGATAAGTCTGTGGATGTGCTCATACCTCTCCATTGAGGGGAGAGGAAACCAATTAATCTTCCTTATGCCAGACGCTTGCTTTTTACCTAGATAAAGTTATTTGCAACAAATATGTGTAATTAACTTTAAACAAGAAAATAATTATTGCTGTGAAACTATGGCTTTCGTTTCTTTTAGGACCTTAGAGATAAGATATTGAAAGCAAAACTGCAACAACTGAAATACCTTGATACTTTCTTCTTTTAAAGTGAGGTGGCTATTCCTGCCATATAACTGTTCTATCCCTGGGCTTTTGGAAAATGACCTTTTGGAAAGGTTATACAAAATATTAGTCACAGTGAGGGTAGCTGAGACAGAGACAATGAATATATTATTTAGGAAAAAAATATTACTTCTATTTTATTAATTCTATAATTTGGGTGCTATGTATTAAAGTTCACTACAGGCAATACTTGAAGATAGGCCATGTTCACTCTAGGGGAGCCTCTAATACAATAGGAGTGAAGTAAATTGTTGAGGCTGGTCTGGGTGGATAGCTCGTGTGCTGCTTCTTATCCATTATGTGATGTTATGATATACAGAAGGTTTTCATTTCGATAGAGAATCAAACTACCTTTCATGAACATGAAATTTCACTCCCTATGAAGGAACACGCCCTGGTATCTCCAATACAAGTGGAGGGGCAGAAGTCTCATCCAGCTGGTGACATATGGCATATTTCTTCTCTTGATGATTCATCTTCATTGTTCTCCTCAGTTGAACTAAATGCACATGAGTGAACATGAGTGTGGTGAATCAGAAAGAGCTTGTTTGGGGACAAGAGGCACATGTTCTTATTTTTTGTGGTTTTTTTGGATACTTTAAATTTTTCACTACTGAGCAAGATACAACCAATTTTGTGGGGTTTAATAATTGGAGAAGCCAGAGGATCACTGAGCGGTGGTGACAGAATTTTGGGCAGGGAGCGTAGAAGCCACATAATATGATGCTAATAGAATAACCCCGATAAACAATTTCACTGAATCTCACTGAATTTTTAGAGTTGGAAGGGACCATAGAGATCATCTAGTCCAACTCCCCTGCTACAGCAGGATTGCCTAGAGCTAGAGCATGTTACTCAGGACTGCATCCAGGTGGGTCTTGAAAATCTCCAAAGAAGGGGA
>JAOXNO010000001.1:12038737-12056041 GCA_028565335.1 Limnodromus scolopaceus | reverse complement strand
GAAGAGGGGAGATTTAGATTAGATACTAGAAAGAAATTCTTTACCGTGAGGGTGGTGAGGCACTGGAACAGGTTGCCTGGGGAAGTTGTGGATGCCCCATCCCTGGAGATGTTCAAGACCAGTCTGGATGGGGCTTTGAGCAACCTGGTCTAGTGGGAAGTGTCCCTGCCCATGGCAGGGGGGTTGGAACTAGATGATTTTTAAGGTCCCTTCAAACCCAAACCATTCTATGATTCTATGATATGGAAGATGACATTTAAAATAGAAAGCAGCAGATTTTCTGTTAGCTGGAGGCCTAGACCGAATAACAACCTTGCAAATTCTGTGGATGTAATTAAATCTTGAGCAAGACTAAATTGCAAATTAGGGAGCTCTTTCTCTCAGTTATTCATGAACAGTAACAAATAGGAAAAATTATCCCTGGGAGCTTATGTTTTACCGTATCTCTCAGAACCGGTATTATTCTGATTTTCCTTATAACACCTTTCTCTAGGGGCCAGACCTTAAGATAAATTAGCACATATTACCAGCAACTGTTGTTTTCCAATGAGTAATAGCAGACTTTTTTTTTTTTCTGAGACTAAATGATCTTGAAATATAAGGTGTTATATCTTTCAATGATCAAAATCTAGACTCACTTGAAGAATTCTGCCTTTCTGTAAGGCAATTGGGATTGATGAAACTAGGTGATGGTAAGAATGCAACTCTAAAAGGAAAATCTGTCCATGCCTTTGTCATCAAGCTGCTGAAACAAAGTCTTATCCCTTCAGTAGTAGACTGTGGACTGACAGAAATCTGGAGAGACAGACTTTTCATAGGTGCCTCTCATGAGAGGCTGCCATTCCTACCAAGGTGCTGGTGGACCTTGAGGACTTCCTCACTGGCATAGTGCAGAAACAGCCTGAGTAGCTCAAACTAGTGGTATAAAGTCCTGGTTTTGCCTCAAGTGGGAGCCATGGGCATTGCAGGCTGTGATAAAAGCAAAGCACTATAACCTCCTCCTTTGGCACAGAGAGATGTTAGAGAAGGTGCTTACCTCAGGAAGAGTGTCAGCTGAATAGCAATTATGTCAGTTTGCCCTAATGCAACAGAGCCAAAAAAAAAAAAAAGCTTGCCTAAAGTATATGCAATTCTTTTTTGGCACTGGTTGCCACTGACTGGCTGTTTCTGATGTGTTATCTTCCTACCTGCTTCACACTATGCACTTTGTACTTTGAGCTTTGGAATGTGGTTTTTATTCACTCTCTCCTTATATTAGCAGCTCCTCTCAGAAAGATCAGTGAGTCCATTGGGACCAAGAAGTGAGAAAAAACCATCAAGCCTTCCAGCAAGGAAATTTTTGCATTGTTTGTCTGCACCCTGACAAAGGAGAGGAATGGGCTGTAACAGAAATTGTGGGCTTCTCACTGGGGCCATCATTGGTGGTGTGCTGGCTATCTTTGGAGGAGTGCTGATACCAGTTGGAGATCTCCTTATAGGCAAAGCAATAAAAAAGGTACAAGTTTTTTCTTTTTTTTTTCAATGTATATGGTTTGTGGTTATTGTTATTTCTAAATCTTGTGTTCTGTTTCTCCATTTTCCTTTTCTTTTCTTTATTAAACCTAGTTTTTGTAACATATGCAATCCAAACTTCCTTGGGAAGAGATGCTGCAGCAATATTTTTTAATATATTAATTATATTACCATGTTTCATTGCTTGCTTGCTGTCTTTCATGCTGCACATGGAAAGCCAAAATATTATTTTCAAGATGTGTTTTCAGTAATGTAATTTAAAGTAAGCATTTTTAATTTTTATTTTAATGATGTTTGTTTCTAGTTTCTTTATTTTTTTTCTCCATGGCAATCCACTTATTTATTTTTCTTATTTTTTTCTTATTTTGGTACTGACTCCATGCTCTTATATTTATGTACTGTTTACATTATGTGCAAATAATTGAAACAAAATTCTGATGCAGAATCTAATCCTGCACTTACAAGCATTTAGCTCACATCTGTGACTATATGATCCAAGCCAACGTGACCCAAAGGCTACAGGATCTGATTGTATCTTCACATCTCCTTGAATCAAGGAGTGTGAAGAACACCTGAAGTAGAATGTTGTAGACCTGGCAGATGCAATTTTTTCCCCTTATTTTTAGATGATTTTATTTCTTCAAAATCTCATTTTGCCTTTAAAGAAAAATTGAAAATTAATTTGTTAAATCTTTGGTGAAAAAGGTATATAACTGAAGGTCAAAACCATGGAGTAATCTGGAATGAAAAATCCATGGGAGACTGTCCACCATGGAGTCATGGAGTCTCCTTGGGGTCACTGCAGACAGTGTGGGCTCTCCTACAGTTAAAAATCTGGAAGCCTTAAGGTCTTTGCCTGATGGTTAGTCGTCCTAATGATCTAATGTGGCGCTGAAGACTGTGAAGATCTTGGAGATACTTATTCAAAGGCCCTTCTGGAAGACTGCCTTTAAGTCAACAGCTGTTGATGTCAATTGAGAAGGTGGATATATGAACTGTCAGGAAATGTTAAACTGTCTGTTAAGGCCCTATCTAGATCCTCCCATCACTTTTTTTAAAAAACTGAAAAAAATCACTTCTACATAACATTTTGTCAGCAAACTCAGTGAAAACCTAAATGTAGAGGAATTTTCCAATTCTTATTCTATTTTTCATGAAATTTTCAAATCTATAGAAAATAAAAAAAGTAATTCTCACTAGATAATGTCCCACTCACCTTGCAACATTTTACAAAAACATCATACTTTCTATATTTGCAAATAATTTTAATTGATTGACATATTGAGGAAATGGCAGGTTTTCTAGAAAGTACGTAGTTTTAAAAGTGTATATCTCCTTACTTTAAATATTTACTTTGAGTTAATTCAGAGTGTTGTCTTATGGCTTCAGGTATTTTCAAAGCAAATTACACATATTAGCAATGTTATGTGCTCATCTGCTTATTTCTAATAATGAACCAGTTACACAGCACAATTTGCAAATGTCTACATAAGAAATTATACCTGCATGAGTTCTTAGTGCTAAAGTATTAGACAGAGAAATTTTTTCCTCAACCTCTATATAATTTTCTGCATTGTGATTACGTTTCAGATGTTTGTACCTATTTCAAGGCAGCTTGTTTGATATAAACAAAAAGGAAAATTTGTACCAGTATTCATTTAAAGAAGAAAAGAGTTAATTTGTAGAGGCTTTAAGTAAATGGATGGGTTTTTTTCCTTATCACAAGTCATACTAGATTATTTTTTTCCTATTTATCATGCTGACTCTTTAGTGAGACCATGATACTCTAAGACAATTAAGACTATTGCTTTTCAGAAAAGGTATGTCAAGGTGCAACAGGTGAAATATGTCAGCAGTTCAGCAGATGCTCAAGAAGGACATGAATCTAAGTAATTCTGATTTACCAGTGTTAATGAAAGGGCTATAAGAAAAACAAATATTTGTTATTCACTGCAGTTGTATTGAAGATAAATGTAGAGTTGACTGCAAAGGATGCAGGTCTGCTGAGCATAGCATCCTGAAAATATTTTTTTTTCTGAAATATTTCACCTTTGGAAGTGTCATTTTTTAAGGAAATATTTGGTAGAAATAGATCCGTTTCAATGACAACTTTGTTTTGAATTTCTCAAGAATAGAGACTCTAGGAGAGGAAAGAACCCGAGTGAGATGTTCTCTCAGATATGGCCTGTAAGCATTTCTATTTCCATTTAGACTTATATGAGGCAAAGCCTGAACTTGGGGTCCTCACCCACTTCGTGAAAACAAATGTCAAAATGACATATTTTTAATAAAAGGAAAAAACTGTTTCAGATATCACCATTATAAGCAAAATTATGTCTTAAATTCTACACAGTCCAAAGCTTGAAAAAAGACCCTTAGTTGTTCCTCTGCCTATCCTATCTCAGAGTAAATATCAGTTCTTTGGACAAGTTAACAGTGACACAGTCAGTCCAAGTCTATATTTCTAGGGGAAATGAATTTTGCTATAAAATATTATTGCTGGATTAGAGAAACAAATGTTGAATAAATGTTTTTCTCCTGAAGGAATAGTTTTAGGACACTTCATACTATAACAAGTCAAATTTTCGTAAATTAACTTGTTATCAAGATTTAGTCAAATCACATTATCATCAATTTACTCTCAAGCAAGTCTAGTTGAGCTTCTTAGCATCTCCCAATAAATAGGGACAACTTTGATTTCAAAATTCAATGCAATCAATAGTTCTTACTGTTCTTGTTCCGGAAGCCTGAGCACACTTCCCTTAAGCACACATCCTTGTAGCTTACCAAGCACTACCAGCCTCATGTCTTTATTGCAGTCACTGAGAGATGCCTGAGTAAACACTGCAGGATATATTTTGCTGTAAGGCTGATACTGTTTTTGCGGCCAAGAGAAAGCATCTGCAAGCATATAGACAATCTCAGGTGCCCTTAGAAATTTAACAGAGACTCTCAGGGTATAGGCTGTTACCTCCTTGCAGGCTGGTACTGTTCTCCACCCATGAACAGCCATGGGTGGGCAGCCCAAACAAAGTCCATGTAACATGGAACAACAAGAACAACCTCTTCATGGGTTCCAGTTTATTAACATACATCTATGCTTCAACACAAAACACATTGATGTTTTCTAACCCCAGACTGCTTTACCTCTGTCTCACATCTTTTTTGGATAAGCTGTTTCCACTCTTGCCTCTAGTGGGGGACAGGGTTTTAAGGAATTTCAACGTTATATAAATTTTCTGAATCATTTTAGAAACAGTTACTTGAGCAGCACACTCAAAATGCCACCACTAGCAGCAGTATTTTGGCAGGGATCCAGTGAATGAGATTAGTGCAAAGATATTTCAGCTCTGATACTATTCAGGGAAAGGAGACTTGCCCCTTAAGATGTGCCTTTGATTTCAGTACCGAAGGGCAAAAATCCTGGTTTCCCCAAATACTGAATCTATCCAGAGGGGAGACATGCTTTTCCATGAAAGCCTTCGAGGTTTCACTCTAGGAGTGAAACATGAAAGTTTCAGAGTTCTTTACAAAAATATTTTGTTTGTGACTATCAAAACATACTTTTTTTTAACTGACTGCACACATTTCAGTTGCATATTATCATGTTTATTCTCATTATTATCAGACATCATGTCTAATATGAAAAAAAAATCAGAATGAAAGGTAAATTCAAAACAGCAAATCAGAAAGCTTGCATCTGATATTTTTGGAAGGAGATATTTTGGCATGGCTCAATTACTACTCTCTGCCTTTCCCTCCCTTAAAACAATGTTATTTATTTAGGCAAAAATTCCTATCATTTCAGTTATGATAAAACTTACTGTTTTTACTTGATCAGCTTTTTTTTTCCAGCTAGGTCTAACCACTCAAACCCATTGGTAGCTGCCAGAAAAGATTTGCCAGAAAGACTTTTATCACCACATCTCTAAGAGCTTTTGCTTTCTACCAAAGCATGTGAGCTCAGGAGGTTAACAGAAGCCACATAATGTTACTTAATATATTGAATTACTGATGAATTAATAATACAGAATGGTGTATGATTTGCCACAATACCTCACTGCTGAGCTTTTTCTGTACAGTCCTCAGGGTTAGTCTCTACTATTTTTAGAAATAAAGCTATCAATTTTAGCTACTATTTTGTTTAGCCATCTGTGTCTCTACATACCTGTTATCTATCGTTGACCGGATTGTATCTCCTCAGCCACTGGAGGGATAGGAAACACTTCTAATTTAAAATTGTGTTTGTGACTTTCATATGATACTTCTTTATCTAAACAAATGAAGCTAAAGCAACTTGCGGCTCTCAGCAGAACATAAGTGATCTAAACACACATATTCCAGCATTACCAAAGATAAACTTGATTGGCTTCCATAATTTTTTATGATCAAGGACTGAAAAAGGACTAAACATTTTGATCCAAAAAAGCCTGAACAGAAATACCAATAACAATTGGTTATTCATGGATTCACGGCTTTGACAGAGTTGTCAGGGACCTCTAAAGATCATCTAGTCCAACTCCCCTGCTAAAGCAGGATTGCCCAGAGCACGTTACTCAAGACTGCAACAAGGCGGGTCTTGAAAATCTCCAGAGAAGGGGACTCCACGACCTCCCTGGGCAGCCTGTTCCAGGGCTCTGTCACCCTCACCGTAAAGAAGTTCTTCCTCATATTTGAGTGGAACTTCCTATGTTCCAGCTTGTGCCCGTTGCCCCTCGTCCTATTGCTGGAGACCACTGAAAAGAGTCTGGCTTCATCATCCTTCAACCCACCCTTTAGGAACTTGTAAACATAGATAAGGTCTCCCCTCAGCCTTTTCTTCTCCAGGCTAAAGAGTCCCAGCTCTCTCAGCCTTTCCTTGTAAGGGAGGTGCTCTAATCCCTTTATCATCTTCATTGCCCTACATTGGACTCTCTCCAGTAGTTCCTTGTCCTTCTTGAACTGGGGAGCCCAGAACTGGATGCAATATTCCAGTTGTGGCCTCACCAGTGCAGAGTTGATGGGGAGAATGACCTCCCTCGACCTACTGGCCACACTTCTCCCTATGCAGCCCAGGATTCCATTGGCCCTCTTGGCAACAAGGGCACATTGCTGGCTCATGGAGAGCCTGCCATCCACCAGGACTCCCAGATCCTTCTCCTCAGTAGTGCTTCCCAGAAGATCCACCCCTAACCTATATTGGTGCCTGGGGTTCTTCCTCCCCAGGTCCAGGACCTTACATTTGCTCTTGTTGAACCTAATTAGGTTCTTGTCTGCCCAGCTCTAATCATCACTTTAAAACAATAAATGGCTATTTGTACTTTCAGCTGCAAAATAGAAGATTATTTGCTTTCCTGGAATTTAGCTTACTCACTTTTACAGAACGGTATTGTTTGTTTCCTTTAGCTTACCTGTGCAACCCAACACATCCAACACATAAAGGTAAACTAGAAACAACTCTGTTACAGCCTAAAGTATTCATGACACCTCTCAGTTCCCAGAAATGGCATCTGTTGTCCAGCTCCTTTGTCAAGACAGCCACTTTGCCTTACATCTTGTATTTCTTCATCAGTAATCACGATGGCTGAATTTAGTGTAAAGCAATAAAGTACAGCAAGTTTGTACTGTTGACTGCTCATCTTTTCTTGAATTTATGTATTGCTAGTTGACCCACCACAAGTGTGGGGGGAAATTGTGTCAGAAGCAAAAGGGGTTAAAGTTCCCATTGATTTCACTCAGTCTTGCACATTTAGGTCATGAGACGAACTTTTGCTAACAACAGCTAACTATTGCATAAGATATTAGAGCTGATGTAGATTGACTAGGGAGTTGAGAAGTGATTCATATTATCAATTGCAAATTAGTAGTTTCCCAAATTACCATAACTTTCATAATATCACAAAACACGGCAGTGTTACTTGGGGAATATGCAAGTGACCATCATAGAGAGGGATAATATTTAGGGCTGGCCTCACCAGTGATCAGACAGCCAAAACGCAAGGGCTTGCTGATGTGAGGATATTAGTTTTATTAAATGAAGACATGAATAAAGATAGAGATCTAGATTTTCTTCTGCTTTAACCCACCATTTGCACTCTTGAAGTATGTGACAGAGAATCATATGAATCTCCTTTGTGGGAGAAATGTTATTAACAATAATGGCTGAATGCCACCGAAATAATGATCTTGCTCCCTTCCTCCCCCTCCCTCTTTTGTCCTGCTGCTTCCCTTGTTTTAACTCTTATCTGATCCTTCCCCCTACCCACATCACCGAGCCAAGTGGCTCACTGGTAGAAAGGTAATCCAGAAAAAAAATAATAATAAAAAAAAAAAAATAATGAAATAATCTTCCTCCAGTCCAGAGTCCAGCAGGGAGAAACAGCTCCCTGAGGAGTGAGAGCTAGCACAGAAAAAGGGGAAAGCACATGAATCAGGTACCCGGGGCTGTGGGAGCCAACTTGCTCCTTGGGCTGCAGCACTGTGAGGTTGGAACAGCTGTACCCTTGAAGCAACTCCCAAGAGTGCCTACGGTTGCATTAGCACAGAGGGAATGATGGCCTGCAAGTCCACACAGTAACTCCTTGTGACCTGGCTGTCCCATGTACTTAGGTCCCAGGGACCTCTTCATACAATGCCCAAAGTAATTTTTCTCTGTTGGCAATTCCTAAGGGTATAATATGGATGTAATAGTTATTCTTGCATGAGAAATAAAGGAGACCCCTATAGTCCACCTTTAGGTGGACTATAAATTTGTTCTAGATTGATAAGGAAGTACATCATAAAGTGCATGAAGAGGCAGTACAGAAAGTACATGGAAAGGTTGGTCACATAGCCTACAGTCTCAGCTTACATGGAAAGTTGTCTTTGTTGTACTAAAAAGCTGGTATAAAGTCCTGCACACACTCAGCTTTTCCTGCAGTAGCAGAGAGAGGATTAGAGGCAAAGATCCACCCTTTGGGAAAAATAAAATAATTTCCATGGAGAAGGCTGTGAGGAGGTATGTTCCTTATATTCTTCCAAGTCAACAAAGTCATAAGATGTGATCTTTGCAGAATAAATATTTTTCAAAGTGCCCAAAATGTCTAAAGCTAGAGGCGGGCTGGGGACTGTTTCTGTGCCTCTCCAGGATGCGAGGAGAGGTCCTATGGCTCAGGCACTCTGAGCAAACGCTGCAGTGGCGGGGTAGTTAGCATATCCTTCTGGGCTGTTATAACCCCGAGCAAAGTGTTATAAGGGGAGGGAGGAATGGATGGAAGGAAAAACTTCTAAGAAGTAACACTGCTTTAAAATCTGCTGTCACAAAGTTGAAACTTCGTTGTTCACCTTTGTGCCTGTGCGTTGTTGACTTCTAGAGAGATTAGTTTGTCCTCTTAACAATGTAGTTGCCAGGAATCCATAGCCATTTCCCTACTCCAGTACACAGAGGCAGGAGTTCAAATCCTGGCATCTACCCCATCCCAGGACCCTGCTGAGTGCAGATCACAGGCAGACTCTGAGCAAACTGAGTTGCACCTTTCTTTGTATCAGTCTGCTTCTCCCAGATCCTGTGAGCAATTGCGGAAATGGCAAAGGTGATTTCCCAATCGTGAACTTTTCTGTCTTCACCAAGGAGGTGGTCCACCCCACGCTGGATCACAGCTGTGATAAAGCCGTTGGCCTCCTGAGGTTTGCAAAACAAGGCTGAAGAGAATTATAGCTGTCGGGTCTGAGGGCAAGACCTCAAGCTGGTAACGCATTTGCTGCCCCAAAGTTTCCTTCCCCTCTCACACAAATGCATGTAAATTATAGCAGATATTCAGACAACAAGCCCAGTGCTTTACACCACCAGCAAGGCATCTGCAACTCCGCCATACAAACAGGCTTTCCACAGACAAAGCCCTGACTGTGTTATGAGTTCTCCAGGACATGGTACTAATTTCTAACTGCAGTGGTTCTTAATTGGTAGTATCTTTCTTTGTTTTGGATAGCGCTTGCTAAGCAAACTCTAGAGGCAGAAACTTAAGTTAGAAAGAAAAACTAGCAACTTGTAATATAAAATGTCTTTTCTTGCTATCTGGAGGGGTTCCAGCCGTTTAATTCCTGGGACTCTATGAGCTGTGCAAATTAACTCATTAATATTGCACCACTCTAATAAAAAATCATTTTATAAGTTGGAGCCAGGCAACCTAGATTTTTTTTCTTATAGAAAAACTTTTCTGAATTTTTACCACCCAGAGAAATAGTTACATTATCCCAGGGCTTTGGGAAAATCATACAGAAAAAGGCCTGATGTAGACCAGTAAATTAGGCATTCCCCTGACAATACAGGGAACATACCTTCAAACTCTCCTCACTGTACAGTCCCAAGGACTGAACAGACATTTACCATGTTATAGCTGAGTGCCACAGACACAAAGCTGTTGGTTACTCTAGAGTGGTTCCTGATGTCGTGTCTTGTCCTTATAGCCATATTTTGCCCTCATTCCCTAGATCTGGGAAACTTTCCTAACATAATGTTATCAAAACCAGAAATATTTCTTAGAAAATCTCAGTTTTGGTGACAAGAATTTTCTGACAAAAAACCAGTCCTGCAAGAACACTATTTGCTTTCTCTGGGTGCAAAATGATAGTGCCTGAGTAATGCTCAGAGATAACTCTTGTTTCCTTCCCTGCATTTTTGCAAGTGCATGAAAAGCGGTTTATGGATTCTAAAAACTGCTGGGTATCTTTTAGTCATTCAAAGATTTTCTTTTTTCCAAATAATCAGCAGATTTGGCAAGTAATTGTGAACTAAGGCCTGACCACAGCAGTAGGAAAGTTTTGCCACTGGCTACAATAGCAAATACATCAGCTTTGTGGTCACTTGCTTTAGGGGGACTCACTTTTGCTGTCATTGAGCAGGAATGTCAGGTTGCCTTCAAATGTTGGCAAAAAATGTGTGCTATATGCCTCATACTGATGATAAAATAGCTTTTTAAATTTCTGTTTATTTGGACATCTACAATCATCTGGAATGGAAATGCAGCTTGTCATTAATTTTTTTTGTGGTTAACTTTAGCCTTGATTTTTGTCTTTTTAGGAAGCTGTCATTGCAAAGGGTACCATTGCTTTTGAAAATTGGCTTGTGCCAGGAAGTTCAGTTTACAGGCAATTTTGGGTTTTCCATGTGCAAAATCCTTCAGAGGTATTAGACCAAGGAGCACCTCCAAAACTTGAACAAAGAGGACCGTACACATACAGGTAAGCAAAGACCCCTGAATATGTGACCTGTCATATCAGAAGTCAGGGAAAGTTCTGCTTAGTTAAAATTTTTTTTTAGAATTCTAGTGTCGTATTTTAGTCATACTTGACAAAAATGCCTAAATTGCAGCTACACACAGCAATTGCAAACACTTCCTGTGTTGGGTCTCACATTGGGAAAATGCATATAGAAATAGGTAATTGGGTGTGAAGCTGTTTGCTCTTGTGAAAAACGATTGCTTATCAGCAAGGTGTTTGCCACAACAACACACAGACACGTTGCATTTGTTGCTGTGCAGTGTTTGACAACTTTTTACATAGAATAAAACATGCCAGATGCTCTAAACTCAAGAGATTATCACCCATGTACCACTCATATTTATTTTATTAATGTGTTTTGTTTCTTTGCTCCTTGTTTTTAATCTATGGTTTTTCCTTGTTAAATTTTTCCTCTGAAAAGCATTCCTTTTTCAGAATGTACTAGCTAGGGCCTAGGCACAGCAGTCCATCCCCATTCCAGGAAGCTATTAATTGTTTGCATAATTTTAAATATGATGTTGACATAGGATTAGTTGATGCTTCCTGAGCCATCATGCCCAATCACGCCCAATTCACTGACACCCTTGTTATGAAATTGCTTTCCTAAATTAATAAGATATTTCTTTCTTCCATTTTGGAGATGATATTGTATTTGCAAGATAGTTTTGGACTGCAGCATCTAAAACTGAGGAGCTTTGATGCAAAAAAGATTATTTATTTCTCATTGGAATACCTTGGTTCATAATGCACCTGGAAAGATGTAAGAAAGGGTTAAACAGGAATCAGAAAACAGCCTGCTTTCTCAGAAACACATCTCTGCCAGAAGCCTAGATGAGACTATGTAAAAAATGATGACTATTGCTCTTCTCACTACTGCAGTCATCCTCACCTGGGATATTTGGTCTACCTGAATCACAATGACACTGGGTCTCTCTCTCTCTTCCTTGGCCTTGAAAATGCAACTGTCCCAGGGATTCTGTTGGGATATGGGAAACCTTGTTTTAAGCCTTTTGCTTCCAGTTAGAAGTAACATTAATTAGAAAACAAACCTCCTAACTTTCAGGGAAGTACTCTGCACATTAGGCTATTAATTAAAATGGCATGCACACAAACCAATCTTGAGAAACCAAGATCCATCTGCTTTTAGGGCAAGGCCCGCCTGCACTGGCTATGTATGTACCCTGGGGAAACATTCTCTCAGCCTTTTGGTCAGATTGCGAGATCTTATGGAGTACCCTGAAGATTCCTTCTGGGATGGAGCTGGGATAAGCTTTGTGGACCCACAGCATAGATTAAGTCATGATGCCTGGTGGATGCTGCCCCCACAGAGGGGTTAGGAAGAGGATGGGGACTTGAGCTGAGCTAAAACTAGAACTTCAACAGCTCAGAAATTTGTACCTTAGTGATCTGCTGACAGGATGTGCTTGAGAGGCTTATGAGAATCTCAGTGGAGCTGAAAGGCTGCTTATAAATCTCCACATGCATATGAAATGTTATCAAACTGACTCCCATTATGGGTTTAACCTATAATCTATTTTGTTGTAACACAGACCTACCAAATCAAAATTTAAGAGTGTTTATTAATGATTTATTAATGATGTCATCCCCTTCTAATTACATGCAACCATGAGAAAGCTTAGAAAGAAAAGCGGCAAAATATAATTAATTTAAAACAAAATATAAAAAGATACAAGGTTCATTATTGAAATAACACTAAAAAAGAAATATTTGTTTTCATTTTAGTATCAAGAAAAAAAATTCCATTAGGCACTAGGGAAATATTTCCAAAAGAAAAATATTTTACAGAAAATAAAATTTTTTGCATATATTCACATGAAAAGTTTAGAATTTTTTCAGTGGTTATAAAACGTTCAACATTCACCTACAAAAATATCCATCAACTTTTCAGAAAACTTCTGTCAGGCATGCTTATGCATTGTCTCTAAAATCAAATGTTAAAAATTTTCTATTCTTTTATTTTGTATTTCAAGGGTGCGATATTTACCCAAAGAGAATATCACGGAAAACCCTGATGGCACAATATCCTACATGTTGCCTAACATTGCTCGTTTTGAACCTGATATGTCTGTTGGGACAGAAAATGATACCATCACGTGCCTCAACCTTGCTGTTGTTGTAAGTAAAGAAAGAAGACCATAAGGTCCTCATTTAAATGTGGAGACACTGGTGGAAATAGGGAAGAAGTTAGTGTTAGTAATACTGAAACTGCCACAGGATAGGTTTCCTCTCTATGAACTCAGATGTCATGAGTGTCAGCTATGCTGAGGATAGTTGTATTGCTCTCTTAAAAAAAAAAAAAAAAATCTGAGGACCTATTGCATATATATAGGTTTCTTTATATTCCCAGGGTAATCTTAACGCTAAATGAAAATTGACTTGTTCCTGTCAATAGAAACAAAGTCATGAGTTTGGATGAGATGTATCAAAAAGCATCCTTCTAGTCAATTTTAGTACAGGGATGAATCAAGAGTTCGTGGATGTATTCTCTTTCTGTGTGAGGTACAGCATGAACATTATAAATTGGATTTACTGTACTCTTTCCATAATGTCCTCAGTCCTGTTTTGCAGGGGAGGCTGTATTAAATCCCATGCTCAGTGTATGTGTGACCTTACTGCCCCAGCTGCTTGCTCCCCATGGTGCCCCGTGGGCATGGTGTCCTACCTTAGTTCTTCAAAGACAAGCACGGGGATCCCCATCTAAAGCAGTGCTAGAGGCTTTTCAGTCCAGTGTTTTTGCATTGTCACAGGCTGAGAATGTTTGCCCTTGACTGACATTTACAGTTTTCGTATTAATACTCAGCCCTGGTTGTGCTGCCTGATTGTCTTGCACTAACTCTGTGGTGTCCATGTGTGAGTGTTCAGGATCACTGTGAGAGGGTGGGTGTTAGGGGCAAAGTGAAGAGATGCTTGGTATTAACATGACATAGAATCATAGAATCAATCACAGAATCATGGAAGAGAGCATGTTGGAAGTGACCTCAAAGGATCATCTGATCCAATTTTTTCTGAGAAAGGGAGCCTACACAAGATTTGTCTAGAACTGTGTCCAATCGTACCTTGAAAACCTCCAGCGATGGGGACCCTACGCCATTCCAGTGATTGACTGTTCTCACTTTAAAAAAATTCTTTCTTCTATCAAAATAAAACCTTTCCTGGTGCAACTTGTACCCATTGCCATTGTCTTCTCCATGTTATGAAGAAAGAGCCTCAACCCTCTTTCTAGCCAGCCTTTAAGTACTGGAATATTGTGATGAAGTCCACGTAAGCATTTTATTCTCTAGGGAGAAAAGACTTGCTAAATAAAGGCAAATTACCTTATTCAGACCAGATATATTCTGCCTGTGTCCTAATTTAGACCAGCATCTCTGGTTTGGAAAGCTGTTCTTGTTTCCTGTACTCAGTCCTTCATGTCACAGTGTTAACTAACACTGCTCAGCTCCTACAGTCTGGACTCAGTAGCTCTTTATGAGTCTAAGCATAGACACATGCCTGGAAGCAGTCAAGTCAGGGGAGATGGGCACAGAGGATCCAAGGCCCATTTTTCTGTTCAGAAATGAGCTGGTGTAAGCCCAAATTCCCAGAGAGGCTCAGCGTGTCTCGTTTGACAGCACTGACTTCAGTGCAGTAGAGCCCACTGTTTATATTGTAATCTTGTCATCAAAATGCTCACAAGGAATTCAGACAGATGTTTTCCACACTCTCTTAACTCTGAGAGGATTCAACCCACATCTCCTCTGTCTCATAATCTTGTCATATCCATGCTTGCTGCTTGCTCTGTGTGCAAGTTCAGAGAAGAGTGGAAGATTCATGGGGTTGAGGAGGGCAGAAAATGAGAGGAAAAGAAACCCTTCCATTGCTATCCCCATAGCACTGAGTACAAAGAGATGGTCTACTGAAGGCCTGAGTGCTTGCTCTAAGAGAATGATTCGGTTTTACATGGATTTACTTATGAAAATTGTTACAATTTTCCTGCTTCAACATAATTTCTGTTTGCTTTCCGCAAGCTACTCGTTGCCTTTAGGGACTCGACTTTGTGTTTATGCCTCTGGGAACATTCATTACAATCACTGGCGGTAAAGCTACATTATTCTTCATTGAATTAGGAAATTACATCCATTATTTAGAATTAAAGCCGTTCAGAAAGAAGGACTTGTTTGTTGCAAATATGTTTTCTTTCTAAGTAATGAAATAATGGAGACTGAGCACTTGGCCAGCTTATGCAGGATACGGTCGTTTTGATGCTAGCTTAACGGCAAATCTAAACCACTTATCTAAGCCAATAAGTAACAAGGCTTGTACATATTTACTTAGATTTACTTAGATGTTTATAATGCGAGTGAGTCTGAAGTATGTGACATATGGAGATGACAAAAAAGAGGTAGAAAACCAGAAGTGGCACAACCCATGTTATACAGATGGGGGGTTGAGATTATTACTTGGAGATCTTAAAAAGCTGTCTGGCCGTGGTCCTGGGCAACTGGCTCTTGCTGGTCCTGGTTGGACCAGATGTCCTCTAGAGGTCCCTTCCAGCCTCAGCTGTTCTATGATTCTGTGATCAGGGAAGATCTAGCGAACTCATGTAAGCAGTAAAGATAAATTAACTGCTTTTGTGTAAGTTATGTCCAGTAATTGTTTTGTTAAGGACTGTCAGTTTTAAGTAAAAACTTAACTTACATTGAGCTGCAACTCTAGAAACCAGCTTTTTTTGGGTCAAAAGATAAAGATAAGTTCTCAATGAAAAGAACATGCAGAATTTTATGCTAAACATTAATTTTATTGCTGTTGCAGGCTGCACCCGCCGTGTATACAAGTGGCTTTATGCAACTACTATTAAACACTTGGATTAAATCTTCTAAGTCACAGATGCTGCAGAACAGAACAGTGAAAGAATTACTGTGGGGATACAAAGATCCCTTCTTAAACAAGATCCCCTTCCCCTTGGACCCAGTTGTGGGAGTGTTCTACCCGGTAAGTGAAACCAATGAGGAGGCAAAGCCTTCAGTTACCATTCTGTGAGTAAAAATTAAGGCAGCTGCTGTGAGGAAGTAGTGACAATGCTACAGTCTATTTCAGTACTTCTAACTGTTATTCCTTCTTGTGTCTGTTACAGTATAATGAGACATTGGATGGACTTTACAACGTCTATACTGGGGCAGATGATATTAAAAAAACAGCAATAATTGAAAGCTATAAAAACAAAAGGTATCACAGCATTGTATAATTAAAGACCATACATATTTGCAAGGTACAAATTTTAAGGCTTGATTAACTAAGAGCTATAGACAAATGGAAAATTTTCAAGAATTCAAGGAAAGCTGAATGAAGCACTGGGCTTAGCAAAACCACCTCTGTCTTTCAGCTATTCCTGATTCTGTTAGGAGCACGGATGAAAGACAATTATTGATTCTTTGATACAAGTAGTTACTTCTGTTTTGCACACTCAAGTAGCTAGATGCCTTTTTTCTTATTTTAATGCTTCATATAGTTTATGTGAATAAATGCATGAACATTTCTACCCTCTGATTTTGCTAATGAATCAGGCTTATACTGGAGCAGTTATATTTAGCAGTACAGTTTATAATATACTACATGGAGTGTGACTTTTTTTTTGTTTGTTTTAAAGGAATCTTTCCTACTGGGAAGGTCACTGCGATTTGGTTAATGGCACAGGTGAGCCTATTAGAACTTTTTAAAACTTCAACACATTTCTTGATATTGTAAGAGAGTAATGAGATACAATATTTAAGTTAATTCCCCTGGGCTTTGAGAGTTCTGTTATTGTTATTCTGTATATTTGATGTCTATATAAATACGAATGTATACATACTGCTACTACTATACATGCCGTGTGTCTTTTATAATATATATTATATAGTATTGTACAGTATTTTATATATAGATTTATACACACCCTCTTCAGCTAGAGAAGATGTGGAAGAGACACAAGAAAAGAATCCAGCTCTCTGTTTCTACCAATTATCTTTATGGTACAATGTAGCTAAGATTCTTTTTCTATAGAAGTTGAAAAATTTTCTTTACATTCTAATAATGTACATTCATTTATAGTGTTGAAAACCAAAATTAAACGCACCAGAATGGACAGAAAAAATTTTTTACTGATATATGAAAAGAAATTGAGGTGATAAGGAAGAAGGCTCTCAGAGAAGTGGAGGCCACTAGCAGGTGAAAATCGATAGAGAAGTAGTTTAGCTTGGGATGGATAAACTAGAGGAATATTTTTGAATTTGCTTTTGGAATGCATATGAAAACAGATGAGTTGTTTAAGGATACATTTGTTCAAGGTGATATTTTTCTTCCAACTGGTGAAAGTGTAGCTTTGAGGACACCAGAATCTGTTGAGTTGAGGCTGGCAGATGTCATGGCAGAGGGTTCTGTAAAGAGCTATTGGCCTTTAGTGAGCAATTATCAAAACAGGAAGGTTTTTGGGTTGTGTTTATTTTCTTTTTCTTTTTCTTTTTCTTTTTCTTTTTCTTTTTCTTTTTCTTTTTCTTTTTCTTTTTCTTTTTCTTTTTC
>JAOXNO010000001.1:12010570-12036481 GCA_028565335.1 Limnodromus scolopaceus | reverse complement strand
GATGATCTTTAAGGTCCCTTCCAATCCAAACCATTCTATGATTCTATGATCTATGAAAAACATTGAGGGCCATAGGATTTAAAGTCTTGAACCTCTTCTAAGATCAGGACCCAGCCTATAACCTGCCTTGTTTGGTCTAAGAAGGCAATTTACCCCTCTGCATAGATACAGCAGGGGCCAATTAGGCCCATCTTTGGCATTTCTACAGAACATCCTTTATGCAGAACAGGAATTACTGTCTTCCACTAGGTACTCAAAATTGTTTTCTCACAGGATATTTTAACATATTTTATTTTTATGTATTTATAAACAAACAAGCCTGCTTCAGGCATCCCATACTGATGGCTTTTCAGCCTGCTTCTTCTGCTGTGGCTATCCAGTGTCCCTGAGTTCTCCAGTGGGATTGCTGAAAGCAATGTTAAAAGATTTAAAGTGCATCGCAGTGTATTTACTTTGGGTGGTTCGATCCCCATATTTATTTTGCTGCCTGGAAACAGCTGCTTCCTTTTAACTAGGTTTAAAGAGGGGCATTTGCTTTGCAGACTGTTTGTTTTTAAAGACCAGTGTTTTTACATGAACTTAAAGTTCTTTTTGGTTTTTTTTTTTTTTTGAAGTAATTGTATCCCCCAAGTGGAAAGCATTTCACAAGTCATGGAAAAGGGAATTCTATGCAGAGGAGAAATGATAAAATTCTTTGGAACTATTGCACACAGTTTGAGAGATCGTTTCCACCATTTAATTGCCACAATTAACGAACAATGAAGAAGGATGGTAGCAATCACCCAAAGATCATGCTGAAATGGGGTCATGGGAAATGGTTCTGTCCATGTTGCAAAACCCAGAACCCTTCTTTGGTTTGTCTGCAGTACAAAGCGCTGCCACCCTGGTTGCGTTACTGTGTTACAACCATAGCTGCCTATCAGTTGATAATATATCAGCAAGATGCAGCTTAAGCAGTATTCTGAGTCATATGCCATGGAATAAGGTTGTATGCAGAATGTTGCCTGCATCATAAAGCTTAGATTAGTATCATCAGCTCAGCAAAAACCTATAGCAGAACTGAGTTACACTGATAAGTATCTCTACTCTAGTCTGAAAACTTTCAAAAATTTCATATCAGTGAGTGCAGAAGTGTGTAGGGAAAAGAAGTCTTAATTAATTTGTTCGTTTTGTGTATTTATGTCTCCCTTTTTGTGCAAATCCTTTTGTGAAAGTGTGGAATATCCTCCACTACAGAGGAACGCCCCTACAAACTGTTGAACAGTGTGAAGGGAGCCTGGACATTGGCTTCCTGGAGTATCTGTTTCTTTTAAGAGACAGACAGTTGGGGGAAGCTTAAGGAATATTGCCATGAGTTCAGCTTTTTAATCCAAATGACTGAAACTTTTTTCTCCTCTTTTATACTCAGATCAATCTATGGAGTTTTCCAGGGCACGCAGAATGTGAAGGGAATCCCACTCTACCGTTTCACAGTTCCTCGTGAAGCATTTGCATCACCTGCTGAAGTCGGTGATAATTATTGCTTCTGTAAAGATCAAGTCATATCAAAGAACTGCACAGTAGCTGGAGTCCTAGATATTAGTGCCTGCAAATCAGGTATAATAGTGACACGGTACTGCCAAACAAGCTGTTTACCTGGGGAGAAAGCACACGTCCTGTAGCTCAGGTGTTACTTTAAGATCCAGGACGTTCATGTGTGTGAATTCTTCCACAGATTGCCTGCGAGACCTTTCACATTTCTATAGCCTCATTTCCCAAAATGAGGACTAGAGTATTTCTGTATTTTACGTAGTGCTATGCAAAGTCGTGGTACTACAGATTGTACACTGAAACTGCAGGAATGTATGTATAGAAAGGAAAGAAGGGGATTCTACAGGCACTGTATTAAAAACAGAGATAGTCCCTGTCCTTGTATTTGTGATAATCCACTCACAATCTGTGTGTGTTTGTGTGTACACAACTATACACACATTCAGAGATTGAGAAACACCATTGCCTAAGGTTAGCATTAGTTTAACAAAATAAATATATACAGAGTCTGTGTTTGGTGCAGAGTGGACTGCATGGGTTCCCTTCAGGCTTGGTTTCTACTAAAACAAGATCATAAGGGTGCGGGGAAACAGCGACAGTCAGGTCCTCACCTCACTGTGAAACTGGGAGCACTGTCAGCTCCGCAGTGTGGATGAAGACAAGCAGGATTTATAACTACAAATTAATTCACTGTGCAAATTTTCGTAGGCAGCAGAATTACAGAAATGCTCAGGTTTTTAGGGTGGTGGGACTATTAACATTTTTATCAGGACTGTGTGTCTGTATAAAAAAACTATATTTGCATGGAAAATGGCCTGAGAAGATGAGGACTGAAACCAGGCTTAATGATTCAAATGCGTTTGTTTTTTTTCAAATAGGAAAACCGGTATATATCTCTCTCCCGCATTTTCTTCATGCAAGTGATTCTGTATTGCATGATGTTGAAGGCATGAGCCCAAATGAGAAGGAGCATGAGACGTTTCTAGATGTAGAGCCTGTAAGTCCAAATATTTAATAATTGTAACTCACTAAACTTGCCATGTTTAAATTTAATTACAGTACAGTAGGTCTTTTACCAGAGGGACGAGCAGAAGATACAATATTTTCATGCTTCCTTTTGCAAGATCTGCTCACATAAGTGTTACAGTTTTAGCAGGGGAATATTAGATCAGAACTTTGTCTCACTTTGACCTTCAAAGTCTGGAAAATAGGTTTTGATTTTTCCGTTTTGGTAATGTGGTATTAAATAGATTCTGCAAACTTTGAAGTATGCTATAGCTTTTCTATGACGTTCAAGTACTTCTTTTCTATGAAAGTTCTTCTGTTCCCTCTATATTTTTTTTTCATTTTCTGTAACTAGCTATTTTTGTATAATTACTATCTCAATTGAAATTAAATAAATATAGATCAGTTTATTTCCAATAAAAATGCTAGAAGTCCGACCAGACTAGACCAGAACAGATCTAATACAGTCTTTGTGACTTGGGTTGTCCAACAGAACTCCGAAACTGAATGAATTTATGACAACTTTGATATTGATTGCCTCCAATTTTACCTCTACCTCTGTTCCAGTGATTCAGATTCTTAACTTTAAGTGTATTTACCAAATTTTTTTCAATTGTGTGATGAATTCTAGGGTATCAAAATTTTATTTAGCTCTGAATTTGGATGAAAAGGTAAAATTCAGAATTTTGCACTAAAATATTTTTAGTCATAGAATTTGACAGTTAAGATATGTAACTTCAGCAAAGGGATCTAAAGTTAGATCTTTATTTCTCTTTATTTGGAATAGAGATATCCACCAGAATTTCCTAAATCTGATACGAAATTTTCAAGAATCACTCCCTATCTCTTTTTTTTAATGGAGGACAGAGGGGAAAAGAAGGAGATGAAGAAAAGACATGACCTTTGTTTTGATATATTTGGGGTTTTTTATCCTCATTTTTAATTGCAAATTACAAAAGTAACTAGGGTAAAGCCACAAAATCAGAAAACAAACTTAGAACTTTTATGAGAAATGAGAGACCCTTAGAAACATAAAAGTTTCATAAAAATGGAATCCTTCAAAACGTAAGGATAAGATAATACCAAATGCTTTATGACACTTCATATTCTAGGCTTAGGCATCCAATTCAGAAATTTAAATTAATGTATTGGGTTGTTTGTTTTGTTTTTTTTTTTTTGTTTTGTTTGTTTTTTGTTGTTTTTGTTTCCTGGTTTTAGACCACTGGTTTTACACTACAATTTGCGAAAAGGTTACAAGTAAACCTCCTTGTGAGGCCTGCACCAAAAATTGAGTAAGTACTACTTCAATATTTTGTTTTAAAAAAGTTTTTTCAAGAGGGCTGATTGGTCTATGAGACTGTCAGTAAAAATGGCTGGGAAAAGAAAGAAGAAAAAGACTTTCCCAAAGCCTTTTTGTCTTTCTTGCAAAAATTTAGGACATGACTTTTCAGCGAACATAAATTTCAGCAAAAGAGCAAGCCTTCTTGAGCAAGGCAGTATTTTAACACACATTTGATTTCCCCACAGAAGCTTACAAGGCAATATGTTCTTAAAAATAACACTCTTACAAAACCCAAATGGGGGCATGAGGAGGAACTAGAAGGCAAAATGTGTTTTCTGAAACAAATCCAATGAGAGAGAGAATTCATGTGTGCTCTGTCACTAGATGGATTTTATCACAAGGGTTGATGGGTCTCTAGCTGTTTCTTTTCTCTTCATTGGCCAAAATGTAGTTGTACAGACAGCATTTGGGGATCCTGTACATCTGTCAGGTGAACACCACACAGATCTTCAGACCCTCTCACCAGCACCACGCTGTGTCCAGGCTTTCTTCTTTCTGACTACTCACATATGGAAAACTAGAAAGAAAGAAATTGTTGCCTTATATGTAAAATGGCAGTTATTAATTATAGGCTTATTTTTTTTTTAAAACAGTAGATCTGGAAGGTTAAAATGTAGTTAAAAGACAAGAAAAATATTTAAATAGAGACTGAGCTTGTGTACCAAACTAAAGGTAACATACTGTACTTCTTTTTTCTCGTTTCAGAGCTTTATCAAAAGTTAAAAACCCTTATATTTTTCCTCTTCTTTGGCTAAATGAGGTTAGTATATTTTTTGTCTATTAATCTTCATTGTTTAAAAAAACAAACAAGAAAAAACCCCTGACATAGCTTTTTCAGTCTTGGTGCCCTGAAATTGGGCAATTAAACTCATGCTGTGATTTGCACACACCAAGAATATATTCAGCAAGTGAGGGCTTGTATATTCCCTTTCACTGACATTTTTCTTGCACTGTTTCAGTCTGCTGTTATTGGAGATGAGAAAGCAGAAATGTTCAGAAATAAAGTCACCGGTCGGGTCCAGATGCTGAGTGTGCTGCAGATGGTGTTAATGATCGCAGGTTCTGTGCTGTTCGTTGCATTCATGGGTTCCTATTTCATATGCAGATCAAAGAAATTAAAATAAGTAAGTAAACACTAATGGCTCAGTTCTCAACAGTAACTTTTCCTCAGGGTTTCAAGAAGTTCAGAATCATTGCTCATTTAGCTGTTCTTATTTTTCAAGTGCTAGTAAATTCAGAAGTTGTTCTGTGGGAAATCATCCAGATAATTTATCTAATGTTTTTCAAATTCTCTTCCCAGCCTTAATCTTTCAGGATGCTCCTAATGCACCCAGGTGAGGGTATTGGGAACTGTATCAGAAGAACAACATTTATTTTTTTTTTGTTCCAGAACACAACGTGATTGTTGTGGGTTTATGAAAATAGACATTTTATCCAAGACTGCTAAACTGTTCTGAAGTGTTCTCTAGTCCTTCTCTGTGACAGAGGCCACAGATTCCTGGCCATAGAGCTGCAGATTCTTGTGTTCTTCCAGCACAATACCCCTGCCTGGGGTTCAGAGAACCCACTGTAAATGACATGTGTTATCGAGTGTTGGACAGGGTTTCTCTCTTCTTTCTCTCAGTCATGTATCACTGTCATGTTAGTCTAAACATCTCCTGGACATACCTAGCCTGCTAGGACTAAATATACTCCCATCATGGGTAGAATAACCATTTGGTGGATTAATGCACCAACATCTAGGGAAAAAAAACCCACGTTTTTTTGGAGTGTTTTAAAAGAAGTGCAGATACATGAATGTTATGGTGAAAAGTATGCTGTAGTAAAGAGATATTTTTAAGAAGATTTACCTTTTCA
The DNA here is from genome assembly GCA_028565335.1 of Limnodromus scolopaceus. Lineage (NCBI taxonomy): Eukaryota > Metazoa > Chordata > Aves > Charadriiformes > Scolopacidae > Limnodromus > Limnodromus scolopaceus. The sequence continues at coordinate 12,030,747 of JAOXNO010000001.1, read as the reverse complement.
CAAGCTGAATTCTGATTTTATTTCACTACAGGTAACAAAAGACTTCAGAGGTAGGCTATGTTTCATTGAAATTTCAGCCAAGCAGCATGTCAAAATTCAGAGACAAAGGTATGATTCAAGGCACAGCAGTCCACATGCTATGGAATTCAACATGCTTTTCCATTTTGAGAAGACCAACTCACTAACCCAAATAAGCTGATGTTTCCAAAGGTCCACACTTCCGACATCACTGAAGAGGCCACCATGGAAACTGTGCTTTCAAATAATTTTGATTATTTGAACCTTGTTACAAATTTTAAATGACATTCAAGCAGACTGAAGTTGAGATGCAGTTGGATTTTAGTCCACTTTCTGACGTTTATGCAACTTGCTACTTTTTTTCTTCTGGGATTTGCAAGACAAATGAAAGCTGTTTGCTGATGTTCTGTCTCTGAGCACAGACTGGGAATGACAACACCTTTGAGCTCATGCTGTGCTCTAGATGCCCTCATTGCAATGTTTCTTTCTGTTCCTTCAGGGAATAGAAGCTGCTGCAATAGAACTGCTCTCTGTCCTCTATTCAGGGATGTGAATTGTGTTGAATGTGAAGTTTATTATGTAAAGTTACTAACTGTAATACATGAAGTTAATAAAAGACTTACTAAAATACGTGTTTTATACATTTTATATGGAGATGGCTCATAGATACACCACAGTCATTCGTGTGTTAATGGAGCTCATCAACATTTGGCTCTACGGCTGTTTGTCAATCTGAGCTTCTCCCTAACCTACTCCCTGACTCCCAACCTGCTCCACTGCTCTTACTGTTGCCTCCTGTGTGCTTTGCTTTCTGGCTGTTGCTTGAACACCAGCTTCTGCTCTGCCCTAACCTCACTTTGCCCAAGACCTCCCTTAGGGAATGATCTCATACATCCCCTTTAGGGTCAAGAGAAAATATTCCAGAATGCTCCAGACACAGGAAGGCCTGAGATAATGATTTTGATCAAACATCTGAAGGTTCCACTTTCTTGCTGTTGAAGAACATAAATGAAAACAGGTAGCCTCAGTTCTTTAGTGATAAACCGTCTGCCACGAAGAAATTTGTACAACCATTTGTTTAATGAGGTGCATCAGCCTGTAGACAGGTAGCAAACACTACCATCTGCATAAATGGCTTAATTTTTCATTTAATCTGAATGCTGAATCGTAGAAATGAGAGTCAATGGGGCAGATATTGAGTGTCGTGGGGTCTCTCCTTTTCTCATGGACTCACTGAATTCAGAACAAGAGCCTAAATTCAGCATTTTTTAACATTTCTTCTTGGATCTTTTGTCCCCTTAAATAAGAGCTGCAAAGACAAAGGAAGATCAAAAATGGCCAGCCTCTCATAGCCTCGTGTTTGGAAATAGTGCTACAATGGACTTTAAACCAGGAAGGTTTGTCTTGCTAGTAAAGGACAATATCTTTCTCTGGGTATCTTTAGTAAGGTGTTTTCACCCTTTGGAAATAAAGGGAAAACCCCAACAGACTAAAATGCTGGTTTTTTAATCCCCTGTTCCTTGTGGAAAAAAGTTTTGTAGCTATCAATAGAACTGATGAGTCACAGAAATCCCAAGAGATTGTTCTAGAAGGCAAGGTCCATGTACATTCTGTTTTTCTAGCCATAAGCTGGGAATGCAAAGTAACAGGACAGGAGATGTGAAGAAGGCATGGCACCCAGGGGAAGCTCTGCTCTCGCTTAGAGAGCCAATGCATTTGATTACTCACAGTGCTTGCTAGTCAATAAAATAAAATAAAATAAAATAATAATAAAAACAGACCTCTCATGTCTACATTATTGCTGGTGTCATATGTGATGCTCTGTGTTCATATTAGTTTGGGGACAGTTTGACACAATTGAAGGCACCCCTAGAGTCCTATGGCCTGGTCAAAAAAGTACGAGGACCACTAAAGTCCTTGTCCTCTGAAGCATGCACAGCTCTGCTGTGGTTCAAGAACTGACACTAAGTTTTTATACTAAAACTATTATTTTGTGCCAGAATGCAAATGTGAGATCTTTTCACCAAAGGAACAACAGCTATGCTCCTGTCCATTTTGACACACTAGCATTTCAGCTTCATTTTCTTGGGCTTCAAGTCTGTTGTCAGCAAGCTAGCATTTGCTCTACTGGTGGTGTTTAGTGCTATGTGGTGCTCCAGCAGCAGTGATCCAGCAAGTCAGGCCATGATTTTAAATGTCTCAGGGCCCAATTTTGCATGCACATGAATATGTTTGTTCATATGTATAATCTCATTGATCTCAATGTAGGTTTGGACTTTTAAACTGTGTTCAGCATCTAGACTGCGCTTGAATTACAATTAGTAGTTATTTTGTCCAAAGCATTGGTTGCAGTTATTGTTAATTCATGTTATTAAGCTAATGTTAAGTATTTAGACTTGTTCAAAAAGTGCAGGATAAACATTTTTTAAAAATGTTAATTAACTCAATACAAATAAAATAAAGCTCAAACTCTTCTTTCTGAGATCCTTATGTCTAATTGTAAATAAAATCTTCTGTGTTGGATAATGAACTCCTTGTGTTTCTTTTCTTGGTATTTTGAGCCTGTTTTCTTTTCCCAGAGATTGATTTTATAAACTGATGAATAACCAAGCTTAACGGCTAACCTTGTTATGTCATTGTAGTCTGGCACATCACAGCTGCTTAGAAGTGCGTATCACGTTTCATGTTGCCTCGTGATATATTATAAATACCAGTGACATACAACATTTATGCTCTGGATTACAAAAAGGAGGAGACTTTGTGGCCAGAGCTGAGCACCAGCATGTCTACAGCAAAGAAATTCTAAAACAATCCAAGAAAACCAAGCTCAGAGAGAGACCTGCCGTCAGCTCCCTTGAGCTGGAGGTGCTGGCAGGATGGCATTAGCACATCCAGCAGCACATTACAACACCCTTTGCTGGCTGTGCTGGCCTGGCAGGTTAGGCAGGAGGCGAGCCTGGCTATGTTCACACCTCATGTTCCACAATCACCCCAGGCCCTTGTGGGTGAAAATCTCTGGTGAAAATCAGATCTGACCCAAGATCTAACAGCCCACATGCTTACACCCCAGAGCAGGTGTGCCAGCTCTTGATCTCTAACTGTAATTATGCTTTCAAAGACTTTCTTAAAACCTGTTCTTCTCACCTAACCTACCTGCGTCTGTTAAGGTAATGTAAACATGCTACTACACCTTGAAAAAGAAAGAAAATTGGTGTTTTCACTGATGTTTCAACTGTGAGACTAGGCAAGGACTTGTTTTATTGATGGGTGTACACATCAACAGTATTTAAAAAACCAATAAATTTAATAACTAATAAAATATGTTTACAGCTTTTTTTTTCCAGTAGTCATATAAAACTAAACCCCAAATAGGCAAATGACTCACGCTTACCAAATGCAAACTACATTTATAAATAGATGCTATTCATTTTCTACTCTATGTCGACTGTTTGCATACCAGATATCCCCGATTGTCTGCGGTGACACCTTCCCCCAGCAGTATCCAAAGGAGCCAGGGACTTAAAGGTCATCCAACCAGGGCCAGGCTGGGACCTTTCTGAGCTCTACTCTGTAAGAAAAGAAACCAAATGCTTTGCAGCAGGCGCCACCCAAAGGGCATACAGTTTTTCACAAGTTCTCCTGCTTCGTTTCAGCTTAGGCAGTCAAAAATATTGCAGGCTAAAATTCATTATTGCTTCCACTCCCAGTTGACATCACCAGAAATAATTACATCACTTCAAAAGCAGCATGAGAAAAAACACATCCTAAGTGTCTGCTGAATCACAGATTTTCGGATGCAGAACTAAGACAGAAATTTTGATACACATTAATATTCTGCACTGTTTTGCTAAGGCTGGGGTTTCCCCTGAGTTCTGTGAATTGGTGTTTTACAAAACACGTGCTTGATATAACCAGGCACACCCATATTTATCAGGACCTTATTTCTTGCCCAGCATCAGGTGTGTAATACCAAGGATTCGTGGACAAATCAGGACTTACATATAGCCATGGGTGTGCTCTTTTATGTGACTTAGATTTTGGATGCACCTTATACAAATTTGCAATTTTAGCCCTAACAGAATATTTGTATGTAGCACTGGGAAAGTCTCATTTTTGCCCTCAGTTTTTCCTCCCTTATTTTTCTAAATGGAAAGCCCACACATGTGAAAGCTTTTAAACATAAATGTCTTCACTGTTACTTTCATTCATGACAGAAGCTGAAACATGATTGGCACCTCAAACCAGCAGTGAAAGGTAAAAACCTGCTAGAGGTGTGGGTACTTTTGGGTACTGACATATAAATACAGGTATTTTCTGTGTTTTTACCACCGAGGTGGAAGCATATCCTTCTCTGTGCATTCACTCTTCAAGTCCAACTATTTATCTTTGCACTGGTCAAACAACAGGCCTGCTTTGTGAAATCATAAGTTATCACTACAACTAATGCACATGGGGACACACACGCGTAGGCTGACTGTGATGCGGTAGCAGCTGCATTTTATTCTGCAGCCTTGACAACCTCAGCCCGGTTGTCTTCAGTGGGATAAATTGAAGAACACTACTGACATTCATGGACTCACCCTCTAATTATTTCTATTTTTTCCTACAAGCAATGGGAAAAAGAACTAAGAAAGAACTTTTGGCAAAGCATATATTTTAATTCAGTGACAAGTCAGTGCAGTTAAGAAGTTAATTCAGGAAATCTATTTCAGCCACCATCTAATCTTCTGAACAGCAGACAGAGACTTCTCTAAGCATCCGGGAGCATCACCTGTTTTGCTGAAAGGATATACACGTGTGTCTCCTACATAAGATCATTTGGCAGTTAGTACAATCCTGAAGCAGCCATATCGGACAGATGTACTCAATGTTTCTAGCAAAAACAAGTAAATAATAAGTAAATACAGTAAATAATTACTGTAAATAATAAATAAAATAAAAAAATAAATAAATATTGTAAATAATTTCTTCCTACTACCTAGTCTAAATCTCCCCTCTTTCAGTTTAAAACTGTTACACTTCGTCCTATCACTACATTCCCTGATAAAGAGTCCTTCCTCATCTTTTCTGTAGGCCCCATTTAAGTAGTGGAAGACCTCTATAAGGTCTCCCTGGAGCCTTCTCTTCTCCAGGCTGAATAACCCCAAATCTCTCATCCTGTCTTCATGGGAGAGGTGCTCCAGCCACCTGATCATCTTCGTGGCCCTCCTCTAGGCTTGCTCCAACAGGTCCACGTCTTTCTTATGGTGGGGGCCTAAGAGGTGGATGCAGTACTCCAGGAGGGGTCTCACGAGAGTAGAGGGGCAAAATCACCTCCCTCGACCTGCTGGCCACACTTCTTTTGATGCAGCCTGGGATGCAGTTGGCTTACTGGGCTGTAAATGCACATTGCCAGCTCATGTTGAGCTTGTCAACCAACACCACCAAGTCCTTTCTTCAGGGCTGCTCTCAATCCATTTTTTGCCCAGCTTGTATTTGTGCTTGGGATTCCCTGGTCTACGTGCAAGACCTTGTGCTTAGTCTTGCTGAACTTGTTGAAGTTCTCACTATTGCACAAAGGATGATGAAATAGTTTTACAGGCACAAAGATTTATTTGTGGGGTATGCAGCAACTGTAACAGTAACTCTTCCATTTGGGCAGAAAAAAACCCAGCAAATATACAAGGGAAGGAAGGGGAAAAAAGAGAAGGAAAAAAAAAAAAGGGGGTAATGTGTTCCCAAGTGGCCAACTTGGATGACAAATGACAGGGGTCTTCTAGATGACCACCCTCTTCAGGGCCTGCTCTCCAGAGAAGCATTCCTCCAAATACCATTTTTAAAGTAGCTGCAGTTACATCTTGATCTTGCCATTGCTTTCCCTCCCTCAATGCACCAATAGAGTGACACATGCTTCATTCTGGAACAGATTTTGCAGCTCTAATTGGCTGCTGAGGCCTTGTGTGTCTACATTACCAGGAAATGTTAATTGTCTATCTGAAAAATTCCTACCTACTATACTCTACTTGCTCCCTAATATATGGCTTTATAGTAAAAATTATGAAGTGGGGAATGAAATGTAGAGGGAGGAAGGAAGGGAACTCACATGATGATGGCAATGACTTTCAACAAAACCCAACTGAACACCAATAACAGCAATTTTTGGGTGCCCCCATGCAAAACAATGAGGGTAAGAGCTCTCTGGAAGAGCAGGACAGGGAGAACAGATGCAGATGCAGGTAGGGGTGTTCAGATCGATGGTTACAAAGTGAAAAGCAGGCTGCAGTGCTCCACAAGAAGGATTACAAAACTGAACACAGCAGGCCCTGGGCATTGCACATGTTGGGGCACCAGGAACATCATATCACTAGGGAGTTTGTTGCACATCAGCCCCTAAACTGTTCACTGCTTATACCCTACCAAGTGTAGGTGTGTGCCACACATGAGCAAACAAACCTGAGAAAGCCCAGATGCTGTGAACAGTCTCAGTTGCCTAACCGTATAAATGATTTTTTATTAGTTGCTAGTTCAGCAAGGTTTGACCCCCATAGAGTCCATATCATACAACTCATCATTCATGGATATCTCAAATATCCCAGAGCATGTCATGTGAGAAGTTTTGTTAGATCATTCTATAATCTCTTTCCATACCTGGGCTCTTTAACACGGTTGCTGGGCTGAAAACACAGCATAAGGAGAGGTGATGAGTACAGGAGGCCACAAAAGTCATGTAGGAGGCTGGTCACCAAGACTTTTTGACTGGCTGTGGCAGAGTCAGTCCGAGACAGTTGGCCTTTGCATAACCACATCTCAGGCATACAATCCTCCCTTGCTGAGCAGCCAAGTTACCTTCTTCATAGATTTGGGACCAGGTACTTGAAAACTTCGCTGTTGTTGCTTCACACCTGAGTCCTTGTATGGAACTTCCCCTAAACCTCTTTGTAGGCAGAAGAGAGAAATGAATGAAAAGAATACCCAGCTAAATTATTCAGGAGCAGGTTTCTATTAACTTCTCTTGCTAATCTCTTCTACGTTTTTTTTTACAGACAGTTCTTGTATGTTCCAAAACAGTCTTGAGGAAGAAATGCTCTCTTGCAGCCTGAAACCCTGAATGGCACATTTAGATATGAAAAAGCATGTTTACAGTTTCAACTATATTAATTATTTTGGTCCACATGCACCCATGCCGCAAAACTTGGGAGTGCAACACACCTGCCAGAAGCATCAGAGATCAATGGTTTATAACTCCTTGAGTCACTGTTCGCAGCGTAGGAGTGATGTGCAAACCATGGAGCAATCAGTGAACAATTTCGAATGAGAACTAAGAGTTCCATATTTGCATTCTATCTGCAAGCAAATATTTAGCTGAAAGAGCTGTGCAAGGCTTACCTGCAGCTTGTTCTTTCTCTGTTTACAGGGTGGGGTTACCCAGGGCTCTTCCCTGGGTTCTCCTACACTCAAGAAAGGGTAATGGAAGGGGTGAGACCTTCAAATTTCTCTTGCTGTTCCCTCACAACATCGATTCCTTCACCTTTAGCAAAAGAAGGAAGGAGACTGGAGATTTCTATTAAGAATTTCCTACTGCCACTACATAATAACCCTCCAATCGAACATTTCTGAAAACCCTCCTTACTTTTAGACTCGTTTAGTGCTGTGCATCTCAACTTCCAGACCTGGCCCCGCAGTTTCTGCGATGCGCACTAGATGGCAATGCAATATCTAGGCTGACTCCCAGATCCTCCCAGTCTCCTGCCCAGCGCTGCTCCCGCCGTGCCGGGGTTTGGGTGGATACGCTTGGACGCGGTGGAACTTCAGCTGGGGCCCCGTTCTTTTGCCTTAATCCGGAGCATTAAATAAGCATTGCGTCACCGCCTCACACAGCTTGGTAACGTTGCAACAGTTACCTAATTTGTTCATATATGTTAGTGTGCATTTTCCACAAGAAATTGATATTATAGGGAGTAGGTTTTTTACGGTTGCATTTCAGCATGTGAAGAAATGGTGAAATACTTGAACTCGGAGAGATCACATACTCCCAGGCCTGCAAACAATGTAAAGATGCTCCAGCAGCCAGCTGCTGCAGACTCTGGTTCCTGTTCAGAGACCAAGGCTGGCCACCTCTGATGAAGGACACAAGAAAATACGCAAGACCTTCATGCTCAGCAAATCCAATTGCTGCCCTTTACCATACCATCAGAACTACAACTCCCACTTTCTCGAGTCCTCCTTTTTAATATCCCCGTTCTTCATCCAGAAAACTCACCTTCCTTGATTCTCTCTGCTTCCTGTGGCTATAAGGACATCTGACCATGACCTCCTTGCAGATTTGATCTCACTTTTACTTACAATGAATTGGCTCTGTACATATTTGTGTCATTTTTTATTTAAAATGTTTGCTTAAGTATGGTTACAGCTTCCCTCCCAGATTTGCTGTTCTACATCAAGTCTCTCACCATGAAGCGATATACTACCTTCATTGCAGGACATGTTTTGTTTGTAGAGAAAGTAAGTTGTTTTTTTATCTGTGAAGAATACACACATTACAATCAAAGTGGCTAGATAGACAGTTTTAAGTTGAGATAACATGTTTGCACCAATAATAACAATATCTAATTAGCAGGGGGCCCATGATAGCAGTACTGAATGACATATACTAAAAAAATAATGTAAACTTCTGATTTGACTTTGTAGCCTACCTTAAAAAATGTGTCTACATGGTGTTCAGTAGGATTTTCTGAGTGAGCAGGACACAAGCCATTTCTGAACCTCATTGTCAAGCTAATAATACAAGCTCTGTGGAGAACCAGCGCCTCAACAAGCTGGTCAGGTCTGGCTGAAATTACGGTTAGACCACTATTCACCTGTGTCCATTATTTATGGAAATAAAGTATTTATCCATCTTTGTGTATTTATTGTCTTTAATCATAATGTATGTATAATTCCTGGAGTTAGGAAGACTGGATAGCAGTCTCTCTTTTATTTAGAAAATCAAACTTATTAAAAAAACACAGTATATGCTTTTCCTTACATAATCATGTTTTTAAAGCTGAAAATATTAAAAATATAAACGTTCTTTGAGAAGACTATTGAAATGATTTCTCAAAAATAAGTTTCTCTCAAAATAATAAATTTTTTAAGAATTGTTTGCAATATTTTTTTGGTATTGATGTAATTCAGGGAAGAGATGAGAAATTTTTGAGTCCCCCCTGAAATTCACATTAAAACTGAATATATCATCAAAGAAGGAAAAATAAGGTTTTGTTGGGTTTGATCACCCTGATTTCCAGAAATTATTATCCGTGGATGTGTGGGAGGGATGATATATATATAACTATGTTTGCTTTTATATATAGTTACTGACCAAAAGAGAAATGTTAGAGTCTGTGCCTGACAACCAGTGGGCTATGATCTCTCATCCCAGTGAGATGACATCCTAATACCTAGGTGAAAGCAATTCTTGTAACACTCAAGAGATCCTTTATAATGATAGATGCTCAGTTTATTTTTGAAAATCAAACAGCTTGAATTAGATGGACAGAGTCAGAACTAAGTTATTGCTCAGAGAAATAAGGACCAAGATGTTATACCAGAAGTTATCTCTGTGGCTAAACAGACAAGGTGCCAAATGCTGGGCTTGTTGAAGCTTCCCTCTCTGTTTCTATTTGCAACAGGCATGTGTGGATGTCCTGAAGGTATGGTTTCAGTTGACTGGCCTGCATCTGGTATGATAAGGAAACTGAATGTAAGTGTGTCCACTTCACACTGTATGTTATGGAAGTTTCTGGTAACAATTTTAGGATGAGGATTTAATCCTAAATTTTATAGTAATTTAATATAAAATTTCTCTTATGGCCTTTTCATATATATATAATTACCGCATTGGTCTTTTCACATATTTTAAGCAAGAAATTTCTACCTTTGACTGCTGACTGAATTCAGTTTTTGGCACACCTGCCCTTCACTGAAGAAAAATGAGTTTTAAATAGCTTTATCCATACAAACTGAACTTGGCATGGAGATGATCCTGTGGGGAGCTGGTACCATAGTGAAGGCTTTTGTGTTTCTGCATTTTAAATTAGTTAGAAACTTCCATCCATTATCCAAATTAGCTCTGCAAATGAGCTTTGCAGCAAGTCTTGCCCGATTGAAGCTCGGCGTGTGGTAGCTTGGTGTCCCTGCTGAAGACTAAGCCTTCACACAGAGTGCCTGAAGGGCAGGGAGAGCATTTCCAGGTCTGAGTAGGTGGTGGAGGCGTGTTAAAATGACAGATATGCAACGTGTACTAAACTTTCTCCATTATTGGCTTTGCCAAAGGAAATTTCATAGGCAGCTGCCATCTCATGAATTCATCTCCAGCTGCTGACTCACCAGGGAGCACGCACAGCTGCTGATATATAAAATGCTGCCTTTTGCTACCCCTGTCCCCATCGGTCTGCTTCCTCCAGCCCTCAGCGGTGGCTGCTGACAGTTCCTCCAGTCAGGCCTTGACAATTAGCAAACATGCAAAAAGCTACATTGTGAAGGAGACAGTTGCTGCACACATGATCATTACCATGTACTCATATAAATAAGAACAAAAAGTAAAATTGCACCACCTGATAAGGCTGGGACTCTTCATTACATCATCTGCAAACACACCCATGACATTGTATACTTTGTCACACCCTCCTCACCCATTTCTTCTGCTTTGATATCCACCCATTGCATCGATAATGACTGTTTTCCAACGCCATGCACAACCCTATCTGAAACCCTCAACTACTAGGGGTGGTAAAGTCAGACAACTGGCAGTGAGGCAACAGAAATCCATTTGAGAAGACAACACATACCATGGCCTTTCAGCTGGGCATGGCACCACAATCTTGACCAACTTTACCATCATAACTCAGACCCATATACTCAACTGATAATGTCTTTAAGTACCCGCCCGCCCCTTTGCTTGAAGAACTCCATGCTTCAGTGCAAAAAACGTGTGCCCAGGGCTTCTCCAGATGGGGTATTAGTGATTTACTCAGTGCGTGCCAACAGTTTGGTCAAAGGATGGGGCAACACATCAGTGCAGAGAGCTGCAGAGCCTGAGGCTGGGTGGCCGTGGCGCGTCAGCAGCCTGAAGGGGCCCAGCCCTCCGCTGGGGAAGGGCACAAGCATTTTCAGGTGACGTTGATTTCTGAGCTTTACAGGATTAGGAAAAGGATTTGAAAAGAGTCACAGATCTCTTGGCAGGATTGAGCCCTGTTAATAACTGTAATATCACAGGATAAAAAGCTTTTACTAATTTTCCAGGCCATGATCCCAGGCCTTGGTGCTCGCAGGTGGGCCTCAGACCTGCAATTCCCGCAGGCAGCACTCCTGTATTCCAGAGCTTAAACCTGCACATCCAGGGCATTTAAACCCCAAATGTTCAAGGAGATGTGGTCATTGAAGTACTGCTTACACCTATGATTCCTGTTAATTTTAGTGGGTCTTAAACAACAACTAGTCAGCTGCCCTTGCATCTTGGATCCGAGGCTCAGGTTGCTCTGGTTGTAAAGAGCCCTGAAAATGTGACCCCAGGGTGATCAATCATGAGGCCTACTGGTACCCAGCTAACCAAAAGAGTGACTGATGAGTATAACCCAAAGCTAGACTATAGTGATTGCCATTTAAATAACACAGGTTTGGATTGCAAACCATGCGTGAACTACTGCAAATGACAACCTGGTCTGCCTTCAAACAGGTGGCCCTCTCCAGCTCCCACAAATTCAATGGAAATTTTTCCATTTGTGCAGTCAGTGTTGGTTCAAGACATTTTGCCCTAATGAAAGGTTTCTTGCAGTTAAATCTTTGTCTCAGAAATGAGCTTTGTCTCGTTTCTGTGTTCAGAGACTGAGGGTTGCAAACCAGAAGGTAGGAAAGCAGCAAGCATTTAGCAAAGTTCCAAATAATGCCTCTCAGTAAACGTTTTTGCTCTTTCTTGTATGCATTTTTCTCCTGAAAATCAATGGTTTGTAGTCAAAAGTTAATAGATGCACCAGCTTTCAGCATCTGGAGAAATCATAGTCCAAAATAAATTGTATGCTTTACATATTGTTTAGCTCTGGTGTGGTCACTTGATTCCTGAGGAATGAACACATTATGTGTCTGTAGGAGAAACTCTTCACCCTAAGAATGCAATCTAGCAAACACCAGCTGTTTAGGGTTTTAGCCAACAGAACAGGAGGAAAAAAATAAAATAAAATAAAAAAGCTAGAAAGATGTATTTACAGCTGCATTAGCACTTAATACCATAAATTTCTTTCAGACTCAGAACAAAACTGACCTTTAAGAGTAGCAAACTTGGACTATAAATGCAAAACATGGCCTGATTATGAAAGCTCTGATATAAAGCAGGTTTTATTCTTACAGTGCTTGTCAAGCCCTTGGCTTGGAACTGCAAAGCTCTTTGGTTGCCATGCTTTTACAGGCAGATGATAAATCTGCCTGCTTTGTGCAGTTTGATATGACAGCATGGCTCGTGCGATTCTTTTAAGCAATGAAAATATGCCTGAGACCACAAGATTGTGTCACAGATAAAGGAGTTCCCTCTTGCATTGTTTTTTTCACAGGGATGTTAAGGGTATTGAAGTGCTCCTGGCTTATGCACATGTGGTCACTTATTGATTAGTGCTGTAGATCCAGTTACAGCAAATGACATTATGTGCCCTCCTCCCTAATTACTTAATGAAATCCCCTTGGGCTGCAACAATTTCCATATCAAAGTGGGTGGTTCATGCATACTTATAATGACTGGAGCTGAAGCAATCCTTTTAAAAGCAGAGGCACGAGGCCAAAGGCCACTTCCTGCAATTAAATTAGACAATTTGAAATCAAGTTGGATCAGGTAGGCGTCTGTGGTCATAGAGGTGTGCTGGGTAGTGCGAGTTACTTTGTCAGAATTAACACTAAGGTTTCAGTTCTCTTCTGTTTATAGTGGTCTGGGAGCTGGAAAGGGCGGAGGAGGCAGCTCCTGGGAGCAGCTCCCCAGCAGCATAGAGAGGTCAATGATCATCCAGGCATACCCACTGGAGTCGAGCGACTTGGTCCTCACTGCAGCCTTTCAGCTGTCCTGCCCTGTGACTCCTTCTGCCTCTTACCTGCCTTTGCTGACCTAGATGGAGGCTGTCACTTGAGTGTTTGAACAGGGAAAAGGGCAAAGGACCGCTGCTCTGGCCTGGATCCTCTAAGTGCTGTCACAGTGCAATATGGAGGAAGTTGATACTCTTCAATTAGAGTACATCGCCATTCACCCAAAGCTGTGGGAAGAGGGGAGTGAACCCAAGGCACTTGCTGTGCATGTGTCCCAGTGTGTGCCCCTGAGTGAACTGGCATGTATGAGGTCTTTCAGCTTATCCATGGTGTTGGTGTCACTGCTCTTCCTCCCTTCCAGTGCCTGACTCTTCAGTCATCCCAAGGGGCAGCTGTGCTGAGGCTTATCTCACCTTACGTATCTTTACCACAGGTATTATACCAGCACATTATACCTTTTTATACTTAATGGGCAAAAAAGAGGGATTTATGAGTCATGATTCCTCTTAGTTTAAGGCTTGTCTTGAGATATACCACAAATGACAAAGGCTTATTTCTAAGCCTTTGAAAGAAGTAGCTCATATGAAGGCCTTCCCTCATGACATTTGGTGTGTTTAGGGCTGCCCAGCACTACAGAGAAGGTTTGGGGTTTTATTTTGGAATTTGGAATTTATTTTGAAATTTGGAATCTTTCAAGTTGCTATGTATGCAATGGTATCTAGCCTCAGGAGCACTATCTTTTCAATATGTCACATCTGTCTCTGGACATGTAAAGCAGAACTCCCACCTCACCTCAGTGACACTTCCTGTCCACAATCAGCTAAGCTTCATCTGCCCACATGTGAGCACACCAGTTAGCTAAGCTCTTGGGAGTTTTGAGGATATCCACAGCAGATATTATTCTGATTACAAAGCATGAGCCTGTAGTTGTTCTCAGACTACATGCAACCCCAGTTAAACACATCCAGAGACAGAGTCCTTCCCTCCTCCCTTTTCAAACACAGGTCATGGGGCTAACTCAAATGCCAATTCAATCCTTCTGAACCAGAAGAGATTTTAGTTTCCTTCTCTCAACCAACTTGAGGTTAGCCCCCCTTGTTGCAACTTGGACATGGGTATCTAAGTTTCTCTTGCTGATGTTGGTTGGCTTTGCATGGAAAAGGGAAGAAAGGACAAAAAACGATCTCATTGTGATCTCTTTGAGAATTGAAACCTCCCTTTTGAACATGTTGCACTGAAAATCCAGCCCAGAGCCTCCATCATGGAACAGCCCAACGCTGTGGCCTGGGACTTGCTCAACATCTCTCTTGCTCAAGGGGAAGGACTGAGAGCAGCAAATCCTACACGAATGAATCAACAAGTTCTGCATTCACATGACAGGTCCTTCTTAATAATTCAAAACTTACTCTTCCAGAAAGTGTGTTAATGTTTATTTGAAAACCCTTTGACCTTATAAAGGTATTGTTTTTCTCAGTAGACAGGGCAATAAGTAGCTGCATCAATATTTACCTTAACAGAAAAGCCTTTTCTCTGTATCAGTTCTCTTCATTTTGTGTTTTTGTTTGTTTGGTTTGTTTTGTTTTTTTTTCCCCAGCTCATGGGCTGCAAAAAACCATCTCTTTATTTCTTCAGTTTTCAGATTGGGGGGAAAAGGGAACTTCCTGCTATTTTTCAAATAGGCAACCACATCCATGTCAATGTCTGACGTGTGATCAAGTTTCTCGTGTTGCTGGAAGCTGCTATGCGGTGGTAGGCTTGCTGCTCCTGCAGGCTTTAAGGCAATCAGCTAGAACATATTAGCAAAGGTCCAACTCATCTTCCCAAAAACTAGTTATAAAATACCAGCAACTCTTTACTTACAAGCAGAATATGAGGACTCTATTGGTACACATTGTGATTATTTGCTATAACTCATTTTTCAGCAGTTCAAACCCTTTTTTTAATCTTTATAAAAAGGTCAGTATGCAATTTGGGGTCAGTGGTGATAAGAGAAGTTGAAAATATTGGAGGTTAAATGTCCTGTGAGACTTATATTTTCATTTCAGCTGTTGCTGTGCATGTGTAGCTGTCCACAGAATAGAGTGTGAGATCTGCGATGACACATTCTTTTTGAATTGCAACCAATTTTCTGACCGGCCAAATGAAAATATAAATTCAGGCTGTGCTCAACTGTCCCCACAGCTCTCCCATATTAATTACATCAGATGTTTCTTTGAGTAGGTGGACCCCAGTGAGTTACAAACAAACAAACAAAGAAAAACACAGAACCACCCTGCAAAGACAGCAGAGAGACCAAGGGTCAAGATTTGTGGCAGCAAGAAAAACTAAACTGCACAACTGGCACAAATTCCTACATCAAAGAAGACAAAAAAACCCCCTTGGGAGATACAAAGCATTGGTGTATTGCCAAGCAGCTGTACCCGATGGCATGGAAAAGATTTTTAATATTTTTTTTTTTTTTAATTTCTATCCTTAAAATCAACTCAATATTTAGTTAATGAGGCACTGTTGATAGTTTCTGGTCCACGGGTGGACTGTAGAACTGACTCATTTTACAGTTTTTAAGTGTGGAGAGGCACACTGCAAAACCAAGTTTTAAGTACTCTCTGATCAGCAGTAAGGAGAATATGAGCCATATGCTCGTTAATGCGATGCAGAAGCATATTCTAGCACCATCTAGCCAACTTCAAAGGCAACTTCAACTCAGCAAATAGGCCCTGACTGTCACATGTCATCAAACCGTCAATTGACCGTGTCAGTATAGTTGGTGGACTAAACAGCACAGTTACAGGACAGCCAACAGGGTTGCAAAGTCATGCATGTCTCCCAGTTTGGTTCATGGCTGCATCTGTTTCTGAAAAACTGTCGTCCTCTGTGTAAGAGAGAACCTCCAGTGAAGAAAATGTTTAGCTACCTTACTTATTACTCACTGTGGAGGAAATAATCCGGTTATTTGGGGATATCAGTGATTTGGGATACAGAGAAGATGGAGAGGAATAAAATTGTCACAGTGTGACTGAGATTTGTCAAATTAAATCAACAACAGGGTGCACTTTAATTTCTCTTTTACTGCATAATGACAGAATCTGTACGGGATTATTTAATTCTGATTTTGGTTTTGATTTTTTCTATATACTACAGAACTCATTTTTTTTCTCTGGTTATTTATTTTTTTAAAATATACCTTTAAATAATTCCTCACTACTTTATGTTTGCAATTTTCTGGCTTTGTATATGGTTACTATGGCCATAGTAACCTAAAATAAATAACACAGAAAATAAGTGTTCTTCTCAGTGACTTGGAATGAATTTATGAACAGAGGATATAGAGCACCCACGATCAGGTGGTGAGAAAGAATTCAAATGCAGAAGACCCTGGACACGGCAAAAAGGAGGCTGATCATGATTCTCAGAAAGCCAAATCCCACAGGCCTTATTCAGCCCTCACTCATCCAAGCTGAGTAACTAACATCAGTAGGAGTTTTCACTAGGAACCTGGCTTAAGGAACTGACAAAGCTAGTACATTGGACTGGGCTGCAGTTTAATGTGTCTTTAAGGAAATGCTTGCCCAATCTTTGCTAGGATCTGGGGATGGGAATTGCTAGATGATGCCTATGTTGGTCAAGGAATTTGACTCGTGATAGTTTAGAGCACAAGACTCATGGTAGTTTAGCAAGTCTTGAATTCTGGTTCTTTGGTGAATTATATATTTCCTGCTCTTTTCCAGTAGCTAAATTACAAGTTCAAGGTATGATGTATCTTAAGGACTGTCTTGTTTAGTGAAATACAGGTGTGCAGCATGCAGAAAGCATTACAGAAATTATTCTCCCATCTTACAGCTGAGATAGGTCACTACCAAGCATTATTTGCAAATCAGAGCTCTCCTGGTTATTGCACCAACCTTCAACCTATTGCACCACCAGCAGTGCTACTTCTTCTTTAGGATGCCCATAAGTCCCAAAGCTGCCTTTGTGCAACTTAGTGCTTTATCTTAGTAAAGGGACTTAAAATAATGGCCTAGATCCTATGGTTGCTTTGCAAAATTCTGGTGATGAAAAGCAGCTGTGAACTGACTTTATCAACCAGTGAAATGGTGTTTATGACTGTTTCAGCTTTCTGGGACAGCACAGAGTAGCTGGAGTGAAGCAGAGGAGAGGCCCAGAGTTGCCAGTCTGAGGCAAAGGAAGGGGGACTGCACCATCTCCTTCTCTTCCCACATGGACAAGTAAGGCAAAAACTGGTGTAAATGGGGCCGGGGGAACATGGAGCATTTGGTATGGCATGCCACTGTCTGCCACACTCAGCTCTGCCTTAACAGCCAGTAACAGCTCAGTCAACAGCAGTTACTTCAGAGGTTTCCCTCAGAGTGAGATTTATTCTTGGCATTCAAACCTGAGTGCTCTCAATGCAGGAAGACTTGTACCATTTCCAAGATTTCTGCTGGCTGACTTTACAGTTGGCTGGAGGATGCAGGGGAAGTTTCTGTTCAGCTTATATGGTTTTCGCCATCGTGTCGTTAGCTCCTTTCAAAATAACAGCTTGCCTTCTTGACAGGAACGAATAAACTGGCAAAGCAATTCTTTCTTTGTTAATCTCTAACTGGTCTCCAGCAACACTAGAAAATGAACTGTCTCTAACTCCATTTAGGGCTCCTTGGCCAGTGTGTACCGCACTGCAACAGTCCCCGTGTCGGGAGAACTAGCGTGCTCCAGAGGGCCAGGTGGTTACCAAATGGCAGCAAATATTGTTCCCTACTTCTGGAGTCCTGGATAATCCACCAGGCCTATTATTCTCTGCTTTAACCATTTCCTGATAGACAGCTCCAAACATCGCTAGGTGGAGGACACAGCATGGGACAGATCCATACATAGGACAAATCCATATATAGGTAAATATAATAAATCTTTCTAATCCTTAGAAATCTAGGAATGGGAAGAAAACTCATGAGCTCCTTTTGTCTCATATATGTAAAGGAGCCATCTGGATTTGTTGCTGTGATAACAAAGGTGATTTTTCTCTTCCATGGCAAAGGCCTCTGATCTTTCCCCCTAAAGAAAACAATCTTAGTAACATTTTTTTGTGCTCATTGTTTTGGATAGCTTGGACTAATTCTTTTGATTATTAACCTTTCTGAGTTACAAAATAATTTCCCCTACAGCTAATTTAACAGAATGTATTTGTGACTGGCAATCTGTCAAATAGACCTGTATAGTATAATCTGTTGATATTTTTCTCTCCATCCTTTGTCACAAGTTCCTCAAAACAAAGTCCTTGAGCCAGGGTACTTGTATTGTCAGGCATGAAATCAAGAAAAGTCTGCAATATGAATATAGTGCTGAAAAATACCCAGAACAAAATATTACCCAAACATCTTTGGAGTGTGAACACATACATCCAACTAAGTAGTCTGGTTCTGATGTCTGTTCTTAAGCTCAAAAGGCTGCAAACATCTTGGAAGTATTTCTTTATATTTTGTTTGTTAATTGACACTACGAAACAGACCAGATTGATGAAGCCAATAATGTGTGACATCTTTTGAAGATTATAATAGGTAATATATTTCAGAGTATTGAAGTGAATGGGGTTTGTAATTAAAGGAGCTAAATTAAAGTAACCCCTCTGGGACTACTAGCCTGAGTTCATCCAAGGAAAGGAAAGGGAATAAAGAGGAGTCCACACAGAAAAGGAGGAGTAGAACCCTACAGGAAGAAGAGTTTTTGAAAGATGAAATGGTTGAATTTTTAACAAAAATTGAGGGGAGCAGAAAAGCTCTAGAAAGGGCCCCACTGAATTCTCATTGTCAGCAGTTGAAATAACATTAGTCTTGGTGAACTTTGACTTATGGGTGAACTGACCCTTCAAGACTGAAATAATTGTATTTTTCCATCATATAGCAACACGCCCATAGCGAGTCAACGCTCACAGTGTTCATGTAAGGACCACAGCACATTGCTCTGCTCTGTTTTCTTCTGGGGTCCTGTTCTTCTCTGTCTGTCATTTTGAGCAAAGTCTTAAAAACATTGTAAGCTTTTTTCCAAATATTATATCAATTGCTGAAACGTTTTAGGCAGGTATCATTAGATAATACTATAAGTAGTACTATTTTTACTGAGGTCTTAGACAAAAAACATAAAATAGCATCCTGGACATCATATCCTAAGATGTCAACTTGAAAGCAAGTATAAACCTTAAGGAACTTTGAAATGGAGAAATGAAATGAAAATTAAGTCTCTTAAGGAACTTTGAAATGGAGACAGAGAGAGCAGATACTGGAAATAGAACTACTGCAAAGAGCCAAAGAACAGCAACTATCCAAAAGACTTGTGAACCTAAGGTTAAGTAAATGTATTTTTTCTTACGCTTTTCCCCATGCTACATGTTGCTGTACAAGCTTCTCAGCTAGAAAACAGTCTTTCTTACTGATTCTTATTTCCCACGGACAACAACACTGGCTATTTGTTAATTTGTTTCTAAAATCCTCTGTAAAAGTTTTAGAGCTTTAAAAAATGCTGGATATTTTGAAATCCTTGGGCCTAAACCATCTTGAATGCAGAGCTCAGCAAACAATCGGGTTCGTTTATTAGGCTGGCATTCAAATCAGGAGTACTGAAGCTGATACTGTGCTAAGAATATGTGAATGTTGTTTGCTCTGTAAAGCTGTATATAGAATCCAATAATGAGTCCTGGGATACGGGACACTCTATCACTGTAAAGTAATTATTTGTTGACTGCTGAGCCAGCTGTGTTGAATTTGCATCTTGGAATGTTCAGAATGCCAAAGCATCTTTAAATCTCAGTCTTTAGTTTAGATTAGACATGTTAAACGACAGCACATTTTTTATTTCTTACACTGTGCTACTCACTCCTGATGCTAGAAAGAAATTGCTGTTGAGATAGTAGAGAAAAAGGTAAGTTAGAAATGGGAGTGATTAGAAGAAAGGACTTTTGTGGACAAATTAGAATCATAGAATCATAGAATGGTTAGAGTTGGAAGGGGCCTTAAAGATCATCCAGTTCCAACCCCCCTGCCATGGGCAGGGACACCTCCCACTAGAGCTGGCTGCTCAAAGAGCCATCCAGCCTGGCCTTGAACACTTCCAGGGATGGGGCATCCACAACTTCCCTGGGCAACCTGTTC
>JAOXNO010000001.1:11959519-11992666 GCA_028565335.1 Limnodromus scolopaceus | reverse complement strand
TGTCCAGGTCCCTCTGGATGGCATCCCTTCCCTCCAGCGTGTCAACTGTGCCATTGAGCTTGGTGTCGTCAGCAAACTTGCTGAGGGTGCACTCTATCCCACTGTGCATGTCACAGGATCATCACAGGATGAACATTTCCTTTGGGTTATGACAAGCTGCCACATGCCACAGTGATTGACCGAGGCTATTCTCTTAATTCTCCCTGTAGTTTGTGTTTCTTTTCAGTTTATGTTGTGTTAAGCTTGTAGCTTTCCTGACTCCAGAGGCACATGGCTTTGAAGAACTGGAGCTAAGCAAAAACAATACTAGTTTGCTTCCGTTCTGCAACTCAGAATCAGGGAGGTTATCAGATAATCAAAGTAGTATAAAAATCTTGGATTCCATCTGTAAATAGCAACAGTCTCAATATGTGATGCCAATGATAAAAGTTGCCTTCTGGCAGCCAGCATAACGTGACCTCGTAAAAATGTGATTATTAAAATACTCCTAGCCAGTATAAAAATATAAAAAATAAGCAACTTAAATATAGGGGTGGGGGAACCCAACAAAACCTTAATCTAGCTACGCCTTCATAACAGTAGACATATTATATTCCTCTTTGGGTGGGTATCAAACTGACAGTATGCACATTTACTTGATCTTTCATCAAGTCACAGTTGCCCTTGCCAAAGTCTCTTAGAACAAAGTGTTTGTGTGAACATACACATTGGAACAGTAAAAGTAGGAGCAAGCCAAACCTGAAAAACCTCCAGCTCTTCTAAAATGAGTTCTCCACTTGCAGAGAAGTTGGTGGGTAGGACAACAACTTTTTGTACGGTTCCTTGATCTGGAGAAGATGAGAAAAGGTGAGACCGTGTGGCAGAGAGAGAGCAAGAAAAAAGCAGATGCACCATTATCAATTATGAAGAGAAACCATCAGAGCAAGCACGGCAACAGAAAAAGATATTAAAAGGTGTTCAGTAATTTCCAGGGCTTGGGGTCAGAAAGAACCATGAGATGATTCCTTCACAAGTCACAGACTGTGGATAACTTGTACATGACTGCATATAGTATTATTATTGTATGTGAGTATGAAGAAGTCATGGTTAAGATTGGAGTTACTGCCATTACTTTTACCACTCTACCCAAAAAGATCAATCAAAATCAGTATCTTCTGTACTAGTTGCTGTACAGACATACAGACAGAAGCAATATCTCTATCCCAGAATCATAGAATCATTTAGTTTAGAAAGGACTTTTAACATCAAGTCCAACCATTAACCTAGCACTGCCAAGTCCACCACTAAACCATGTCCCTATGTACCGCATCTACAGGTCTTTTAAATATCCCCATTGACTCAACCACTTCCTAAGGCAGCCTGTTCCAATGCTTGACAACCCTTTCAGTGAAGAAATCCCAATGATCTTAAAGTATACACAGGAATATAAAAAGGTAAAATGAAGTTACTTCAGAATTTAATATATATTCATATTCATTAATAAAATGTAATGACAACAGATGACAAGAATGGTAAACCTTCCAAAGAATAACTCTATCTACACCTAAACAAAATAAAATAAAAGCTTTTGTCTTTTTCAGGAAAGACAAACAATAATCAAGTCCGTTTTGTATTGGTAGGAGTTAATATTTTGGTCCATAAGGAAAAAAGGAAAATCAACGTAAAGACACTGTAGTTACTTTATCATGGCTGTCCTCTCAAAATACCATTCCCAGCCTCCCAAATCGTCGCAGGTCAAAGAAGTAAGTAAGAAGGATGGGGCAATGGCAGTGTTTTTGCAGGGTAGATGTGATGAGTGAGACCAAAGGTATATTTATGGTTAGTCTTCCAAATTTGTTATGTGGAAGAATATATGAGATGGAGGGGGCCATCTATGAAGATTCCTAAAGGCTGAGACTGCCAGTGAAGTATTTCTGATGTGGCAAAAAAGGCAAACTGTGGGAGAATCACAAGGGCAAGTATTTTTACTTAGAGAAAGCACAGGACATAGAATTCCTTTTGCCTGAAAGGCCTAGAAATTAATCTGAATAGAATAAATTTATTTGCTCAATATTGATTCTGAGGAATGAGACCACGTGGTATAGATTCTGTTTGAGCTTCAAAAGTTTTATGAGCAATATAGACTTGTGCGGTCAGTAAAACACTAGTGCAGCACAATATAGGTAAGTATCTACATGTATTTTTATGAATTTATGACCAAAGAAAGGAACTATCAGCTTCCTGTTTGGCAATTCATAATGTAGACAATGTAAACTGAAAAAGGGCAATTTGGCTTTTGCTTTTAAGGTCAGTGACTAAATTCCATAGCTGGAGCTGCAAGGCACATTGGTTACAGTAAATAATTTACATCTTATTTCTCTGGAAGAAGCCAGCAAATAATAATATATTTTACTTAAAAAAAAAAAAAGGTTTACAGCCAGAATATCGATATGTAATGACATGACCACACACAAAGAGCACATTGCAGTATTTTGTCATTTAAAAAAAAAAAGGAAAGGAGAAATTGAAAGCTGACAAGACTTAAAAATGTGTAGCTATCAATTGCACATGCTCAGGGCACATTAGGCATGAATTTTTCATGAGAATTTTGTATGGAGAACATTTATTCTCATTATACAATGGCATGATAAACCAGTTCCTTCCGAAGAAACTTTACAGAAACTAAATCTTGTGATAGCACAGCTGTGGGCTACTCTGGGTGCCAGTATTAGCAAAGCCATGAGAACCTGAGAGAGATTTACTAACTGCCAGGACCCACCGAAGCTTTAAACTGCTGCAGACGCATCCCTTGTTGGAGCTAAGGAGAAGCATGTGCGTGTGTGTAGTTCTGCTCCTACTAAAGGGAATAATCCACTCAAGAAATACACACAGTTTAAGTCCAGTCTACCTCTACCTCTTTGCATCCTTTTATCAATGTCCTCTCTCTAATATTAAACTACACTATACAAAATACAGTATCAGAAGTTCAGGACAGAGTTGCAGCCGTTTGTGCTTTGTTTTTTTGGTTTTTTTTTCAGTTGCTTGCAAAGTGTCAACTACCTGTAACCCTGACATACAGGGCACTAAGCATGTTGACAGTGACCTTACCTGCAAAGGAATGTGAGACTGCTGAGCCTCTGAAGAACCGGTTTATTTCAATGATCCATTAGCACATGCCACACATTTAAAACTTTTAAATTGTCTTTGGCTCTCAAACATTGCCCCAAACTGAAATCAGAACCCGAGGGGAGACTTCATCCTGGACATTGGCACAGAAAATACTGATAATGCCTGACGCCAAGTCCTTGTGTCCTAATAACCTTTCTTATTTGAAAACTAGGTTCCTATCTGCCTTTTTGTCACACCCCAGCAAAATATACAGAGTTAAGGACTGTTTACCTTGGTTTTCATTCCTTTTGACTCAATATTTTACCATTCACTTTGACTCTGTATTGTACCATAAGGGATAGATCATTGCAGAAAGGAATGTTCACATTGTTTTAAAGGAATTAGTAAACTTAATGCAACACTTAAAATAAATATTCATGTTAGGGAAAGTAGGCAATAAAAAGCTATTCATTAAATGAAACCACTTAAATAAAGGAATTCCAACAGTCTGTGCATAAATATACATACGCATACTTCTTCCAACAATACATGGCTTGTAGGCTATAGCCCTCCACCCCTTCTAAAGAGTTTTTCTACTATTTCTCAGCCTCTTCCTTAATAAATGAAAAGCAAATATTTGTGCCCAGAAAGCACTTCTTATTCCTTTCTCAGTAGTACTGAGGTCTCCACTATAAGCAAGGTAGCTGACAAATCAGGTCACTTGTACATGTTCATGTTGGAAAGCTTATGGTACATCTGAGTTTTGCTTATTTCCTTTAATGGTAAGGCAGCAAACCTCATTCCTGGGGTCAGAAGGAAGGTTGGAAAGGATGCAGCACTGTGCACTGCTGGAGATATATGCAAAGTAGCAGTGCCTGAGCTGTTTCCCAGTGTATTTCACAATAGATAATCTCTTGTGTTGTGAATCGGGCATAAAAGATCACTGAACTACTATAAGTAATTTTTTTTTCACGTTTAGGTCAATGTATGAAATTAGAAATAAATTCTGTAAAAATCATCAAAGTGAACAGAATGGTTTCCTTCTCAGTTTACTTGTTACTTCCAGAAATCCACTAGAAAATGTTTCTACATTGTTATGATTTCACATAGTCATGAAAAGGGCTATTGTGTCTCCAGAATATTGATCCACCACTAGAATGTATGAAGTGAAAAGGCAGATTTGTGGTCCCCATTTCCCTGACTTTTCACCAGGAGCTGTTTGCAGCCTCATATCAGCCCAGCAGTCTGTGAGTTGAGGGCAGACGGAAAAAGGAGAAGGAATCTCCCTCAAGCACACAGCAAGAGGGCAAGTGAGATTCATAATGACTGGTTTTCTGTTTCAAACCTGCTTGAACAACTGCAGTCTCCCAGCCTGATGTGCAAGACAATGTTACTGAGATCATGTTCCCTCTGAGAGGAGCAACAAAGAGGGAACGACAAGGGAGGAAAATACTAACATCCTGTAGGCTAAAAATACTATAGAGAGTATGCAGAGTGGGAAATAAATGGAAAGGGATGGCAGTCCAATAAATGGTCCAAGGAAGGAGAGACAAATAAATAATGATAACAATAATAACAACAAAAAGAAAAAAAGGAACAAACTTCCTTGAAATGCAGGGCACGATTTTGGACTGGTATTAATCAGCTAAGTTTCGTTGATACCAGTTGGACTATGCCTGATTACACTAACTCCTGGTCTGGCTGACCATAGGCAACAGAAAAGGTAAAGCTTAATGAATAGCAATGAAAAATACACAGGTGTTTGGCTGGAATCTGTATTCCAGAAGCTGAATCTGCAGGTCTGAGTTGAAATCTCATTCTCTGAATTTCTAATAGCTTTTTTCCCTCTAGCCCCAAGTGAACACTGCAGTTGCCAATATTGTGAGCCTCAAAGAGGGTCAGCACCATCAACCCCCGAGCCACATCACATACACAAACTGAACAACAAGTAAAAAACCGCTGATTTTTCCACATCATAAAAACATGACTGCAATGGACACCAATCGCTACCCTGCCAGGAGCTAAACAGAGAGACCTCCTGTGGTAATCCCCCTCCCTGATGTGCCAGACATTGCTGGGCACCCTCTGAAGCTTTTCTCCATATTGTTCCTGTCAGCCCAATGGTAGTTTAGTTACTTTTGGTCTCTAATCTGAGTTGAACCTGATGCAAAAAAATGCCATTATGAACAAGAAGATAGCAAAGAGTTTGCAGAATGCTGAAAAACTCTCTGCTTGAGAAAAAGTTGAGGCTCAGCAGAGCACCTGAGACAGTGGCAGGCTAGCAGTCAGGGCTGAGAACGAGGTCCCCACGCTCTCTGCTGTCCTTAGGTACCTGCTGTAAGTCAGGGCTCCCACCACAGACATCTAACCTCTCTGTGCTTTAGTACACTCATCTGTCAAATGCGTGTAATTTTTTTCAAGCTCATAGTATTCTATGAAACTTTGAAAAGTAATTTCAAGCTGCATCAAAGAACAGAAGACAGATACAAATGCCTAATGAGCTCACACCTGAGAGCAAAACTTTGACAAAGCCCAAGCTTGGTCAAACTTTTAGGACACACTGTGAACTTGTTTGAACCAAAAATGAACAGGGGAACTGCATCAAGTGGAGGAATGCTGTGTTAACTTACATATCTTTTTAAAAAACTGTGGAAAAGCTTTGGATCAGTTGATCAATGGAAGGTTTTGAATGACTCAGGCACTATGACCAAAAGAAAGAAGGAAGCTTTGTCTGCTGCTTGTTGTGCCAGTGTTATGCAACATCATCTTCCCAAGCTCACAGACATGAAGCTGCAGCCAGAAAAATCTACAGGAGGCAATCTTGCTCTTCTGACCAGATTACCTCTCTCTTACAATCTGTAGCTCATTACATGATTTTAGCTATTGCATTACTGGAGGCTACTGTTGTCAGCAAGGCTTAGTTTTCCAAAAAGACAGCCATCATGTAACACCACGAAAACGAGTATTACAACCTTATGCTCTGAAGACATTTACTGCATCCAGACTTTGAAAACAAGTGTTGCATCAGAGAAGAAAGATAATAAGAAACATCGATCAACCTCATGCCACGTTAGATGCATGTGGCCCACATTAATCACCTGAGTAAGTCACACTCAAGTCTGAAGTGTCTTTTCACGACAGTAACTTAGATCTCTTTCCACAAAAACATATCCTTTCCTGATTGCAAGGAGCTGAAAAAAATTCTTTTGGTGCTCATGACTGTTTAATGTTTGACCCAGACATTTAAATATTTTCATAACACCAAGAGCAATAAAAAAGCCCATGCATATTTTTCAGTTGTGCAATCTGCGTGTACTTTGACCGAAGGCTTTCGTACTGCAAGCAGTAGGTGGCATGCTTAAAAAATAAATATTAATCTCAGGAAAATGTTCTCATGCTGTTTTACTGCTAATCTTAAAACTCAGATGGAAAACAATCTACCAAAGGACAAGCAGAAAATATTGAAAGCTTGGGTTCTTTAGATACAACTGAAATGAGTAAAGTAATTACAGTAAAACTCTAGGGCGCATCAAAAACTTCAGGACTGAGTCCTGGCCTACCACAGAAATGGAATAATCGAAGCAGAACTCTAACCCCAAACTCCTGAACTGAATATGTTATTACCCATTGCATAGGGAAAAAGTATCATCAGCATTGCCCTTGTCAAATATGCAAATGAGTGATTACAATATATTCATGTAAATTATCCCTCAGGGTTCTGCTTGGGAACACAAGGTATAGAGCACTCCTTGTAGCACTGCTCTCTACCATTAAATACTTCCTCCTTACTCTAAATCAGCTCATTTCAGAGGCGGGTGAAGAGTCCTCTGGGTTGATGCAACAAAACTAGCAAGTTTGTTAAGTGCTTTGGGAGTCTTCAGGTTGAAAAGGATAGGAAAAATAGGAGGTTGTTATCATGTGAAAAGCGGGTGGAATGCTGGGAGAACAATGTCTGTCTCTGGGATTTATTTTGTTAGCTACCTAGGCAAGTGAGGAAGAAAAGCAACGTAGTAACTCTGGGCATGGACCAGCCTCTGTGAGCTCAGCACTTTTGTCTGAGGGTGCAAAGGAAACACTACATTTATTTCAAATTAATGTGAAAAAATGACACAGCAGCCTATACCCTACCATGCCATGGCTACATGATGAAAACCACTGGGCTTCCTGGAGCTTTATACTTCTGTTATTCTTCACTTGCATTCAGGAACTGATTTATTACTGAGGCTATAGAGGATGAAGAGAGGAAAAGCTAAACATTTTGTGTGCTCTGCATCTGGCAAGACATAAAACACTACAATTTCAAGCATGAGACAGGTCACTGACAGTGACAGACATGGCTGGCAACATCTCAGTTCAGCAGCAGTAACTCATCATCCGAGCTGAGTATAATTGTCACCAGGTGTCAAGTCCCATTGTCTCCGGCTGTGGGGCTCCAGGCTCCCAAGGAAATTATCACATGAAATTCTCCTATACAATGTGGTTTTTGCATTTGCTGGGATGAACTGACACCAAAGCAAATCCCCTCTGCATTCTTTTTGACAGTTAATATCTCTATTGAATCCTCCTGAGTCTCACAGAAAGCAGAGAATAAAGAAAACAAGTTTCTCCTCTCAGTGGCTGAAACTTGATCACTTTTATTTAAAAGGGCTGAGAAACACAGTAACTTACTTTGCACCAATTTCTTCTGAGGAAGACCTTGGAAGCTATTAATGTCCTGTGCCCTACTCAGGAATAATAATGCCTCCCCTCCAACTAACTAGAAAGCAGACAATGATCCTGGTCTCCAGTGTAACACAGCAGATAAAGCAATGAATATAAAGTATGAAGAGCTGCAGTTTACCTATTTGTCCCATAATGGACCCTGTGCTGATACAAAGAAGAGGATTAACAAAATTTAAGAACAAGCTGAGGCGTGTTAATGTTTTTAACAAATCACAGGTGTATGTGTGAGGCAACACCAATCACCTAAAACCAGTCAGAATCTAATCAAAGTACACAGTGAAATTAACTATTTATGTCTTGCAGAATTACAGAAATGCTAAATATCAGTACTCTGCATTTTCATGCACATTTCAAATTTTCAATACGTTTCCAGTATTAAACATCACTGCCACATTAAGAATCCTGTACTGGTTCAAAACTTTTATGTCTTATCTTTTCCACTAATCTTTAGTGGAATTTTTCTCCAATTAACATCAGATGTTTACACAGCATTTTAAAACAATGGTGCCACTATTTTAAAAAATACATAGAATGTTCACTTGAAAGATCTGTACTAACCTACCAAGCTATTATCTGGCTAAACATAGTGATTTGGCAAGGAATAAAGCTAAGAGAAAACCAAACTTTCTCTTTTAATAAGAGTTATTGAGGAGTTGTAAAACATTAGTAGGGACTATATCTATTAACACTTCTGATATTTCTATAGTACTTTACAAAGCCTCTTTACTTCTGTAGGAAAGGAGGAAAATGAACTTGGTCCCAAAATCAAGAACTGTAGCTGCATTAATTAAACTAAAAAAATGTGATTACATGTTGTGGGGGGAGGGAGGAAACACCACCTCAAGAAGAAAGCCCTGTCCTAATTAATTTGGTAATTTTCAATGACTCTGCAAGTAGTATCAAAGAGAGATTCAAGGACAAATTAAAAATCATTTATCAACTGCCAACCAAGAAAACAAAAATACCCAGATCAAAAACTGATGAAATTCCTAATTTACCACCCAGCACTTCTTCTGCCCTGACTATGTCTTATAGTATACTAAGCATTTGCAGTACAGTAGATGGTGACCTGGTAAAGGTTTGACACAAGAACACAAATGAAGTCTGTCTGTTTACCTATTTCCTTTCATTGAACCACAGAAGCCTGTAGGCTGCAAGGGGCACCTAGAAGGCATCTGGCCCAGTCCCCCACTCAAAGCATGTCCAATTAGAGCAGGCTGCTTGGGGCCATGTCAGGTTGGGTTTTGAATCCTTTGCTTCTCTGAGGATGGAGAATTCACAGCTTCTCTGGGCCCTTGTTCCAATGTTTGCTCATGCTGATGGTGAAAACCTTTGCCTTTATATCTAATTGCAATGTCCTACATTGCAACTAGCGTCCAGTCCCTCTCACCTTGACACCAAGCACCTTGAGAAGAATCCAGATCTGTTTTTTCCCATTAGGTAGTTGTACCCTCCCATTAGCTTTCTCTGAATAAATCCAGTTCTCTCAGCCTTTACTCATACAGCACAAGCTACAGTCCCTCAACTGATCTTGTTCCATTAGGTCAATGTTTTCCTTGTACCAGGGAGCCCACAACTGGACATGGTACTCCTGACAGGAGCCAAATACAGGGGAAAAATCCCTTCCAGCAACCTGCTGGCTAGATACACTTCTGCTAATACAGGACAGTATGCAGCTGGACTCCTTCGACACAAGGGCACCCTGCTGATTTTGATAGTTGGGGATGTTTTTCTAAAAAGAGCGAAGAGAGTTCCTTTTAATCCTTCCCTTATAGAAGCCTAATGTTCTTGAGAGATTTTTTAGCACCAGCTTCCTAAATCTATTATAATATGATTGGTACTCCCAGCCCCATGCGAGTTTGTTGGCAGACACTCTACAACCAGAAAACAACCAGGACCCCAATAATATGTGAACCATAAAAGCAATGCAAGTCATCTCTGTAATTATTTTCTGATGTTCAGAGATATACTTGTTCTCCTGGAGTTCTTTTCCTTTGTTCTACTTGAAACCACCTGTAGTAAAAGAGATTAGCCTTTGTGCCTATCAACCTATAATGCCCTGTTAAGCTAGCAGGAGTTTCAGATGTGAATGAATCTTAGGGTCTAGCCAGAGTACCGCCCCACTTGTCTGCTTCAATCAGAAGAGTGTGATTCACATCTGAATATTTTAAATAATCAAAATTGATCAGAACGAGAATCACTTGGTCTGTTCCCTGCAGACTTCAGAAGCATGACACCAGATTCAAATTTGATGTAAGTAAAACCAAGATGTAGGTTATATTAGACAGAAATTATTTTGGAATACATGGATCAAATTCTCTGTGTCCACTACTCCTAGGACTCCAACCATTTGTTTCTTTTTCTCTGCTAAGTATTTCCACATTTTTACTTTTTTTTTTTTTTGTGTGGAGTTGTTATTTCTGCCTTTGAAACATCCTGATCAGATTCTGTTTTTCTTCAGAAGTAGCTTACACAGCATATATTAAATAATGATGATGAGAGTATACAAAACAGTACAAAGCCAGATTTTGGTATTTTTACTAATGTTAGAGAGCATCAAATTCTAATGTGGAATCATGTTGCAGACAAACCAGATTCAAGAGAAATATTATAATTTAGATTAAATAGAATATACAATTGTGTCGATTTCCATCTCAAAATTTGTATCAACACATTGTATCTTTTCACATGGCTAACATGTACAGTAAACATAAAAATGCACACAAAGTAAAATGAACATAATTTATGGATTTCTGTAGACATTTCTGTAGATAGCAAATATGTTTAAACAAAAGTTTCTGAAAGTCATAAATTGTACAAATTGGAGTTGGTTGCAAATTGTAATGCAATGGAGAAAAACGACTGTTGCTGTTTGTCTTACCTGTTCCGAGAAACAAGACGTGATATCTTCCATCAGCAGCATTCACTCGGTCCACAGCAATCTTTGTATACTTGTAGTCAGCACCAATACGGATGATTAATGGCCTCTTGTGTATTGGATAAATGGGATTAAACATCAAAGGGTGATTCCTGATGAAGGTCACAACATCGTCTGGAAACTCTTTGGTTGTCCGCATATTAGGTGTGAAGGCTCCTCCTGGACACTGTAAGAAACATGCACAGTAATGCTTAACAGTACTTATCATCTTTCAGAGACTTTTCATCTCCAAGTCATTTACAAATATTGACAGATAGTTGATAAAGTAAGTTCCCGAAAGAGCACTTCAGACTCTGACTGAAAGTAATTATGAAGTGCTTGAATGGGAATGAAGTGCTTGAATACCTACGCTTTGAACTCCCATCAATTCAGATAAAGCACACACAAACATATTTTTTGTCTTTCAAAACCCAGCTTGATGGCAAAGATCCATACTTCTGGACCTATTTCCACATTCTTTATACTTCCAAATTGCCTGCTGAAAAAATAATCAAAGCAATTGTTATGAGAAGATACCAAACTTTCACGGCTGGTTTGTCATAGATTTAGTACGAAGGCAAAGTCCAATATTAACTGTAATTTGGCCAATATCACTCTAGTCATTACATTGATTATGAGAGGGTGAAAGGGCCTGTGACTCATCTTCATTTGAAAAAAACAATAATATGGAGGCAACTCATTTACATCTGAGAAGGCTGACCATTCACAGGATCTTGTCTACACTTCCCCCTGTGCCCGAGAAATAACAGAGTACTGTAAATACTCTGGATGCTCCTTTAAATGTAATGAAGAACCATACAAATAATCAGCCCTGAGGCATTCTGGACCTCATGAGGAAATTAAAGCAATCTTAGAAAACTTCAGTGTTTACTGAGAGTGAAACTAAAAGAAGATTGTGGGAAGAAATCAGGAGCTATGTCAGTAACGGGAACAATGTTCTGGACGTACCTATGCTAATTGACATGACTTCTTTCAGTCACCGTTACCACACTTACTGCTCCTCCTGAGCTTTCATTTCACCCCTTACCAGACTTCTGAGCTGTGAATCTCTCCTCAGAGTATTGAAGTTATTCAGAAATATTTCAACACAATATTTTTCCAGTTGGAAAATGTTGATTTGTTCAATAGAAACCATTTCATGGAAACTTGTTTATTTTGATGAGGATCATTCTTACGTCTAGGATGGAATTTCTGGTCAAAACCACAGACACAAAAATAGCTAGTACCTTAGGGAGAGATTTACCTCACCTGACTTCTACTGTCTCAAAAGTCAGGCATTTATTCTTAGCCATCTAGGTTTTCTCTGTAGTCAGTAATTCAGACTTGATGCCCTGCTTTTAGGTGGCTAAAATTACATAAAATGAATCATACTCTGAGAGACTAGGAAACTCGCTGTGGATATGAGTCATGTGTCCAACCTACGTGATGCAAGCAAATGTTAGAATCTGGGTCTTCACCTCCCAGGGCATCCCTCTAGCCAGCAGGCAGGAGTGCCTGTTCTACCTTCACTGCTAAAAGCTGTTCCATCTTGTGCACATAATAAACTATTCATTGGAAAATACCAGGAACAAAGTAGAGAGGGGACTGCACCCTAATCCCAGCCTTTAGAATCATCTTATGGCTCAATTAGGTTTTAATTATTTATACCAAGTAGAACAGCTCTGGTAGGAATTCTTTAAAAGAAACTGCTCTGACATTAGCTTCAGAAAGAACTAGAACTCAGCTCAGATATGGGTCTCTTTTCTCATCTGACATCCTTAACAATTGATTCTTCTGGACTCTTATTTATCCTGAGGGTTTTGGATTGTTTCTCTTTAGAAATGACATTACATGCTAGCCCTCTAAGATTGCTTACAAAATTGAATTTTTATTATCTTGTTTGCTCCACTCCTTCCCTCTGTGGCAGTTCCATCCAGTCTTCCGAGAAATGTATGGAGCTATCTGCTAAGATTAGCAGCAACTGCTGAAAAAAGAACTGTGTTCATAAATTTGTGGGCTATTAGCAAGATTATTCTACTTGGTAGTGATCTGCCAGACCCCAGTTCCTCTCCAGAGGGATTCTGTTTCACGAGCAGTTCAAATTAAACTTTCCTGTCCTGCATAGCTCAGTTAAAAGAAGACTTTCTCTGACTCTTTCTGTTCTTCTGTTCTTGAGTTGGGGATCGTAAGACCTTTGTCTGTGACTTTCTGCAAAAATGTGTGTGCTATGGTTCACCCCAGTATGATCCTAAAAACTTACAGTATATCTTCGTTCTCAGCAAAGCCTTAACAAACATCTTTAATCAATTAATTCTTGCTATTCCCCATATAAACCAATGACAAGTAAAAGATGTTACTGAAGAACCTTATAAGCTCTCCCTTTCCTGGAGGGATTGAATATGTATCCTTCACACCTCATTCAAGGACTTGGCTACATGATACTTATGTTCACAGTTGATCACCATGCAGTTAGACTGCAGAGAAAAACAGAATTCTTTAATTTACAGCATATTCCCCAACATATTGTAGGTACAAAAACTATTTCTGTAAACTCTAAAAAATGGAAACTATCTTCAAACATCACTGAATTTAGTAGCAAGCTGCCAATTATGTAATTTTTTTTTCCCTTTCTTTTTCCATAAGTAAGTTTTGCTTGTGGAGAAATAAGAAACCATTGGTATTTAGTGAAGGGCAGCCAAACATTGCAGAGTTGACTTCGGCCAAATTAATGTATTGCTTTATTTAATCCTACTGAAGTTATACCAAACCCTTTTCATTGTTTATCCAATGTACTGCAACGCAACGAACATTCATTTTTGTCCAGAGGTTTAGTATGAATATATTTTTAGGCATCTGTAAAGTAGGACTTTCCATGTCATATGAAAAGGCATCCCATCTAGTCCAGCATCACAGAAGTTGCAAAAAACTTATGTTCAAGAGGAAAGAGGCTCATGCCCCATAGTCTGCAAGCGTGGCTATTCAAAGGTAACCCTTTGAACACAAATTCTGAGCAGCATAAAAATCCCCATGTCCTGATTTTTACAGATGAAAAATAGATTGTGGCATGCATTTAAAAGTGGAATTTTTTGGCAGTGAAATAAAAGCAAAGCCAAACAAGTCCCAGCTTAGAAAATAAACCTTTAAGATACAGTTTTGTGGCTGAATTGTGAGGAAGCACAGAAAAGGCAGTGATCAGAAAACCAGCAATGATCATCTTAAAATAATCCCTTTTGGCTTTATATTTTTGTGCAAGCTATGATCTGAAATTTATCTTCAAATTCAGAGCTCATTGGCACATCTAAAAACTGTTGATAATTTCTGTTGCCATCTGAATTTTCTTTTTCCCTTTCCATTGTGCTGCCCAATTTCTTCAGGCCCATCTGGAATACCTCACAAGCCTCCAGGAGGCGAACCAAGAATAACATGGCAGTGGTTGAGGAAACAGATACAAATACAATATTCTGAAGCAGCAAGAAACTCTGCAATGTGACTAATCACAAAAGTGTTAAACTTCCTGTTTAAATAGGCCATTTATTCTCTTTTTTGGGGGGTAAAGCTTAAGCTTAAAGCCTCAGTGAACTCATGAGATTAGAGCTGTATTAATTAATTGCAAAGAATAAATAATGCTAGCATTAGACCTTAGTGGAATATCAGGTATTGATTAGCTAATTCTAGAGACCTGGGAACATGAAGTCCTAAATCTTTTAGCCAGTAATAACTGCACTATAATGTCGTGAAGAAGTGCATGAACAGGGACAGCTATTTCATGTATCTGAGCATTAGTGTATGAGAGAGAAAAAGAGAGAAAGAATAAGATCTACAGCACAAAGATGAATATGAATGAAATAGTGATAGTTAAAGGTTCTTGCAGTGACTTGCAAAATTAAAATAAAATTTAATTTCCTGTGATAAATGGAAAAGCAACGTGTTCATCTAAAAAAAATTATAACTACATCGTTGAGAAATGATTTATGATTCTGTGCGTTCTTATTTAATTCTGTTACTTAAGAAATTGTAAGACTTCACAGAAGTCGACAAAAGTCAACAACACTGCCATATTTCATTTAGCAAATATGGATTTAGAGAAGATTCTAGAGAAAGTTCATACATTCTTCATTAAAGCTGGAAATATTAGACTTCATACTTTTGCTAAATCTAAATTAAGAACAGTGCAAATAAGTAAGTAAATAAATAAAAAGGGCATCAACAGCAATTTTATATACCATAAAGGTGAAAAGATAAAAAAAAACAAAACAATTTTGTTTAAAATATTTCATGAGACATTTTTGTAAAATTTGGAAACAGAGATAGCTCTAATTGTGTACAGAATTTATTGGAAGATTATTACTCCCCCTGATACTGTGAAAGAAAGTCCTGCAAAATTTTCAAGACATCCAAAAAACATTCTTTACAAGGAGTACTTTTAATTCTTTCTAAAAGATGTCCAGGTACTACGTGACTTGTATGGCAAGCTGAGAAGCAAATAAAATTGTTCTGAACTGTAACTAAGTGTCATAGGCACATACAGTCCATTCTCCTGGAATAAATAATATTTATTTATGTATTAAACAAAGACAAGTAATTGGCAAGCCTGCATAAACATCTTTGCACTTACGGTGCCAGGTCGTGGGTACGGAATTCTGCCCTGATATGGAATCAGCTGGTGGTTTGGGCCTTCCTTGTGTGCAAATGGACCATTGAACACAGTCTGGATGTCGGATAGATGATACACACACACAGCTGAGCCTTTAAATATGGAGCTGGAAGACAGTAGGAAAAAGTTAGTATGCAATGTACCAACTTTTGTATAGCTTTTCCATCATTTTGCATGGTCCAAAGATACCTCTAAAAGAATATATTTAATACAATTTAACGCTGCTATAGCATGGATTTAATACATTTTAAACCAACAAATTTAGCTTCCCAATACACACCATTACTCCTTTAGACCTAGCACCTTTTTGAACAGTGAACTGAAAAAAGAGGGAGGAAGGTACTGCCCTACTGGTGGAATAAGAAAGATTCCTAATGTTGAATATAAAAGAAATGTAGTCTGGCCCCAGTTAAATCAATGGCAAAAGTATTGCCGACTTCAGTGAGACAAGAATTTTTACAAACTTTGTACTGCCAAGCTCAGCCCAGGTTTCCAGAACTCCCTACCAGTATATTAACCACAAGACCTCCATGAGCCTCCTAAAATACATGTCTAAAATATTAATCAAAACATCCATCGCAATTTCAGTTGGTTAGATTATTACAATTAGTTGCCAACTTTTCTAAGCAAAATGGGGACAGGTTGTGGCTGTAATGGAATTGCTCCTATGCAGTCCTCAAATCCGCTAACAAAACTGGTTTGACAAAGACCCCTTCAAGTGGGTTGAAGTTTGATGCTTCCTGAGGAGAACCTGGGGGGTCACCTATGAGAAGAGTATATTTTTAGCACTGCTCTGGGTTCAGAAATGGCCTCAGATAGTCTCAGACAGCAAATTCTCTGAATGGCATCCATCAATCACTCCGTGATGATGAAGGGCATTAGTGGAATAATTTCCAGAGTAATGCTAAGGCTGACTACAGTGAATTAACTTTTCTCTCACTGCATGTAAGGTTGGAGATATTTATCTTAACAAAGTGGAAACTCCAGGCAGTCTAAAATCTGCCTGATACTAACTATAGGATGAAGATAATCCAAGTAACTCTCTGTTTTCAATTGAAGAAGAAAAAAAAACTACTCCAGAAAAATACTGAAAACATTGCACAGTGTCTAAACAAGGAAAGTGCAATCCACAATGGCTTATGGGATTTGTGGAAATTTTAGTAGGTATTAATAGATTTTAATACATGTATTTAGTCTTTCCAGATGTTTTATGTTAAATTTACAGCATATTATCACACTAAAATAATTTGCTTCATAAATATTAATAGTTATTATTTGCTGGGATGTTTCTCTTTTGCTACTGTTATGAGTTGGAGGTCTCCAGAGGTGAAGATAAAGGAACTGCTAAGGAGTAAAAATACTTATGATTGCTGTATTTAACTAGGTAACACTGAACAGAGAAAGAAAGTATAAACCATGTGGTTCACAATAACAGAAATGCATGAGTGTAAAAACTTCAATCGAGAGAGAAAACAGCTTGAAAGCCAGGAAAAACTAAGGTTTTCTCTTTGTTGTCACCTTATATGGTCCTGTGATTCAAACCTCATTTCCACTGCAGGAATACCAGGAGAATTAGGTAAAAGTGTTTCCAGTTCAGGCATGTTGCATCCACAACCTAATCATAAGTGTGGTTTTACTGCTAAACATAACCTCAGCATTTTCTCTTTTTGTGAAGTAGGAATCATAGAATGTAGACAGCACCAGATGTTTACAAGTTATGGGATTCTTTTTTTCCTCAATTAAATATCATAAAATCATATTTTCCTGGCTGATTCATATATTTGAGAAAGAAGATCCCTGGATCCACATGAATAAAGTCAGAAAAGTGTACTGGGAAAAAATGATTTTTCATGCAAGCATTGTTTTCACACGAAATTGCCATTAAAGGAATTATTAGTAATAAATTAAATAATTTGCTAATTTGATCAAATAAATTAAATGAAATTTAAAAAAGCAGAAAAGTTCTTTGAAGGTAAGTAGTAACAGCTAAATAATACAGGATTGCATATCAGAAATCACTAAGAAGTAACTATTTCTACTCTGTATACTGCTGCTATGTGGGGAGGGCAAGAGAAAAGTGAAAAAAAATAAAGGTAGATATGGCAAAATCTGTTGGTCCCCCTGTTGGGAGAATGGAGATTTTCAGCATAGTAAACCATATCTTGTACTTCCACTGCTCTTGGAAGTTCACGGAATGCTTTCTAAACTGGACAGTAAGTGAATACTACTGACTGATAACAGGGAGCTTAAAGCTGTGAGGAGGTGATCAAATGCTATATAAGCCTGTCTTTTTGTAGTCAACCGAAGCCGACACGGGTTATTTGCCATCTGTGCGATCATCTGCCAGCTGAGAGACTGGAAATGACTTGTATGAATTCATGTAAGAATTCCCGGTTTGATCCTTCAGGGTGCTGGATGTCCTTCAGGAGGTGTTAAGTGCTCTCAGATGCCACAAGTTCACCACATTGTAGTTGTTCAGCTTCCTGCTGCAGAAGGGTAACAAGTAGCCCTCCACGGAAAAGTTTTCTCAGTGCCAGCTGACTATGTTGGGGAGAAGTTTGCTTCAAGCAGCATAGCTCTAATATGGATACCAACCGGAATGATACTGACTGTTACTCTTGCATGCAAACAATAGCCACAGGAGACATACAAAATTTCACAGAACAGCCTTGATCACAAACCATCACTTTCACTTTTCATATAGAAAATTGGGCAGTTCAGAAAGGTCATTTTTTTCAAATCTGCCCATTTACCTTGATGTTGTAAAAATTCCATACACAAGCGTTGTTCTGGGGTTATCTGTCTCTAAAAGAAACACATCCTCTGTAAGAAAGAAAAAGAAAAAAAAAGTTTTGAATACTAATAAAAACTCCATTTTCCAGTTTAATTTATTACGTTATTCCTGCTGAAGTCAACAGTAGTTTTGCCTTAGACTTGAATGGGAAAAAAGCAGACGTACCGTATAAATGGACCATATGCATAAATCTAGCATTTGAGCATTCCGAAACAGATTTGGAAATTAACTCCATGCCATCTAGCCTTATGAAGACAGAAGGCCAAGATTTTCAAGTATGTTTTCATGTTTCCCTCAGCTGGATCTCGTTTCAGCAGGTTGTTTACCAGTAGGCAAACTGCAGTAGGTCAAAGACAAAGAGTTCCCACAGATGGACATAATCCAAAGCAGAATTAGGCATTTACCAGCCAGCGCACACTCTAGATACCCGCTCTAGTTCATTTTCAACATATGAATGATGCAGTTTTGCAGTGAAGATACTGAGAGATGTAAACCTGCCAGCTCCCGTTGTGTAGGGATTTACTGACTGCACTATGCAAAGCTGTGCCTACTCACTGAACTGAATTTGCCCACCTTTAACTCTGATCTGTTGATTTTTCCTACACTTCTGTGAAAAATACTTTAATAATGTTTAAATAACTAGAATCAACTGTAAACATATTTTAAAACACACAAAAAGACTGAATGGTTTATCATAGAATATGTTTAGCTTTCTGTTAATTTATATAGACCCTTCATTTAACCATCTGATTTTTTTAAATATTCTTTTAAATATGTCAAAAGCAGAAGACTTCTCTGTGCAGAACTGGAAGTGTTACACTCATTTGCATTATACGTGAAAACAGAAGCATGTGCTTGCTTTCTCCCAGTTTTCTGCTTTTCCACCTGTGGTTGCATTCTTCCTCTTTGCCACAGGATTGTGCTGGGATCCCAGACTCAGAACATTGTCCCCTATTCTGTACGGCCCTACATTTGCTCATGCAGAAAACTAAAAGTGGTTATTCTACTGCTTTGTTGAAGACGAGTGGGCTGGTAAATCAGTGCTGAAAGATAAGTTGCTTTGGCACTAGAACTTCTGAAAGTCAGTCCTTCAAGCACCTTGCACATTCTGAGTTAGAGCAAGTTAGGATCCACTTCTAAGCCTTTTCCATTAGAATCTTTAACCAATATAAGTAGACCAAATATTTGTAATGATACCAATTAAAAAAGACTTTGAACCCAAATTGCTATGATGGAAATCAGCAATAATGCCAGAGAAAAGAGAGAGAGATTACAATGCAGAGAATGTCAGAATCAGATTCAGTCCCAGCATGGGACCCATTAACTACTTATATTATGTATATCAATACACATACCAACTCTGCCAATACCTGAATTTAGAACTATGACTTTGTATATCATAGCTGTGGACAATACACAATTTGAAACTTTCTGATAATGTTGTCTGGCACTTAACTATGAAGATATGTACCTATTAATGCCTTACTGAAAGGAAATCTCTTGTGACTGCTGCATAGATTATTGACTGAATATTTGCAGTGTTTTCTATGTTGAACTGAAAAGCTAAGTGCCTGAATGAATCCTGTGAAGTTATATTTATTCATAGTACTATTGCTGGTGCCAATAACAGGATTTATTAGTATTATCTTGAACTATCAAATTGAGGCCTCTATGCCTATCAAAACCAAAAAACTGCATTACAGAAAAGCTGGATGTTGCACAGTGGTATAAGAAACAGTTTCCAAGACATGTCTGTTAAAAACCTTCTATCATAACCCTAACTAGGAGCAAAATAACAATAGACTTTACTTGTTCTCTTCTGAATACTAATTCTTTATATATTTATAATTCCTTTACACAGTCAAGATTAATTACCTTTATTTGAAAGATAATGATAATTATCCAGAGATTTATGAAGAACATCAATAATTAAATATGCACAGGGTGCAGGATTTAGATAAAACTTTAAAGGCATCTTTCTTGCCATACCTAATTCATCAAAGTACGTTTCTGTTCCATCTTCGTCCATTACTGAGCACACCAGTCTTGCTTTCAAGAACGTTGTCCACTTGTTCACGAGACTACGCTGACCACCTGTGTCATTCTGGAAAGGAATATTATTTTCAGGAAAAAAATAGAACACAGCTAAGATTCTACTAGGCTTTCCAAAATTTTCCTCAGGTTAATTTGACTGACCACCTAGACAATTATGCTTTTCTATTCAATATAAAAAAATAGATAGATCTAAAGAAAATCCCCTCATCTAAACACTTGCCCTGGATTGGGGTGGAGCAGAGCCAACTTTCTGTTCTCTGAGAGAGGCTCTTGTTTACACTCGTTGCCGTGGCAACCAGGGCCAGCTGACTTCCTTGTTTACCCTGTGGAAGGGTTGCACCTGTGGGGAGGAGTGCACAGGTCAGGTGACCCACACTGACCAATAGGGTATCCCATCCCATCTGCCATGTCCAGTATAAAAGCTGAGGGATCAAAGGCATTGGGTTTGGCTCTTCTTCAATGGGTTTGCTTCTTCAGTGACTGATGTGTGAGGAGGACCCTGTCAGTTTGTCTGCCTTTATCCCAATCAGAGTGTTCTGGAACCCAGTTTCTGTCTGGGACATCTCCCTGGGAGCTTGATGTGGTTTTGTGTATATTTATATATATTGTATCTATTTTATTTCCTTTTTATTTTATCATTAATAGTTTGTTAAAGCAGTTTAGTTTTTTCTAAACTCGTAACTCTCTCTCTTCTTCCTCTCTTTGGAGCAAGAGGCAGGGGAGAGCATCTGTCATCTTGTCATTGGCCAGCCCAGCCCAAACTGCGACAACACTCCAGATACAGGAGAAACAGAAACTACGTTTCTGAGCAGACTTTCTGTGCTGGGCTAGCACGCTTGGGAGGGTTGGGCAGTAGACTTTGTGCAGCAGCAGTCTGTGTAGGCATGACTGGGACTGTGGAGGTCTGTATTGCTCACTGACACCTAGTGTGAAGTCCACACTACCTCTAGAAGGTCTAATAGTCCTATGGTGGGATATTTCTTCTAGTCCTGACAGCAGTATGGCTGCATCTGACCTAGTAAGCCATGCTGGTCCACGAGGTGGATGCTATGAACTAAATTCAGAACTGATGACTATCACGGGTCAAGCTAGTTTTGCACTGTTGCCAGTCCTGATAGCTTGGTCCAGAGCTGGCTTGGTCACAGGTCACTCAAGGATCTTTCCATCTCTCTCTGGTGCAAGGTGGAAACTGCAACCGCTAAACCAGATGGTGGGGCACAGAGGTGACAGCTCCTGCCTCATTCCACTGGTGAATGCCTCAGATAAGATCGGTGTCTTCCAAATGGTATAACACAATGATACCCAAGGAAAGGGAAAAAGGAAACGTAGAAGCAAAGCAAATGTGATTTCGATAAATGCTGTGCATGTTGCACTGGTGCTCCTAGAGCTGGTAATCTGACTTTCTGAGTGACCCATAAGGGGTATTTTGGGTGGATCTTTCTTGGCACCATTGTACTAATATATTTGGCCAGTCTCAAAGGTGTTGATATATGAATATGATGGTATACAAGTATACAAATATGACTGGCTCAGATTTATTTTCCTTGGCTTTGGGATTCTGCCACTGACTTGAGTGTAAGTCTAAACAGGCTGAGGCCTTTCAGAAATCATCTGGGCTTCATTATAACAGTAACAATAACAAATACAGCTATAATTGTGTGAAATGTCTTCTTGCAAAATACCCAAAAAGGCCTTTGGGCACCCTCACAAAAATATAGAAATCGGAGATTATAAAAGAGATCACATGCCTTGTCATATTGCCAGTTTAACACAATCCCAGACACGCCCTCACACCCATGCACAACAAATCACAAAACACCAAAATCTAAAGCAGACCCAGATTAAAGACAGGGAATACACAATTGCTCACAATTATTTTCCTGAGCCTTTCCAAAAGAACAAATGAAAAACTAGCAACAATTGTGCATTTATAATTTTTCTCTCATTAGAAAAAATCAATTTCACCAGAGATATTAATAGCTTGTTCAGTCATTTTTTATCTACAGTTGATTACAGATAAAAAAAGGAAATAGTGAGGAGCACTATGATCGTAAATTAATTACTGCAAAGGAGTAGCCATAACTCCTGAATTTAATTTTCCTGTGCACGTTTTTAAAGTTAGGCTCACACATACATCAATGCAAGAACTCAGGAAGGACAGAT
The DNA here is from genome assembly GCA_028565335.1 of Limnodromus scolopaceus. NCBI lineage: Eukaryota > Metazoa > Chordata > Aves > Charadriiformes > Scolopacidae > Limnodromus > Limnodromus scolopaceus. Next base: position 11,970,274 of record JAOXNO010000001.1, on the reverse strand, counting down.
ATTACAAAAATGAAAATGATATTTGAAAGTTAAATCAACTTATTTAAAAGCTTGGTTCTTATATTTCCAATGTGTTTCAAGGATTTTGAGTGCGTTTGTGTATGTGTATGTGAAAGATTTCATTGTCTTATAATTCAGCTTTTCTAAGCAAAGAAAGTACCTCATTTGTGCCAAGGAGAGCAAGTTTGGAAATTCAACACTGGTTAATATTCTAAGTCAGTCAGGGAAATATACAAATTCTTGAATCTCTAAATTTCCATGTCATTATAGGTATAGTCAGATACACATAACATGTTCAGACCCGAGCTGTGTGTTCAGTAACAGGTCTTCTTAATTATGAATGTGCAAGTTGAAATAGGAAATTTGTTTCAAATACAAATCAAAGGCTTTCCAATCATTTAGTCTTTTAGCTTATCATGTCACACTAGGAGCACATCCCAACAACCTGGCAGAAAACTGTTCTTACTGGGCATATTCTTGCAATCATTGAATGAATTTGCTTTGTGCTGCCGCTGTTGTCTGTGAGTCTCTCTTTGAAGAAGAAGTAGATTTTGGCATCATTGGGGTCAGTGCCATCTGGGATAACATGAGCATCCACAAAAATAGGCTCTGAAATGAAACAAGATACCAAAAAGACGAAACCAAAAGATGTATCAGTATAAGCAATTAATGATTTGACAGTTACTGACTGCTTCAAGGAAATGCTATATAATACATATAGAGGTACTGCTGTGGCAGATTAAGCTATATGCTCCAACCTCATGTCTCTTTACACCAGATATCACCAGGTTAATGCCTTCTTGCTGTCAGTCTTAAATTTCTGCATCCTCACATTTTATCCCACAGATTTTTAAAAAAGCAATTAAGATGCAGAAGCAGTAGTATTAGAAGCCAGATTCTAAATAGATTCAAGAGTTGGAGGAAGATATTCAAAGACTTGGAGGAAGAAGAGGGAAGAATCACCATGTTATCAGGGGCACATAAGTAGAGACTTATTGAGGCAAAACATAAAAGTAAACTGTTTAAAGACTCAATAGCAAAAGAACAAAAAAGGTACTTAAGATAGGAAAATAACTCATGGAACATGGAAAAGGAAAGTAGGGTACGCAAATGATTGGACATCATTTGAGTTCATATCAGAGGTTGATAAACATAATGAGCATACATGCAAAAGACCACAAAGGAGCACTAGTGAGAGAGCAAAATAACTTATATCCTTAACAGCAAGCATATGATGGACAGTGGAGGAGTCCTCAGAAGATCTTCTCCTTTGTCTGAAGGAAGAAGCGGACCCTCTTCCTGTGAGAAGGCTGTATCTTTTCAATGATCGTGCAAGATAGCTTGATTGGTTGAAATCCAGTACAAATCTTTAAACAATCTGATACAAAGGTTGGATCTCTGACAGAAAATTCACTGTAGATTGCAGCATATTTCTAGTCAGATGAGCCCATTCTCAATTAATATAACAAGAGTCATGACTCTGGCTCTAAAAGCACATGGAAATAAATTGTGCTTGTCAAGTACCTGTTCTGAGCATATGTAACAGGTAGATTTTTCAGAAATTAGGCATTGTAATGGTTCTTTTCCCCTAATTCACTTTAAGGTGCACACTTCAGTGTGTGCAGGTAGGTGTAAGAATGTATAGAAAACAGAAGAAAAATGGAGAAAGTTTCCTGTTCATAAGAAAAGTTAATTTATTCTGATTGCAATCCTGTGATCTCACCGTAGTCGCAGACACACAGGAATAACAAGAGTCACCCTAAAAATAATCAAGACAAAAACACAGTAGCTTTACTTCAACATAGCTGATGGTTTTTTAAATTGGAACTGCAATGTCAGTTGCTCTATAACCTTTGACATCTACCTCTGCTCAGAAGGTTGACCACTATTTTAATTCAAAATAGTTTGATTGGAAGGAGTCTTCTTATCAGTAAAGTTAGGGAGAATCTACACATTGATTTCAGTGAAGCCAAGAGTTAAATGTTTGCACTCAGGAATTAGTTTTCCTACTGTGGTTTGATAATCAATTTCTTACCACTGAAATAAATGGCAATAATTGTCACTGATAATGGGACTCTCTTCTGCACACATTTTGAAATCAATTGGTGGTGAGTCTTCTGTAGAGAGGTGGATCAGCTTGAATTAATGAAAGTTGGTAATTCATTAGAAAAAACTTAAACACACTAAGGCAATATCTGATGCATTAGAGGTGGACAAGGCACTTCTAGAGAAGTCAGACTGTCTGACCACTTGCCATTTGAAAGGTTCTCATACACTTTCCCTTGAACAGTTTGGTTCAGTCTTAATGCAAAATTGTCCATCAGGTGGGGTGGCCAAAGAAGTTGGCTCATGCAGTGAACGCTTTACCTCTGTGCGTTGTTTACAATGTATTGACACTCATTTCTTCATGGTTCAACTTCATAAATTAAATACAGAGAAAAGCTCTTTAGAAGATAAGCTCTTTATTTTAAACAAAACAAAGCAGAATCTCTGTGAAACCCATTAAAAGCTCTGGTAAAACAAAGGCATCTCACCGCTCAGCCACTTGGAGTTGTGCTGGTCAGTTCGCACGGCATTCCTCCTGGTCAGACTCCGAAAAATGGCTGCATCTGTCCCCATGAAATCAATATACATTCCTGAAAAAAGCTCTTCATCTGCAAAGAATTGAAATGGAGGGGAGAAAACAAATGCATTGTTATGACTTTTGGGAAATCCATGTTTACTGATCTATTTCTATTTTAAACTCATCATCTCTTTATTTACACAGGAGTCTATACAGATAAATATTGGGTCAGGAGAATGGGAGTTCCCTCTGATTTTCAAAGACACAAGCTAGAATGGGTGAGAATAATCAGATTTTTCTTAAAGACTTTAGGGAACTGCATAATTAAATGCAGTAGCAGAACTGCATGTGTAGTGAACCTTTTTTTGATAGGAAGTTCAGTTGCTCAACTTTCTTTGCTAAGGATCACAGAAAAATGAGGCTAGTGTTATCAAAAAGAATCACGTTCAATTTTTTAAGTACGTACTTCAAAAAGCTTTTTTTTTTTTTGTTATGGGAGTAGACAAAATGACTGGGCTGAATTTATTGCTGGTGTAAGCTGGCACAACATCTACTGCAGTTAATGGATCAGTGCCAATTTTTGCCAACAGTATTGTCAAGGCTGCCCCAGGCAGCCTCAAGCTGACTTCAGCATTGCAGAGGCCAGACAATCATATTATTGAACTTTACGCCGAGTAATGCAGAGCAACAACTGTCCCCTTTTATGTTCTTGCTTCTAAGTATAGGGTCATTACGCTTGAACAGAATTAGACACGCAACTCTTACATTAACAGAACTATCAACTTCTGCTCCCTGTGCAGGGCTGAAAACTCAGTCCATCAGTCAGGATGTGTATCTGTGTTTGTGTGAGTCCATGTGTGTGCATAAATACACATATACGTAATTATAATTATAATTACATATACTATCATTTCCTACTCTGTGAATAACCAAGCAATTTCCACTGACTAATGACAATGAAACCCCAGAGTAGAAAACAGTAGCTAAAATAAACTCTAAGAGTGGGAGTGGTGGCTGAATACATTCCAGTACAGCTGGGTCCTTTGATTGATGTTTTTGTCTGAATTCCTGGACTACCCAGAGAGTGTGGTCAAGCTGGCAAGAGTCACAGGTTCAGAAGCGCTTGAGGCTATTTTTATGCTCACTCTGTGTGTGTGTGTGCATCAATATGGAAGACAATTGGCTCATGAGAGAATTAAAACTCTGGAGATTTTGTCTGTCTGCTGCTGGCTAGAGCCTGCACTGAACCCCTGCAGAGCAGCCAGCAGCCACTCTTCTGCTCTCATGTCTCCCAGTGATGACAAGATTCATACACAGGGGATTTAAACAACGCATTTGCTGCATGTTTGTGAAGCATTTACTTCCTGAGCATGTCTTGACAGAATGATGTTAGATCTATGCTGATTTATAATTGATTTTGTATATGTATGTACGTATATGTATATACATATATGTATACGTATCAATGCCTCAATCCATTAGAGCTTTATTCTTATTATGAAACAAATTGGTTCAAAGAGATCAGGCTTATGGTTCTCACTAAATGTCATGTACAATCCTATGCATATACACATATGCACAGACTTAACAATAGCACTGCACTATGCAATTTTAATCCTATTACATATCAGTGCTGTTAGCTATGTTATAAGCATTCCTAGCGTCTACTTGCTAATCACGTATCAGATGATATCCATGAGCTCCACTTCCTTTTGGTTAAATTCTTAAATTCCACACAGCACTTGGTCTGCACAGCACAACTACTTCACACTACTTCTCTTTGTTGTAGGAGGAATTGCTGTATTGATGAGTTATGTCTGCTTGTATAAATATCTCAGAGTCTTGGTGGGGAGAGAGACACGCATCCTGCACATTAGTTAAGCCAAGTTTCTTCAAAGGACATTTTTCACTGCTTTGATGCAAAAGTGTCTCTTTACAATGGAAAATTGTACTAAGTTCAAATTTGTTTTTATAGCATCACTTTCCTCTGAAGGGTGAATCAGCTTTCCTGCTGTATTCTAGGCTAGTGATGCCCAAAATTGCCAAGAAATTGCATCTATATTTAAAAATGGTTCTTTTGTTGTGGAAGAGTTACCCAGCCTGGCAGTATTTCCTATCTTATGAAGCGAGAGGAAGGAATTCCTCCTGCAGAAGAACGCTCAAAGGAGAGTCCAGTACATGGGCTCAGTCCTTGCATTTTAACTCAAGCTGTGATTTACAAAATCTTCCCTTTTCTGCCATGGATATTGAGGCTAAATTCATTCAAGCTTACATGTTTTTGAAGTGACTGGACTTTGTAGTATCAGGGAGAAAGTATAAAACTCAATCTGTGGTACTCTTTTAAAAAAGAATGTGGCCTTTGTGGAATAATTTAAACTTTGTAGATGAATTATGTCATGAAAGGTAAGTCAAACATTAGGGAAGGTCTCTTCAGTCACGTAACTGAGAGATCAAAGAAGATAACATAAAGTCTACTACAATGAACAAAGCTGCCATAGATCTAGTGTAGAAAAAAATGAGTTTACTGTATGCACAGTAATTCAGAAACAATGTACTTTAATGATGTTTCATAAAATCCAGAAGGAACAAGGAAAGGAAACTATTTTTTAAGTTGATTCACTTAACAATGTCAGATCAGCAATGAGTAGCAGTGGATTAATCCATCCCTGACTTTGAACAAACATTTTCTTTACACAGTGAGTGTCTGTAAACACTGGCCATAGATCACTGATGAGATAAAGATATAAGTGCAACCAAGGTTCGGAGAGGTATCTAGGTAGCATTTGCCTGTCTTCTAAAGGTCGTTCAGTTCATACCTCTGTAATGAAATTACTTGTCCTTTGCACTAAATATATTTGCATGAGGAATCAAAAACTCAGAAGTTAATTTATATTTTGAACAGACCATGTAGACTATATGGCTTCCCTTAAGCTCCATGAGACTCAAACTTTAAAGGAAATATGTGGCACAATTTGTAATTTTCAGTGGAAGCTGAATGGCAGAAACACTGCACTTTGTTTCCTTGTAAACCTTGGCTGGAATACACAGTCCCTGTGTCCACTAAGTTTTATTTGCTGAGAAAGCCTGAAAAATCTCTGCAACTGCTGTTCCCTTCATAGCAAAAAATATAGCAAGGAGTAGGCACATGTTGAAAAATCAAGGCTTTGGCACCAGAAGCCTGTGAACATGCTGCAAATGTGAAAGGTCAGGTTACAATGGGTATATATAACATGTCTGCTGGTCCAAAAAAAAAAAAAAAGTTTCTTTTACTGATGATTTAGGTTGCACAAAGCATATGCCCCCTTTGAGTTTTCAGTTAAGTGTGAAATAGGCACTGCAGTAATTCTTTGTATGGGATATATCTCACAGTCACTGAGTACAGTCACCACCAATTCACCAGAATATTTGAGGTCTGTCAGTTGTATCACTTTCTGGCCTTTCAAGTGGAAGAAAATTGCAAAATTGGTTGGGTATAAAGCCAATTGAAGAATGAAGAGTCATGCAATAGCTGGTGGGCTCTACAGCAGAGATGACAACAAAAATGACATTCAAAGTAACTAAATTCTTCAGGCTTTCTTTCCCTGGCTACTCTGAGATTTTACAAATAATTAAATGAGACACAAGTGCTGTCTAGGATGAACAAGGTCAGAAACTGTTCAAACACAAAATGCTAGACAGGGTAGTGCAAAGTTGAAACTAACCCTGGGAAAAAATGTGTGAGCTGGAAAAGGGACAATCTTTTGTTTTCTGTTTCTCTCTCTGCTTCAACAGCTTGTTTCTGCATTTTATTTGTACACCCACCTTTAGCTTCATGTAAACCTTGAAACAAGGATGGACCCAATCCTTGTGCCCATCAGCCAGACACAGGGTACTGCTCTTTGGAGGCTGCATCCTGTGTCCAGATCGTTTCAGGCATCCCGTCAATCCACATCATGCATGATCATAGGGGTTTAGGCCTCACCAACTTGGAGTACTTTTACTTACTGATCATAACAGACACCGTGTTCACATTCGGGTTGAAGGAACAGCGTCCCTTTCCTGATTCACACTTGGAGTCGATCTTGAAGATTTGTTCCTGCAATGTAGATTTGTGTGTCACTTCTCATTTCAGAAACCATCAGATGTAAAGTGATTTTTATGCTTGGCTGTTTCCAGCATTAGGAATGCTCTGCACTGTTGGGTACTTTTGCTGTACTATCAGCAGTTTAGCTTTCCTATTCGGAATTTCATCATCTTTTTAGACAACTTTTTCATTGGTACCCAGATATTTTCAAGACTCTTGTTATAAATTCAAGACTGAAACAAATAATTTTTCCCTCTAGCTCAGTTATACTTTGGAGAGGTTGACTGATCTCTGTAATAACATCTGTGGAGATTACTTCTGTTTTTTTAAAATTATTTATTATTTATTTGTTGAATACATGGTGATCATTATACTAGTCTAGGACATTATAATAAAGCTACTAGAACAATAATATACATTAGATATAAATCTCTTATGACAACTGTCATTTGGTGATAGTATAAATCATTTGCTCTTTACTGAGATATCAGATCTCCAAAAATCCCCTAAGTCATACTTATTTTCTTAAATACCCTCTCTTGGATTATGTGTAGAGCTCCAACTCCACAGTGATGATTTATCAATATCTCTTGCCATAGCCTGAAATCTCTTGGAAATTTTTTGCTGTTTAGGAATCTTGGTATGGGCATTTGTTTATATTCTATCTGATTTATAAAGAGGAAACATATTTGGCAAAGTAGAAGCAACCTTGGCTAGAGCTTGAAATATAGTCTGAATATCTTTAGAAAATTTGCCCATCTTGGTGCACCTCTTCACTTCTTGGTTCCCAGGAATACTGATGGGCACAGTTTGGTGAGCAAGAAGGGATTTGGGTCCAAGTCTGTTCCTTAAAACTGCAGTCAGTAATGGCAGAGACATTGATCCATAGCACAGTGACTTGCATACCATTTTATACCAACGAAGCAATTTGTTCCTAGCCTCCTATAACAAACTTCTAATCTTCAATAAAAAGCCAAAGACAATTACATGGATAAAATCACTTAAAAATTTTCTGTTTCAACAGAAAAAGGTAGCTGACAAAAATTCAAAACAGTGGCTTCTGTAATGTATATGCCAATGTATTAGTCATTCAACTAAGGGCCGCAACTCTATATATTCCCTTTAACAACTAATGTTAATCACAGGGGAATGGGGATGCCACACAGCTCACTGAGCAGCCATTTGGTGACAGCAAATTGGAGACTCCACTAACCTGAAATGCTCAGATACAGCAGGAAGTTTTCATTATCCCCTGTCTCTTTTCCCCCTCTTCTGTTTTGCCTAATTTAATCACAGAGATCTTATCTATTGTTTCAGTAATAAGCTCTCTAAACAATGTTAAAACATAAGTATGAAGTTTCTGATGTGATCTTGGGGTTTTTTTTGGTTGTTTTATTTCTAGATTTATATGCAGCTTGATGTTAATCCATATTTGCTATATTATACCACTATTTACCAATTCAAAATGCCCATTACTGCACTATTTAACTACCTCCAGGATTACACTTGATTTTCCTATATATTAAACTACTTTTTAGGCTATAATTATTCACATAGTGATTACATTTCCTTCTGTTTGCATTTACTTTGACATTAAAATATATTTGGGTGGGTAAGAGAGTCATTACCAAAGACCAAAATATCAACTGTGCCAAGCAAGAAAATGAATTATTTTTTAACCTTTGTTTCAGGGAAAAGGCAACATTCTGCCTCATCAATGAAACCACCTTTTTTTTGTGAGATTATGTGGAATTTTGGAGACAAAAGAGAAAAACAGGCCCAGTTCTTATGATTGTTGGATACGACTTACTGTCAAGCTTTGTAGCTTCTAGAGAAAAACAGATGTGCTTTCTAAAATATCCATTTTGCACGTGCAAAACCAGCCTTCTGTGCATGGAAAACTGTACTAAATTAAAGGTGAAATGATAAAAGCAGAGAAAAAAACGAGTTCTCACTAGTCCCATCAGCACTACATAGTTCCTCATTCTGCTCTATTAATTAGTCATGCACTGATATATGCAATGAGTTCAGAAGGAAATGCTTGGTTTTAAACTGTTATGCTATTGTTGGCCTGCACAGTAATGGCTTTGAGCACGCGAAGCCTACAGTCAAGTGTCTGACTGACTCCAGACGTCTGAAACAGCAGTTTATTTAATCAATTTATCATAGGCATGTAGCTATACAGACAGGCTAAGTGAAGCCAGTTCTGCTCTTCTGAGACATGTATCTTTATTTTTAACTTAAGAAATTTAACATCTTGCATCATCTGGAGGTGTAATTTCCTAAAATAATGAGATTCAGAGTAAAATAATGAGATTCAGAGTTCTGTGGCCTACAGTACCACTACTTAAGCTGATAAAGAAATATAACATTAATTAGAGACAAATGAGATCACTTTCCATTTTTTAAATAATTTGTCATGAAATAGGATAATGCTGAGAAAAGCTGACCTCAGTTTCAAAATACATCAAAAGAAGTTAATGCAAACGCTGTTAACCAGAAGGATGGATTTACTTATTCAGTTCTGTGTGCTTGTGCTTTTAAATCCAGTCCTATGAATCTCTACTTTTAGATAATTCATTAGGACAGAAGGTGTGGTGATTCAGACTACGTACTCTGTTAAGGAGGTTGAAGCCAGGCAGGGATCTACCAAAAGTCATTGAGATCATCCCATGCAAACCTACCTGGAGAAACAATGATTTATCACCTCCCTGGCAACCTCTGCAGTAGTCTTGGGTCTTGGCCAGAATTCCCATCCCACTCCCAATGAACTCAGTGATGAATTTCCCAGTGTCTTCCCTAGGAGCCAGCCCGGCTTTTAAAGCTGCCCTCACATGGCAAGACTCCAGGTAGCACTCTCTGATCTTCCTACCCAACACATCTGCTTCCACATTGTACAGGAAAATATACTGCACACCCCTGTGCCTGCAGACATGAATCTGACCCAAAAGCTACTGAGGTGCTGGGTCTCGGTTAAGTGCTTTTCTTTCTCCTTCTGGTTGCTTAATTTATTACCTATTACATTTGCACATAAACAAACATTTCACTTTCAGATCAGGAAACTTGGACAATATACTTATGAAACATCTGGTACTTTGTATATTGAAAATACACAGTGAAACTGAATATAGAAAAACTGGACACCTATCTGGAGAAAATAAGATTTACATCCTGGAAGATCTCACAGTGATGAGAAAACTTCTGGGCTTCATCCCGGCAGAATCTAATGGGGCAAAACTTGTGCAGCAGATGAAAGTTTCCTGTACTGGGATTGCATCTAGTGGGTATTAAGCTGAAGTCCAGAAAACTTTCACATACCTGAACAGTTAGCCCACTTAAAGGCTTCTCCCAGGAATCAGTAACACATGGAAGTTATAAAAAGTGGACTGCATATTTTACTTTTTATCTAACTGGCTACTTCCTTTCAAGTATTTCTTGGCAATTTTTTCAACAAATAGTAGGAATGAATTCACCAGATAATGTCAAATAAAAAGTAGCATCAAATGTAGCCCAGCATTTGGTAAGACTAGAATTTTGGACAACCATCATATTTGAGGCGTGGCTTTGCTTCTAGCTGGTAACAGGTCAGAAAACTATGTATCTTTGTTCTTTTTCTATTTAACATGGGTGAAGGAAGGCTTACCTCGGACCTGCGGCCTCTGTTGACGTACACGCACACGGGGCTGAAGGCGCCACTGCCGCAGACGTACAGGTGTGTGCGATTGTACGACTGTATCACACGTACAAAATTACCACAGCCGTGCTGCAGGGAATACAGAAAAGAGTAATTTCACATTGGCAAATGTTATTAGACGATGGGAGCTCTAGGGAATAAGCACGGTTTATAAATTTTAACGTATCATGAAAACAGCTACTGAATTTGGTAGTCGCTGGATTTGAACAGCTGCAAACTTCTGTTTTCTTTTCATGCCAGTTCGCCTAGTCTGGGAACTGGGCACTATAGAGGAGTTATAGAGGAGTGTATGTGACTTTCTCATTTCCACACATTAATCTAATTTTCATCCACAGACTTCTTTTTTCCCTGCATGGGAAGAAGCAGGGCCTCTGCAGGAAAATAAGAAGTACCCTTATGAACTTTTCTTAAGGACACTTCCAAAACAGTCTCTTC
>JAOXNO010000001.1:11933005-11954345 GCA_028565335.1 Limnodromus scolopaceus | reverse complement strand
CCTTCAAACCACCCTTTAGATACTTATAGGCATTGATAAGGTCTCCCCTCAGCCTTCTCTTCTCCAGGCTAAAGAGTTTACCTCTTTATAGTAAAGCATACTGGTTTCCAGACATTTATTTGGGCATTGTTTTGTGGAAGTAATGTAAAGAGGTGTTTGGGGCGTTCCTGCATCTGGGGTCTTCAGGCTGTACAGAGCGGGTGCCACCTGCCTGTAGAGTGTTCCTGGGGCGAGTAGACACCCAGAATGCTTCTCTACACTGAACAGACTGTTTGGCATCATCCCTGGGACATACCTGGAAAAGCACTATTACCTAGTTTGACCAGTTACAAGAAAAAAAGGCAAGGAAGTGGACAATGCGTATCTTTTTCCATCTGTCAAAGTCTGAAGGTATATTCTATTTACATAGCTTGTCTTTTTTTTCCCCGTAATTTCACTTTATCATTTGACCTGCATAGCATTTAAAAAGCAAAACAAACACTTCTTTCATTTTGTTTTTGGCTGTACTCAAGGTGCTCTTACTTTATTGCCAAGTATGTAATTTGTGTATGTGTGTGCATGTGGATTATAACTTACAGTAGGATCTTTGCCAGCCATTTTGCACTCTTCAACCTTGTTTGCTGACGCTGGCCAGAAAATCTGTAAGGAAAGGAATCTCTTTTAAGTAACATATTTATTACATAATTTATTTTTTAGTGACAACCAAAAAAGCATTTCACTGCCTAACTTACACTAATAAGTTAGTATTTTTTATCTTTTATACCTTTATTATAACACGAAAAAGTATTTTCATTGATAAATGAAAACAGCTCTCTGTCTAGCATGCAATAAATGTAATAAAGGCCCAAGTCTTTGGCCAATATAAATTAATTATATTAAATATTTTTAAGACAAGTTTATAAATTTATTTAAACTTCTTTCTTCTAATTAAGAGGTATTTTCATTATTGCTGTCTAAATTACTGTCCATTTTTACTTAATTTACTTCTAATGAGCTTCTAGCAATTGTTCACAGGAGAAACCAGAAGACTAAAATATTCAAAGAAACATTCTTGTAAATTTTTTTTTGTTGTTAACAGCAAGGTTTTGGATATCTTATGATAAAACCTGCTTAAAATCTTAAGATTTCAGGCTGATTTCTTGATTTCTTTCGAGGGTACCTTGCAGTACAGTTTTCTGACAAACATCTCAATGTCTGAATGTTTATCTGATCTAAACTCAAACTCTAAAGTTATTGACTTCTTCCATTATTTATTTTGATTTTGAACTAGAAAGGACATCAATTAGAAATCTCTCCCTAGAAAGTTAGTAGGTGACAGAACCTGATAACTTTTAGCCTAAAGATAACATAAATAATAGCACTAGAAGATCTCTGTGTGTATATATATACATACATATATCTGCATAGATTTGTAGGTATGTATGCATATGTATATAGGGTTTCCATAGAGGCATAAGATTAGCAAGGTGAATCTATTATAAAAATAAATAAATGAAAGAATGTGTGGAATTCTGAGCTTTACACTGGGTAATCACATTCACTGCCTGAAAATATCGTTTGTTTTTGCTTTTCGTTGATTTTTCTAATTTTTATTTTTCTAGCAGACTGAAGTAGACTGTTGAAGTGCCTCACGGCTTCATACTGCAGAATACATTTCATGCAGCAGAGGCCTTCCTCTCTCACCACACTCTGCACAGAATAAAACCCCACCTGCCGAGGGATGGCTGGAGTGCCGTGCAGGAGCACAGCAGCTCCCAGCCACCGGTGGCCGGATCACCGGAGAGATGGGAATTAGCAGAAAGCTCACACAAGCTATTTCAGATCAGAGGAGGCGACCCCCTTTCGGAGGAAGATTTCAGTACCGTTAGGACCCGTTCACGCCATCACACGAGAGACATTTAATTTAAACGTGTGAGTTAGCCTCCCCGGACTCCCTGCACAATCAATTCAGGTAGACAGGCATGTCCAGAGGGTGATTCAGAGCAAAGCCTAATTTAACTGCGCTTAATCACCCTCCAGCGGGGCCTCTCTCTCTCTCCTGACACATTAAAAGCTTTGCCTCTTAAGGAAGGCATTTAACTTCACTGCTGCAAGCTGGGTATCTCTGCCCCTCCGTACTCCTGCGATACAGTAATAAAGCCTACAGATTAAAGGATCAGATGAATTTGGTAGAACAAGGCCTTTTACGGTACACTTTAAGGTAATGTTGTAGCCGTGATAATCTAAAGATAGGCAAGGCAAAGTCTGTAGAGAGGTAATATCTTAACAGTCAGGCTTCTGGGCACACAAGTACTTTTGCAGGCCATCTATTTTAAAAGCAGAGAAGCTGGATTTGAACTGCCTCTGGAGACAAGAAAGAGGAATCTGTGAAAGTGTTTTAAACATTTGATAATTTGATTATTTTCATATACAGGCTGCCTACTACAGTTTGGAGTTGTGGGACACAAAGACTCCTTTGAAAATGGCACCTCTGTAAGTGAGAGAAAAAGCCAGAAAAGCGGTGGGGTCAAGAGGGAGATGAGGGTCATGGTGTCCAAAAACCCCAGATAGAAGGTGTCCCAACTACCCAACTGAAGGACAGAAGCTGACACAGACATAACAAAAGATTGGAAAACAGTTCTGCGATTAGGCTTCAGAGAACAAAACAAAAATATAGCTGAAGGTTAAAAGCAACTCTGTCCCTGTTGTTTTTTTCCCTATGGCCTGAAAATGATCACATGTATCTTATTCTTCCTTACAGGCTTCTTTTAAAAGTGCATATCTGAATTATCTTAAATATTGGAGAGGAGTGGAAACCCTCTACTCATACAAATTTTCCTTATGAGTCCAAGCCATGCTGAATGTTGCTTCAAAATGAGCGAACAGATCAGTTTTTAAACAGTGTTTGAGGAGCAGCCATGATAATAGCTTGTTCATAAACTAAGGACTAACAGTTCAATAAGGTGCGTGCCTGGACTTCTGCCTGCTGCAAAATAATGAAATGCACATTTTGTGCCTTAAAAAGAAATATATATAGTAAAGCAACCTTGGATTCTCAAAATAAATCTTGAACTTACACTGAGAGGGTCCTGGCTTATGTTATTAATATTCAAAGACAGAATATGATCTTTGCTGCCCACATAGATACGATCCTGGTCTTCATCCATTAATAATATCCTGTAATCCAGGGGACTGTGGGATATTCTGTGATATTCGGAGGTCTTAGTTTCTTGCAGCTCTGAAATAGTTAAGACAACAAGTTAGAAAAGCGTTTCAATTGCCTTTCTCATCTCACAAGTACATTTCTTTCTAAATAAGGCATCTTTGAACACAAGTGGGGTCAATAAGAGAAGAAAAACCTTCATCAGACACTTGGTAATAATGTAATGGTTGAGATAAAACAAATTTCGCTTTCCCAGTTTGAATGTAATTTTTTTATATATTAAATAGCTAGACATATCTCATAATTGGGCATTGCTATTATCCATTAATCTAATTAATTCTTATTTTAATGGATATGATTATTTACAGCTTTGGCTTTTAAGGGAGATCATATACTAAATTAATCAATGTGTTCAATACATTTTGAAGTTTATGACACAGAAAATCCACAAGATCAATGAAAACTACATAAGAACAGTTTACTTTCTTTTCCTAACAGGGGACTTCACTAAGAATAGGTTTTTATAATTTTCAAGGTCAAAATTTTTTTTAGTTCTTCATCACCATGCACAGCGTATTGCAAAAAAAAAAAAAAAAGTATTCACTCAGGCCTAAATGTGTCCATTTATTCAGTTGTTTGTTTATGGGTTTTGGATCAAACTACCAAAACTGTAGAAGTAGGTCTTTTTTTTTTTTTTTCTTTTTTTTTGATATAATACTTTTTTCAGTGAAGTGAAGGGAAGTGAAAAACATCCTTTGATCTCTGTAATGCAGGATCAGGCCTGTTAACAGGAATAGCACAAGCATCTGCAATATAAGTATTACTTGCTGCCCTTGAGAAAGCTCAGCCTTCTTGTCTTTGCTTGGCCAATATATTTTGACGCCCTCTCAGATTATTTTTCTTTTCAGTAATAACAGAAGGGATATTTCTCAAGAGCTGAGAATGGAAAAACAAAACTTTAATAATCAACTTCTCCTTATTCAAATATTTCACATATAATTATGCTCTATTACCCCATGAGCATTATTATTGGATTGTGTTCCCTGTGACTCTAAAAGGGTGGCAAATACACAGTACATATGAAAATGAAGCCTTCCTATAATGTTTATTCATAAATCTAAGAACTGAGTCCACATCCCTTTTGCAAACTGTTTCTCTGGTACAATATGTCTTGTCACTGTTGCTAAAGCCTAGTTTTTGCTAAAAGGAAAGTTTTTGCTGATTAGTTCCCTATTGAAAACAGTAGATATCCAAAATTAACCATCTATGCCTTTTAGATGACTATATTAAAATGGGCTAATGTTGGAAAACAAAACTCTCAAAGCAAAAATATTTTTGGATATTTGTTCTGTTAAACAAAAAGACACATGCCTAAAGTATACACTTTCTGTAAAACACGTATTTAGCTGGAAGCATAATTTTTTCTTTGAAAATTACTTAGAGAACAATTTGTGGCAAGCTGTAGACAACATACAGGTAAAGGCTGGAATCTTAGGACTTATACCTGTTTACTAGAGATCTAATGAGTGAAAGAACACTTATAGAATACGATTTGCATTGCTAAATATGATACATAACTACTTAATGTCTATCATGATTGTTAAACAGTTTCATTGGAAGATGAAAATTATCTTCAGTTACTGAAAGATATGATGTTTTGATTCACTTAGACGCGTGACAGCTTTCAGAGCTAAGGATTTCCTACATGCATCTATTATGGTGATATGAAAAAAAGAATCAAGTACTATTTCTATTTCATATGTCTCTCAACAAAAGATAGACATAAAAGTCTGCACCTAAAAGCTTAAACTGAAACAATACTCATTAAATATATATGAAAATTGTCCACATCACTTTCAGAAGTCCTTCTTCAGTGCTTGAAAAATCAATTGTTTTACTTTCTTTAAAAAAATTCTCCCTGTAAGCTTTAAGCTAGGATTTTCAAAGGCACCTGGGCGACTCATCAGCATAGTGCTATTAAAATGCAGTCCTTTTGCCCTCTCTGAAATTCTCAGACTGACCTTTCGTAACAAGCCTAAGAAGCTAGCGCTCATCCCTTTTCCTGGTGGCCTTATTAACTTTACTGTAATATTTGGCAGCTGTAAGGTGAAACTTAACCTCCCCATAACTGCATATTTGATATCCCAGGAAAGCACGTATAAACTGGGAGAGGCAGCAGTTTCCCCCACAACACTGGCTAAATGTGAGCACAGTGACTGCACAGTATAATTCCCCCTCCTTATTGCTTCAGTGACTGACAACGATTGACAAAGAATAAGCCATGATTGACATAAAAGATGATCAAGATCATGATGATTGTTTTTAAGCAAGAGACAGAAATAGAGATATTTGATTT
Source organism: Limnodromus scolopaceus (assembly GCA_028565335.1). Classification (NCBI taxonomy): domain Eukaryota; kingdom Metazoa; phylum Chordata; class Aves; order Charadriiformes; family Scolopacidae; genus Limnodromus; species Limnodromus scolopaceus. The sequence continues at coordinate 11,948,847 of JAOXNO010000001.1, read as the reverse complement.
CCACAACTTTCATTTATGAAAATCCATTATATTCCTGGATTTTTAACCTCCTCGCAGCGGTGGTATTCTTTCTAAGGCACCTGAAGGGTAATCTGCCTCCATCAAGCTAGTGCTGAGGAGAATACCTTATGACATGCCACTAAATTATGGAAACTCGATGCCACTCATAAGAGGGAAGGAAAATCCTGAAACAAATACTCTCAGACAGATTTATTAGTTTTATTTCTTTCAGTGCTGAAGCTTACAGTTTATTAGCCTCTTAGGGGAGGGAAATTATAATTAATCAAATTTCCTTTTCATTCAACAAAATTTACCACACAATCACCCAAGAAAATTTGTGGGTTTTTTAAACATTTACTATCTGAGTGTTGTTACTTCAAAAGAACGGTGACTGGAAAGATGCTTTTCATCTCCAAAAGTTTTTGTAAAAAAATGACGTAAACATTTCCTGACTTTCAAAGCAAATTCTATTCCATGCTTTGGGAATTTAACCAAACATTCAAGGCAGTAAACCCTGTATGGAGAATGATGTTGTGGACAGCTCTCTGGGAATATTAACAATTTTAGCAATAAAAAGAAAAGATATTTTATATGCGAATAACTGTCATTCTTAATGACACAAGAATAATCTTTGTTTGCCCTTTTTTCATCAGTCAGTGAATTTAGTTTTGGCTTTCCTCAATGATAAAGCCAATACCAACTTGATTCCTAGTACTAGGAATCTGATTTTAGAGAACAGGTTATATAGCTCTTGTCCCCTTTAATGAAAAACAGAACCTTCTGTGAACTCTCTCCCCAGAACTATTACTACTACTACTATTATTATTATTGAACTGCACATATTGGAGATCCCAATGACTGGGATTTTTCTCCATACATAGTATACAGCTTACTGACAATTAGGCAATTTAACACCTACTCTTTAATTATCCTTCTAATCCACCACAAAAGTTAATGCAAGTACTATTTTTTAAAAAGTTGTGTTCTTACCAGAGAAACAACAAAATGTTTCTGTAATATCCATTATTAACGTCACAAAGGCCTTTGTAACACTCAAACCCCATTGTGTTGGCCAGAACAAAGCAAATTACAACTGTCAGAGACTGGAAATCTAGGAAGGTGGAGATATCTCTCCCCTGCTGACAACCACAGCCTGCTATACCCAAATTGTCCAACCTGCATATGGGTACATGGGTAGATCCACTCATCATGTCCTCTGTATGTCTTATTTAATCACTCAACATCAGCCTTTCATCACTCCTTAATTCAAATTTACTGGTATCACCGTGCTGAAAACACACTCTGACTTCCCTAATGTAAGGGATATAACAATCCCTAATATGTAAGATAAGACCCTAATATAAGTGCCTTCCTTGGTAGACATCTTATGCTAATATACAAGCTTGATACATATATTACTGAAACTAATACAGTTTTTAGCAAGACCTTCCCAAAATAAGATTATTTCCCATTTGCAGGCCCACATGACCACTTGTTGTTACTCCAAAGTTCAATATAATCAAAAAATTATATTACAGAGTTTGGTAAGCTACAGCTGTGGTATGCGAGTATCCCCAGCCCAAGTTCAAAGCACTGGGTTTATCCGCCAATAAGCTGTGGATAAACTACAATACGTGAAATAGTATACGCGGTCGTGTCTATACTATACCATCCCTGAGTTTCCAGCCTGGCAGGGCTTCTTTGAGCAAATCTAGGATGCTCTGTCAAGCTTTTAATTTAGGATCCCCTGTGGTAAAGTACAAGAAATAATATGTTTTCCTTCTCTTTCCTGCTGGCATAAGGATTCAGTCTCAGAAGGCTGTTTATGGAGAAGTTCAGAGAAGAGGCAGAGATTTGGTGTATGTGCCTCAAAAAGACAGGGAGTAAGACACAGCAATCCAGTCTCACACACAGCACCACAGTGAAAGGGAGAAACACAGCTTTCCAGAAAGATGGGCTACATCTCCCCAGCAAACCTCTGCTGCCCAAATCTGTGTGGATTTTATGTAGCCTTAGTGATTTGGAAATCAGCAATACAATGCTGTTTCCTTTTACTCCCTCATGGGGTATGGGGTCCACAAATGACAGGCCTTGTGTACATCAAGCAGGAGGCTTGACAACATTAGATTCTAGTTAAGGAGGCTGTAAGACTCTCTTAAGATGCATTAAACCTTCAGTTTGTGCCAACAAATATGCCAGCCCATGCCAAATGGGAAACTGCAATGTAAAATCTCACCTTCTGGGAACTGGAAGGAAACCAATTTTCCTTTTTTTAAAAAAACTTTTTTTTTTTCCCCGCACTAGAATTAAATATTTAAGTAGAATGATTTTTTTGCTTATAGCATCAAATGGAAATGACACCTTTTTACTCCCCGGTCACTTTGGAACAGGTGAAAAAGTAATTTGCACATATACATTCATAGAAGGACTGTACATAATGTTGCTAGCAATGAAATGAACGGTTATAGGTTTACAAAATGTGAGTGGAATCAGAGGTATCTGCAAAGTTACAAAAAATAATCTGAAAAAGTGCTTCGGCTGTAAGAAAAGCTCTGTTTTATCTAAGTTTAAATATTTTTAAATACTTAAAAGTATTTACAATACTTTTATTATGTACAATACTTTGTATTGACTAACATCTGTTTTGTAGCTGATTGCTAGCAACAACTGGAAAATATCTAGTTTAGAGATACTGGATTTTATAAGAATCTAATAATTGTAACTATTGTTTTCTTGGCTTTATTTCTGACTTATTAGTGTAAAGACATGGAAGAAATAAATGTATTATTTTTATAGTTTACATAGTACCTGTGTAAAAAGTATGCTATTTTATAATATTGCTTTTCAACTACGTGAGGACACAGTGTGACTATTTGTTTAATTCTATGGAAAGACAAAAAGGAAAGTCTGACTATTTCCTTACAAAACTTCAGAATGAGTCACCTTTGCACTGTCGATATTCCTTTTCTTTGAAGAAACCTGTATTGATTCCTTCTGCTTAAGGGGGGTGAGATAAGAGAGCTGTTAAAGCAGTTTGCCACTGCTCACGCAGTGTTCAAACTAAAACCTAACCCTCCGCCAGCTCTCAAGTGAAGCTGATTATAAATGGGTACACAGTCATTTGGCCAAAGAGCCATAAGCAGCCAGATGTGCTACTAGTCAGTCCCTTGTGTGCCTTAACCACACGGGGCCCAAAATGCTCAGGTAGACCTTTGACCTTTTCTTTATCTCTTTATCTCTTCTTCACGCATGACAAGTCTTTGCACTTTTTTTTTTTTAATGCTGTTAGAATGAAATTTGGCTTTTTGTGTAAGGAGGTAATAGGTTTATAAGGACTGGATATCACAGATGTGCTCATTTCCTAGTTTCTGAATCTGTCTGAAAGGGGTTTAATTACATTTTTATTAAAAAAAAAAAAAAGAGCATGCGAGAGGGGAGAAAATAGATTTACAAGTGCTCATAAAATCACAGGCAAACTAATTAACAAGATCACTTGGAGGATAGGGAGGAAGGGAGCTCAGACAGTACAAGCTGAAACAAGAGCCCTCTTTGCCCAGAGCTAAAATGTATAATTTGCTAGAAGGAAACTTAATTGCTGTATTTGGAATGAGGATAAATAACACAGAAATGTCAATGATATCTAAATATGATCTGGTTTAAATATACACCTTGAATGCTTGTTGGTATATTTGCTAAACGAGTTGAAAATAGAATTTAAACATTACTGCATTGAGATAGTGAAGTCTTTCATAAATCGAAATAATAGCACCAAGGTGAACTCTTTGGAGAGTCAGGCCCAGAGGTAGCTCTAGCATGTCTGAAGAACTATCTGTCACCTTGGGCAGCTCAACATACACATTAGGAGCAGTAAAACACTCAATAGCTCTTTGTGAAGGGGACCATGTGTTGATAGGAAAAGACATACCAGTTAATAGTTGACCTTAAGCAGAGTGTTCACATATGTCAGTAGATGAGTCCTTTTTTTACAATTCACAAGACACACAGACGTCCTAAAATCCTGGTAACTCATAGACTTTAAAAAGATTGCAATGAACTATTAACTGGCTTTTGATCTTGGGGCTTCAGAAGTTGTACTGAAAGGGGAATCACTCCTGACAGAGCGCTGTTTTATTAAAACTATCAAAAACTATCAGAGAATTTTTCATCTTTGATTTGTTGCTTTGAAGAATGAAGAAGGAGGGGCAGATCCACTGAGGTGTGGGCAGCTGCCAGTTTTGTGCAGAAGGAATGTGCTTTCCAAGCAAAGGCAAACACACAACGAGAGAAAGTCACTCACTCGGTGTGGCAAAATGTATTAACATGGCTCTGTGGCACATTCATCAACCCAACGTATGCCACAAGGGTAAGTGCATTTTTATTGAAGTTTTACATTATGAAGAACAGACACTATTAAAATGCTGAGGGTTTTTTTTTATTAACACAGATATTGTCATGATGAAATCATACCACATTCCACAGTAGAAGCCCCACTTTGAAACAAAGAGGAAAAATATGTCAACTTTTTCCAAACTGCAGTTGCATAGCTATTCCAAGTCTTGCCAAATATTCCAGCATTGAGATTCCTTCACTGAGAATTATGCAAGACCACCCACACCCTCCAGCCAGCCAGTCTCGCTAGGCTGTAGGCACTTCTAGGCATAATTTTCAGATTATTCCTCCATTTACCTCACTGTAAACCTGGAATAACTCCTCTGAAGTCTGTATAGGTATTTCAATAAAAACATTGAAAAGCGGGCTGCTTATTTTTTAATTGTGTGCAGTTATAATTTTACCCGTCATCAACTTTATCCCTTTATATAATTGCAATTTGGGGGGTTTATTTCAGAAGTTTTCACAAATACTGCCACTCTTCAGAACTTTCCAGAAGAAGATGTCTGATTTTTCAAATATTACCTTCCTCATTTCTGCCCATTATTAACCTGCCCAGGCTTCATTGTCATTTTTGGTCCCAAAATCAAAGAGAGAACTTTGGCAAGCATGGAGAGCCATAAAGACAGGCCAACGGGGTTTAAGATTACTGCAGCTGAGTTAGCCACGTCAGACGCGAGCCAGTCTTCTCTGTGCCTTGTGTATAAAGAGCTTGTGCATAACAGCTCTGCAGCATGCAAACTGCTCTCCAAGAGCTGTAAGCAGCATACTTCGAAGTCTGCACAGTTATACAAAGTTTACTCTTTTGTTCCTTTCCAACAGACATGGAGAAGGTCCTTGCCACATCGCCGAAGGCCGCACAAGCTCAGCCCGTCTCACTAGCCCGGGTGGACACAGTGGCTTTGCCATTGGCACTCCAGATGCTTTTGTTTTCCAGATGCAGGAGTGAGAAGCTTTCGGTTGCCAAGTATGACATTATTTTTGAGAGCAAGAAAAAAAGCCACACCCGTGGAAAAGTCAGACAAATTCCACACTATTTTACTTCTTCTGGGAGCAGTATATCTTCTCATTGTAATCTCTTGTGTGGACCAGCAATCACGTCATTGGAGGACCGGCTGTGCTTCCTCCTGCGATGCTCAGTCATACAGAGAAACGTTCCAAGTAGCTATCAGACTAACTGGCCAGCTGAAGCCCTGACTGTACGCAGATACCAAAACACTTTGATCTAAATTTAAAGAAAGATATGAGAAATGGAAGAAAACGAGTTATTGTAATTGTCTGTCTGAAAAATGAATTAAAACTGAAGCTAGTGCTATTCTCCAACTCAGAACTGGGCAACAACATGAGCTTGTGAGCTGTTCTTCCAATTCGTTCATCTTCATCCTGTTTGCCGCCAGTAGGTTGACCTCTGGGAAGAGAAGGAGGTCTGAGTGGACTTCTCATTAGTTTTGCATCTCATTCAGGCTGTTATTTTTCTGATAAAGCAAACTTTTTTAGGCTTAGGTTTGAGTATCTGACTCTTTACTCCCCACAAACTGATGTGGCAGGTGATGTCACCTGGGATGTTTTTGAATATTCACGAGGGAGAGAGAGCAGCACGGAGAGTGTAAGTAAGGTTGAGTGAAAGGCAGGTTGTTTTACTGCTAGAGTTGTCTTTCTTTGCAAGTTTATGTTTCAGTTCCAGTAAAAGAGTGTACTTGGCAGATTTACTGAGGTAGCCTGTAGACAGTGAAGACATAATTTGCCCTTTGCAAAACTGACAGAGGAAGCTACTCCCCAGATGCGCAGTTTTGAGGTGGTAATACTTTTTCATTGATGTACCGACAACTGTGCTTCTGAATTGTAGTGAAGAACTATCAAATGTTGCAAAATAATCAACCCCTTAAATAATGAAAGTATGATAGCAGTCTCTTAACTTCTTTTCTGACCAAACAAACTCTTTGCATAAACTCACATGCAGAGTCTGTCTTTTTCTCTCCAAGCATACTGTCAGTAAGATGCAGAATTATTCTTGTTGCGAGAGCTAATAAAAACTCATTGAGAAAACACAGCTCAACCACTGAAATATTTAATTACGGCTTCTGTAATAAAGAACCCGCTTCACTGTAGTGAGGCAGAGGAACCCTTTTCATTATATTCCTTTCTGTCTTTCAAAGAGCAGCCTCCCCAGAGATTCGGCCAATCTCTGTATATCTAGGATAGGCATTACTGCCCTTGCTGCCATAATCCTTGCCTTTAGTGATGTTACCAACTTTAGCTGCAATTTTAGCCATGCATCTTTATCCACTGATCTCCTTAAGATATATTGGTCCCTTCTTCGGCAGTCACTTCTCACCCCTACCCGGTATAAAAATAGGGCAACTTAGTATATGCAGGCTTGGTTACAGTTTCATTATTATTATTATCATTTTAATCAAATTAGGATTAGCTATCAGGCAAACATCAGGCATAAGGAAATCAAGCTAAATCCCAAGTGCTTAGTTTTTATTCATTCTTCAGCAAAATAATGTAAAATTCACTCAGCCATGAGCTGAAGAAGACTTGGAGGACACTATTTCACGTTCCAAAGAATTTCATTAATAAATTCACATCAATGGATTATTGAATTAAAGAGCGGTATTTTTTGACACAAACAATTCTGAATACAAAGGAAGGCTCGTAAAAGAAGCCAAGTTGTCTATAGCAAAAATAAGGAAACAGGTTTGTGGGATGGTCAGTATCAGATACAACTAGGGAAACTACTGCTTCCTTTTTTAGTGTGTTTTGTTGTTTCCTATCAGTATTGGTATGTCAGTCAATGGTATGTATATACCTGGTTTCTATACACTCCTCTCTATATAGCAGATAATCATCTCTATATACCAAGTCTAGAAAGTTAGCAAGCTCTGCTTTACATCTGGGAAGGATAAAAGAAACACTTATTCTCGCTTCACTACATGAGAAAACAAAGCAGCTGGAGGTCAACAAATGACATCCCTCCTTCAGTGAACCTTCAATGAACTTCTAGGCCAACCTGATGCCAGAAGTGTCATTATATTGGAGATAACGAACTTTACCAAAAGATGCAGCCACACTCCATTCCACAGTTCTTTGACAACTGCATTTATCCAAATCTCTTGATATTTCTACTTTTAGAATAGTAGAATACTTCTTCACAATATTGTTCACTCCTTTCTCTACATTTCTTTGTTGTTCTGTATGGTTAAGTTACCCCTCGTGGTCTAATTTGGGCTCTTTGATTAAATTTGATTTTGCATCCAAGAGGCCACCCAGCTTTCTGCATTGACAGGAAGCAAGCTGCTTTCTGGACGTGGGTGTTTGGGATACCTCCTGAAGCCAAGGAAAGTTTGGTTTGTGAGAAGAGCAAAGGTCAAGCCTATCCTTAAATGTTTTACTGTTGTTTTTTCCTCTTGAAATACATTTTTCTGGTATATTAAATGCATTCACTCCCAACAGAGGATTAGCCATGCGGTTTCATCAGACTGCACATTAAGACTTTTTTTTTCCCCAAAATTACTGCAATGTCACAACCTGCTTCACTGGACACAGGGTTTGGCCATGTCCCCCAGAGGACTTCAGAGGTTGGACACAACTGGAAATTATTAATTTCATCATCTGTGTTCACTGTGTTGCTGAACACATAAGATTGCTGAGAGTATTTTCAATATTAAATTAATTAAGACTTAGGGTTTTTTTGAAATGTCAACTTCAAAAACAAAGTATTTCCAAGCAGTTGTGCACTGAATATTATTTTATTTAAGCTTACTTTAATTCTGTATGGGTTTGGAAGCTGAAAGTGGGTCTGTCATTGTTAGGTGACGTGGCTCAATGGGAGTAGGAGCGCTGTGCTCAAGCCCCACGGGGAGATGTGTTCAGTGGGTAGCAGGCTTGCTGTTTAAACACACAGAACGTAACCATATTTCACTCTTTTTCACACCATGTAGACTGACACAAAGAGTGAATTTAGGAGCACATTCCAGAGCTGCATGCTACCATCAATCTTCAAGTGATCACCAGCTGGTATTTGGGTGTACAATAAAAGTCATGTTTAGTAGGCTGAGCATAGCCTGGTGGATTAGAGACCACTCAACTCTAAATCCTATTCTGCTGGTATTTTGCTTTTTGACTTAAGACATGTCACATAAACTCTCTGGGTTACATATGTAAAGTGGAGGTAACAGTTTGTACTTATTTGACTGAGCTGTTTTTGGGTTTTTGGGCACTGGATAATGTACAAAAAAGCCTTTGAAATTAAAATGAAATAGCTAGAGGAAGTTATTTCAAGTGTGTTTCACATGCAAAAAGAGATATTTTTTTGTTTGTTTGTTTTAAGTCCAGACTCTTCAGACTTAATAAACTCAGCCAAAACTCTGGTTTGGATTTAAGAGATAACTTTTATACTTTTCTGTTTAGATTTCATCTGAATGGGAAGCCATTTAAATAAATAAACCTTCTGCAGTCACTCACTCCGTGTTTAAACTAGACTTGCAGTATTTATTTGGCAGGATGACCATCTAATATTTGGCCAAAAGAAGAAAAAAAAAAAAGAATTCCCCTTCTTGCATGTCCACAGATATAAAAAAAATTTAGATAAAACCTACTTGTTTTTATTCAACTCTCTGTTATGAAGCATGTCATGATTACAACAGTACCACTTTTAGATAGAGAGCGGTAGGCTCTAACAGGAGTGACCTATCAGTTCATTTGGAGATTCTGAATATCAGCAAAGAGAAAAAGGAAGAGAAATAATTGCTTCCAGGTAAAAAGCAGAAGAGTCAAGAAGAGTAACATACATGGTTAAAGTCCTATATGGAACTCTTACAGGTTCAGCATAGAGATAGCAGGTTCAATGAAAGAAGGACTCGAACTGCAATCCAAACGTAAAGGGTATTTAGATTCCTGATGGATTAAAATTGGCACAATGCAGGTACAGGGTAGGAAATGGCACTGGGCAGTACTGGATAGACAACCACTTATCTCTGTAGCAAACTACTAATTGCAGCAGAGGATGATGCAAGTGCCCTCAGTACCTGACTCTGTGTCCTTGATCCTGAAACAAAATTAAAATTGCACTAACTTTAAAGGCAAAATTCATAGATTGTGTCCTTTGTTTATGCCCTGTACTCCTATTTTGGAAGCAAAAGCAAAATAAAGTGGCTATTCATTTAAAGTATAATGTACAAATATCTAGAACAAAGGAGATTTGTTTCATGATCAGAACAGGGAACTATAAGTCAGAACTCCTGGGCACTTGCTCTCTGACCTTGAACAAATCTCTCACCCGCCATTTGTGTCAGTTTAACCATCTGCTATATGTTTATAACAACGCTTACCTGTCTTTCAGAATTACTATCAAGTTCAGCTAATGTATGTTTGCTAAAGAAAAAAACCAACAAATGAAAGGCATTTTTATGTTCAAGGTATTATTCTAATTCATGTTCCTTAACCATTTAGGCTTATGGCACAATACATTTAAATCACTCCATTTTACAGGGACATGTGCTTTAGTGTTTCTGTGTCATATAAAGTAATGCCACTTAATGCACAATCCATTTCAGCTCCATTAAATAGATAATGCCATGAATTCTATTGTAGTGGAAAGGAAATCTCTACCATGCGATTGTGACAGAGTAAATAGAGACAGTTCTGAATAGCTTTTAATCAGAATTTGTTTACTAAAGGCATGTTAACTTCTCTAGATTTGCCCATGATGAGGAATGCCAAACAGTGACCTTTTGAACTCTTAGCCTGAATGCAAAATATTTTTAACAGGTTTAACTCTTTTAGCTGGTGTTTATTTAATAGGGCTTTCACCATTGTATACCGTATTTTGACTAATTCCCTTAAATAGCTTTGCTTTCATAGCAGTTCACTGTATACTTCAACTGTTCATCAGTTATGAAAAACTAAAAGCAATTCTAATAACTTTAAATTTTGTTAAACTGCTCCACTTCCTTGGCTCTGTTTACTATTGAATGCTGTGCTATTGGGTGATTTACTGGCACTGATATTTCCTAGCTACAGGATCACAGGGATCTCCTCCATTAGATACATATTGAATGTAAAAAAAAATAATTTCAACTTACTATTATGTATTTTTGGTGGCAATCAATTGTAAAGCCTAAATATTATCCACTGATGACAGTACAATCTAGAGATACCTGTCTTCCTCATTTGTGCTACAAAAATCATCAAATCTACTCTTTCAATGGGAGTATCATTAGTCTGAGAATTACAACACTTCACACAACTCAAGGTTTTATCATCACTGACCAGTAGTCTTTTGAACTGATTTTCCACTGCATTGCTCCAAATGTTCTTCTCTCAACACCAATAAAATCAACAGAGAACCATTGGCATAAAATACAGTTGAAGCATTAGGAATCAATTCTTAGCTCTCCAATCAATTGCCAGAAGTACAGTCTCGAAATTTATCAACTTTACCAGTTGTCTGCAAACAAAATTTCAAAAACTGTTGAAATATGAGCTCATGGTGAGAAATGACCTAGAAATTCAGACACTTGGGCTCTAGTCCTGGTCTTACTACTAAGCTGGAGTGCAGAGAACCATTCTTAGAAACATGATTCTCGGCTTTGCAATGCCTGTCAGACTCTCCTTCTTGGACAGCAACCTTGAGGCAGAACTGATGAGAGCATAAGTACGCAGCTTCTTGTAGGAATATTTCAGGCATTAGCCTTCTGCCTTTTTTTTTACGGCTGCCATAGACCATTTGGTGCAGATTGGTTAGGCCTCACCATGCATATCAGGCTCACCAAAGAATTTAGGCAGTGAAATGATTTTGTTCTGCATGCCAGTAAACCTTAGGCAGACACCTCCTTCACCCACCCAATGCAAAGAGAAACACTGTGCTGGGCATGTCCAGTAGTACAGCTTTGGTCTATGAAAATTTCTGATTATGAGCCAGACTGCATTTTCCTGAATTAATATTCTGAATTTAGAGTCTTAATTCCCACTTCGATGCCAGTATAGGTGCATAACTGGTGTATTGAATATGCTCCTGGTTATACTTCCTTGCTATACTGCACTTCCCTTACTCTAGCTTTGGACATGTAGTAATTACTGTTACCTTCTCTACAAGTAAACTCAGTACTGCAGTGCCACTTTATATTCCAAAATATGACAACAAAAATAATTCAGAAATATCTGTTGATTTCATAACATAGGAAATATTATGGAGTCTGGCAAAATATGTTTTCCCTTTTGTATTTCATTCTGTTTTATATGTGCCACACTCAAATAATTGTGCAGATGTGATATTGCTACGCTCAGAAGTCTCATTCCTGAGTCTAATCACAGGAGGCGAAGCAGGCTGTCCCAGACTCGTCACCTCCTATCAGATGACCTGTCCCTTTATCACATCAAATCAATGCATGGTAGTTCAGAAATAGAACAATTAATGATTTACAACTTGTAAGATAAAGTACACACAAAGAAGTTCATCCATTAGTGTTCCTCATACCAAATGAAATGGTCACAAATCCTTCACTGCCAGAAGATACATCACCTTCTTCAGGCTTAAAACATGACAAGACAATAAGGGCAGTGTATTTTAGGCTTAGTTATAAGAAAATGGAAACCTTAACAATCAATGACTATTCTGGGAAGAAACATTCTGTTGAAGGAGGCAGAAATAAAGTCATCATTTTCAGGTGTTTTCTGAAATGAAGGACAGTGACACAAGAACCTACCTTCTCTACGCTGACATAATTTTCTCTTTTGTCATTGATTTAAAACTTCTTCTACAGATTCCTAGAATATTTTTTTTTAAGTTTGTTTTTCTCTAATGATTAGAAAAGAAGCCTGGATGATTAACTCAGACTAGATATCTAATATTTAGGTGACAACACTAGAAGCAGGTGAATTTACTTGGTATGACAAAAATACAACTTTGTCTTACTGGTACCTCAAAGGACAAGTGTAACAGTGACAGTAAAAAAAAGTAATCTGAAAACAGTGAACTAAGAGATTTGTTTATTTGTTTCCATGGCTGACTTTGGGCCATTAAAATAGATAAAAAAATCTAATTCTTTATAAGCATATTGAACTCAAATGTAATTGCATGAAAAACATCCGGGAAGGACAAAAATCATACAGACAGGAGTGCGGTAAATTAACTTGTTGGATTTATCATCTTAGAAAGCAAGTGACGCATGAGGAGAGGAAGGAAGGGAAGAAAATAAAATATCTGCAATTTGAATACATTTACATTCATTTCCTGATAACATTAAATGCCACCTAATATCCCCCTGCCCCTCACACGCTAAGCCAACTCATAGGTCCTAAGAACACTATTTATAGAAGCAATCAGAATGTGACTTTTCACAGAAGCAAAAAAAAATAATCACATGAATAAATGTTTGCAAGTTCGGTCAGGTTGCATGTTGCTGATATTTAGATGCTGTTCACAAAGAGTGCTCTGCAGATCACATAATTAATACAGGTTTTCTCCTGTTCTGCTTTCTTTTCTCCAGCTCTCTAATAAGGCAGAGGACTGTGCTTTTAGCTTGTGCACGTCAGTTGAGATGACAGATAGCCCATGTCCAAGTGTGAACTATAGCTTATGAGTATTGGTTAACATTTCTCTTTTAAAATTAAAAAATGCAATTGCTAAAAGACAATTTTTGTGCTGTGCCTTGGCCCCCATATTATTCGTCTCCTGTGAAAATTCTGCTTCAAACAGTTGACATGAAAAATCCATTCAGTTGTCCAAATATGGTATTTTGCATATCTGACAAGGTTATTTATAAGTATTGTACTATTTTAATTAAAAGAAGACCTATCAATTACATTAATTAATAGTGGTGGTGTGTGGTGGATGTATGCCTAACAAGTGAATATAGAGTGTAATTTGTTTGAACTGTTTTTTCTACTGTAATGATACTGTTCCTCAGGAGACATTAGTACTTGGCTAGATTTAATTGAACAAAGGAAACTATGTCAATAGCCTTGGGAAAAACATTCTAATCAGAAATGAGCAAGTATTTAAACAAGCTTGCCTCTGTACTGAAAAAAAAATAAAAACAAAAAAGGCATAAAATAACTACTGATGATTAAGATATGAGGACATTAAAAAAAATGCATTACCATTCTGGCATAGACAAAATGATAAAACATTCCCAGAATCTTGTCTCTTTTGCTATATGTTAAGGTAAAAAGCATTCAATTATTGTGGGTGTGTATGTCAGAATGCCACACTGTGATAAGGGACATTGTTATTTCTGATTCCATTTCATGACACATGCTCTTACATCTTTTGTCTCAGTTTGTGAATTCATTACGTTGACACATTTTTGCCTATGTCTTGACTCTAAAATTGTGAGTAGTTACTTAAAGTCAACTGATTTGGCTTTTAGCTGGCATTACCCAGGCTTTTCTTATCGAAAAAGCCACATATTTCTGGGGATGAGGACCTTTTATATTAACTCGAGCTCTGCTACTGGCCAGCTGCATAACTGTGGGTCCATTATTTCATTTGTCTGTTTCTCCTTCTGGCTTTGGTCTGTCTTGTTTATTTGGATTATAAACTCCTCAAGATAGGGCCACAAACAGCTTCTGAATGTCTGTGCAGTAGGGCAGGGACAGCATATTACATCATTTCAGTTTATTGCAATATCAATGCAAAAAAGTAAAAGTTTTATAGTGGCTTAAATTATTTGGAAGGGGGTTCATACAAATGCCAGTTCTTTTTCAATTTGTTTTTAAACAGTTATTTTGGCTGAAAGATTTTATGTTCCTAATTCGCATTTTGAACAACATCAGAGCAATATTCTTATTGGAAGCTTTCCTTCAGGTTGCCTTCTGTCTGCTTCACTGTGTTAGGATACCCAGGATAAATACGTTACCATTTCTACTGAGTCACTCAACCACAGTAACAACTCAAACCAAAGCAAATCCTCTGTGGCCATTAGGATTGCAAACAATCTAAGCATCATCTTCTCAAGCAAACACGCAAGCAAGAAACACACAGGAAAGTGATATGTAACAATTGCCTTTCAATATTAAACAAGGCAGGTCAGTACCAGGTCAAAAATATTTTGTATGGCAGCTCAAACCACAGACCCAAAGTGAGGATTGCCATTAAGTTACAACAGACCTGCAAATCTAATAGGAGAAGGAAAAGGGAGGGCATTCTTCCCAAAACCAATAGCTCCATCACCCTTTCACAGGTGAATGAATCAGTGAATACATAAGCTATTAAGAGGGGGCTCAGCAGGTCCATTTTAAGAATTCCGGGTTATCTGAGGGATGGGACACGGCTTGCACTAGTCTTTCTTTTCCATTAATAAAGTCAAATCCCAAGAAGATGTTTGTCCATACGCTGCTGAGGCAGGTTGTAGAAAGTCATACAGTCCGCTGCAGGCACCTTGTTTGAAGTACTGAATTTAGAAGCCAGTTCTAGAAGCTTTATATAGTCTCACTGAGAGAGGAAGATTAGAGGGTTAAACAGAGCACGGGAGGAGCTAAGATTCTCTGAAGCTCCTTCTGAAGGAACCTGCCTTGATTTACTGAGTTGAAACAGGGCCCAAAGAGATGAGGCTCTAACTCCAATTTACAAATAATTCTCAGTTTACTTCATCTGCATAAAGGCACATCTAATGGTGTCGATTCCCCATGAGATCTCAAAACAGGTGGAAAGTATACCTCCCTGAATAAAATATGTTTTCAAAACACTAGGCCCATAGGCCAGTGGTTATGTATTTTTTCTTGCAAGTATTTTAAAATGCTGCAATATCATGCATATCTCTTGCAGGAATCATGAGCAACATGAGAGTAACAAATTGTAGCTTTAATTAATAAAACTTCCATCTTCCTTTAATTTCCTTCCAAAGAGATTACATTTTCAGAGCTGATTCAGCCTCTGCAGATCTTTACCCCTGCCCTCATTCTTCTTGCAATCAACAGGATTCACAAGATTCCACTGAAAGATTGGTGGCTGTATTTTCAGTAGGACAGGGCTAAAAGGTTGAAATAAGCCAGGAACTTTTAAATACTTCAAACAGGGAACAAGAAGAAAATAGGAGCAGATTTTCATCTGCTACAGCTGTAATATGGTCTACTCCACTGAAGTATTTAAGCACTTAGAGTTTAACTGAAAACATACAAGAAGTTCTGCTAAGACTTCTCAGAAATGCAAGCTAAGTACCTTTAAATGCTCTGTTGGATCAGTCTTTAATTCCAGGTAAAAAAGAAAGTGGAGAAAGACACTCACATATGAGGAAAAAGAAAGAAAACAAGCAAGGAAATGAAAATACTACGCTAGTTTTTACAAATGGGAATAGTGATGTCAGTGTTTAAAATACACAGCAATGTTTTACTCAAAGACAGGTTGCTAAATTTTTGGCTGGAAGTTGTAAATAAACACAGGGCTGCCACAATTATGTGTTGCTATCCCAGCAAAGGAAATAATCAACAAGAAATAACAAGAAATAAGA
>JAOXNO010000001.1:11913977-11932999 GCA_028565335.1 Limnodromus scolopaceus | reverse complement strand
TGTCCCGTGGCACAAGTAGGTCCCGTTGCACCCATAAAATACCATTCTACAAATAAGATTGCCAATACAGCTGAAAATGCCTTTGCTCCTCCATGCAATCTTGCTTGGATGCATTCAAGAACAGCCATTTTCAAGAGCCCTTCTGGGTTAAGGAAACAAAGAGGGGTGGTGGAAGGATACTCCTCACACGCTCTAGATACTAACATATCTATCTAATCATTTATTTTTCAGACAGTGTTTACTTCAGATTTAAAGTAAAATTGCAATTCTTTGTGCAACACAGGCGTAAGGCAATCTCTGTCAGAAACAGTTGCACCTTTGTAAACAAGTCAAAGAAGAGAAATCAGAAATACAGCGTGAAAGTGACCTGCAGAGTCATCCATGACCATAACTGAGAGGAGTACTTACTGCCAAGGCCCACTTTCATGTCCTGTAAGGGTAGCACCTCGGCCTCTCTTTAAGTGAATGGAGAAATCATTTGGGAACAGTCTTTCCCAAGGAATCTGCATGCAGCAAAGCCAGGATCCCTTCTCAGAGCCCCAGTGCAAGCTGGCCCCTCTCAAGCCTTTCCAACGTCCTTGGAGGGATCAAATACTCTGGCTACGCACTTGCATGGGTAGCAAATAAACAGCACATGCTTGAGGAGAAAAATGTGGAACCCCCTACTTTAAACAGTCATTAATGGTTTGTGGCTTAACTGAAAATAACAATGGCTGGAAACATAATCTGAATACGCTTTTTTCTTTATGGGTTCAAATTATGGTGTGCAGTGACCAAGAGATTTCATGAGACTCAGTCCAAAGAGTCCAAAATTTTACTGTCCCAGGAACATAGGTTGGTTGTATATCCCCAGGAAACCTGTCAGAAGGAAGTTGACTTTTATAAAGCCCACGCTAATACACTTCACTCTCAGCCTCCCACATGACAGAATATTGAGCTAAGACATCACTCAGCCCATCTGCCTCTCCTACCCCCTAAACATGCTTCCCTTGTGTTTTAACAGTATATATTTCACTTAGTTAACAGCTACTAATAATAATGTTTGAGAAACAACAGAAAGTTAGATGTGGGCAAAAAGAAGTTTATTCTCTCTTGTAAAGCTAAAGAAAAAAAAAACCCACCTAAACACAGATCATTCTAGAGAGAAGTAAGTATGTAATCTAGCAACCCAATTTTCAGCACACAACAGCCTCCAAGTGCAGCATGTGAATAGTAAAGGCTTGTTACTTCCACACCTTGCCACTGGCATCAAAGTCCACTGACACCTCTTAGGTTTTCTGACGTCTAATGTGACATTTGGTACTCTTGCTATACTTAATGTGCTTTCCACTGAATGCATATGAAGCTATTAGTTATTTCTGTTTCCTATTAGCAAAGGATTTATGTCACTACATTAGAATGCTGTTACAATGAATAAACTCATCACTGCCCTGAAAACAAAAACAACAGGGAGAATAAGAAGAAAAGAAAAAGAAAAGCCAGATGCACATCCGGAGAGAAAAAAGTTCTAAAGTTCCCTAAAAAAATATATATTTTGGCCATGTATGTATACCTTGGTGAGTCAGTGGACCAAATGCAAAATGTAAGGGCTTTGGCCCAAAAAGTAGAAGACTTTTTGAAACAACCACTGACATGTCCAATAGCAGAAATGTGCTTCAAAGAAAATTCAGAGAGTGAAGAAGAATGTATGTTTGCTCCTGTGTGCTCAGAAGGAAGCAGCCAGATACGCAGGTCTCCAGTTAACCCAGCCATCCTCTTTCACACCATCAAAGGAATGGGCAAATTTTCATTACTCTTATAAATATCACTGCATTGAGGAATATTACACAAGTCAGAAGTTCACAGAAATCATTTTTTTAACAAACAAACAAATACACTTGGCAGAGAAAAAGACTGGAGCAACCTGAATAGCAAGACAAATACAATCATTTTTGCCAAACATTGGCCTACTGATAGGAATGAATAGAAGTGTGACTAAATCTAATTCAAGACCATTTCTGCTAAAGGAGATCAGGAGTTGACAATTTAAGAAAACTGGTACTGCAAAAATCATAAAGGTATCACAGAAGCTAGCAAATTATTTCTGTCTTATAATGAGAACAGAATAGAAGATGACTCAATCTCTGTGAAATAAAACAATAAAACTTTATTCCTCTAAAACGAGACCAGTTACTAAGATTCAAAGAAATTTGGTAATTTTTCCCTTGAACTCTTATTGTGAATGTTGATTCCCACTACTCCTCTATGGCTCGGCTAGAAGCAGAAGAGCTAACTCTCTCAGGAGATGTGGGTAGCACCTCTGGTTTGTTCAGAACAGGAGTGGTTTGATATTTCCTGAAGTTCTGTAATTTTCATAGTCTTAATTTTTCAGAGTCTTTCCTCTGACATGAACTGAAGCATGACTTCAGAGAATGAGATAGTCAATTACCAGTGCTGAGTCTTACACAGGGCTTGGTCCAAGACCATTAGAGACCTCCCAAGTTTTTGTTCCTGCACACACGAGGCTCCACATGTGGGGTCGTGGGAACAGCTACATCCCCCACATCAGGGCACTTGCAGAGGGCAGGCAGGCCATGCCGGCCAGGGGCTGAAGCCAAGGACTTCTGCAAGGGAGCATGTTTTCCAGAAACTGCTCCCGAGCTCTTCCTGGGGTGCAATACCCTGGAATCACTCATCTGCAAGCTCATTTTCCAGGTGCAGCAGGACAGGCAGCAGGTCCTGGCACACACATCACTCCAGAAGCAGAAAAAAGCCATGACATGGAAGGAACTGATGTGAGGGCAACCGTATGAGTGAATTTTCTGTGTGAAGCACACGACTTATCAGGCATAGTATATAGTACTGGAAAAACTTTATCGATAAAATAGAAATGCAATAGAAAACATTTTTTTTTTCAATAGGTAGGGGGACAGTGAACTGACAGACACTTTGTCAAACAAGGTAACCTTAAAACCAGGCAGAAGAAGTAAGTCTGAGAAAGGGCTGAATACAGACGGAATGAAAGCTGGACTTCAAACTTCTTGTGTTTATCACCAGCAAACTAAATCTTGGCTTTATCAAGGCTCTGCCCATCGGTGTAACTGACTGAGCTGTAAAAATAGGCCACATAATAATGAGGTTTTTGATAATGTTTCCCAGCACAAATGTTTCACAGAAGCTTCATTTGTTGCCTAACACCACATAGGGAAATCATAAAAACTAGTTAGAAATATATAGGTCTTCACGGACTCATAATACATTTGTATCTGTTACAACTAGGATTAAGCTGCATACAGCTAGACCTGCAGGCTAAATAATAGAAGGCTTAATTAATTTGTTAAGGCTATATAAAGTACTCAGCTTTCTAAGTACAACAATTCTATTCATCCAGTCTGACTGAATACCAATAATTGCCTAACAGCAATCTAGCTATGAGACAATGCAAGCATTCAAATAGCAAAAATTACATGTAGCAATTAGTTAATATGGTAAAAATAATAAAGCAACTGTTCATAGCACAAAAAAGTGATAGAAAATAGAATATAAAAGTAATAAAATGAATGTATTATTGCACTTGGTAAATAAACATTTTGTTTCTCAAAATTATTTCCTTCTCCCTCCAGGGAAGTGCACGGACTCACAGCTGGTGTCCAGGAAGAGCTCTAGTACCGCTCGCTATATATGCCAGGGAAAAAGCAATGGAATTGACTTGCTTAATTTTTGGAGGTTTTCATCTTGAGTAGGAATAGCCTACTTGACCCGACTGAAGTACCTTTCTGTGACCAGATCAGATGCTTCAGCATGAAACTTAGTATCCTTTCTTTTGAATTTCACTTTGGAGGAGAATAGGATGTGAACTATTCATATGGATACTATTCAATTATTTTTAGTATGTTTCATGAGCAAATCTGGTCAAAGCCAAGAAACTGGACCATTGCCTCCAAAGAATCAGGTCAGTGCTCTCAACCTTCTTACATGCCACTTTGAGTATTAGATTTACAAATTTAGGTCAAGTATACAAAGCAATTTAAAAAATAATAACAAACATTTATATTGCAGCAGGCAATAAAACAATAGCATGCAGTAACACTGCCCCAAGGATCCCAAACCACTTTAATTAAGTCTTAAAAAACAGCCAGGAGAAGAACGAACACAGTACAGAAAATACATCTCTCAATAACCAGCTCCAGGTTAAAGGGAGTAGCTGGTTCACACCATACAGCAAACAACACTCAAGCTTGGGGATAAGAATAAAAGTGAATACTGAAGCCAAACAAAGATGCAGATGGTAGGTTAAACACAAAAGTCAGAGGCTTAGATCTTTCACAGCTATATGGGGGCTCACACTCTAGGTCCGGGTCTTCAAACTCTAGTAACCTGCCTTCTGTTTAACTTTTCACCTAAAGGCTAGCAGCTCCAACAGCACAAAGCCATCAGGCTTTATTCTGGCTGTACTGATTCGGGAGAAGGTCAGTCCCTGAGCCACCAGCCAAACTGGAGCAGCAGCAGCTGGGTGTGCCTGGGTGCGGATCCAGCTCCAATTAACTCCACAGCCTGGAGAGCCGGCAGGATCCCTGTGCGAACCAGAGCAGCTGCAGAACCTAGGTGGAGTGATGCCTCAAGCTGTCTGTAATGCACATTAATTTGTGAAGTGTGGAAAAATATGCTGTGCAATATTTACAGTTAAAAAGCTAACAAAGCTATGTTTTGACATTGAAGACAGAGTTCTGTGCCTTTTCAGTGTCTACTTGGAAACTTGTCAGTAATACTGGTTTATAGTTCATCTCATCCTCTACCTATCCAGATGTAGATACATAAAGATACCCAGGTATAAAGATTTGGAAAATCTTGGCTAGTGCTCTCAGCAGTACTTGCCAAGGCTGAAAATAAGCATTACAGATATCAGTCTTCATAATGAACACTAATTAGCTGGCAAAATACTTAGGAAAATATGTATGCTACAAATATGCAAAAGGAGCTTTTTTTTTTTTTTTCCCCCAGAAGAAAAACGCCATGTTAAAAGGAAAATGCTTTCCTTCTCAGTGAATCAATTTTAAGATGTTAATGCTCTGGACATTCAGATTTTTCCCCATTAGTTCTTTTCTACTGCTTGGATTTGTAAGAGGTATACTGGCTGCATAGCATTGTGCAGCAATATTATCAACAAGCAGAACTTTGAGCAGAAGAGTTTTAAATGGTGTAACCTGGGCACATGGACACAGATTTCTGTATCGTTGGCATGATTTGTAACCATTAACATGATCTGTAATCATCTGCTGCTTCTCACACTCAAAATAAAAGTGGAATTCTAAGAAAGCCACAGGCCTGGATATTTGGAAAAGATTTTTTTTGACTTTAATGTTGTAGTTTAGTAAAACAAAGCCCACTCATCACCCATGAAAAATGTCATGTCCTTGAAAACCTTTTTAACCATCCTTTGGAAACAATGATGACAGAGAAGTAGCATATTTGTTGCTATTCACTGCTCCTTTGTAAGGGAGAATTTGACCAAAAATAGCATGTTAAGCCTCCATAGCTACTGAGCACAGAGAACCCACAATGATCTTGGGAATATTTTTGTTATTTCTCAGTGTCAGCAAAAAAAGACAAGGAAACAAACAAAGAGAAAAATCCCCAAAGAAACGAAGAAGTCTATTGTACACTTGACTGCACTGTGAATATGGTCTATATTTGTGTGTTGAACTTCTTTAAAACTTAACTGACACCGAGGAATACTGAATGATTTAAGGGCCATGTGAGTTTTTCCTGTCATGTCATACAACTGACCAAAGCTGTGTTGCCTGCTGGTAAAATCAAGTATAATATGCCTCATAGAAATAGAGAATCTAATTGTCACCTGCCAATCCTCACTGATAGTCACAATACTTGCTAATTAACTACACAGAAAAGGTCAAGGAAGGAGGCATCGGAAATGAGATTCCTGCGGTGAGGTCCTACGTACCACTCGGTTTGACCAAAACAACTTACATCTGGACGAAATTAGCACTCGTGCTGCAGATTCTTTGAACTCTGAGGTAGTGGCCAAAGTGGCTTGGATGCAAATATATGTATGTGTGCATATATAAACACAGACACACACGACTCAAAAAGACAGCCAACCAAGTTTTCTGCAGAGCCAGTCACCAAGGCACATAAGAATCTGTGTCACATCTGTTAATGTTACTCTTGGGGCTTCAACCATAGGCGGCGAAAAAGCACATAATGTGATTAAGTAGAAGATGCATACGTGGAAAAAAAGAAGGAAAAATGGACACTGTCATCTTTGAGGGCACATTACACAGTGAAGAGAACTGAGCTTTCAGATGTAAAACACATGGCTAAGGCTTGTAATTTACAATGCAAGAGTCTGAAAATGTAAAGAATCTCATTATACCAGCCAGGTTAAACATTCAAATTTCAATATGGAAAATTATTCTGTTACTAGTTTTCTTCAGAGCTTTGACTTCTGTTAACTGCTGTATCCCATTCTTGACTCAGAATTGCTAGGACCACATACATGAAGTGAGAGAAAAGATTAAGTATATTCTTAAAGCAGCTTTCCACCATTTACACTAATATTGTCTCACTGATTTTAAAATTTGCTGGTTGACAAGGCCTAGAACTTTAATTAAATGCTAAACATAGAACACTATGTCTTCAATATCAGTGGAATAAAGCCAGAACAATGTAACCTTACTGCAAAACTGGCACGGTTTCATAGTAACTCTATATAGCTTTCTAAATCCAAAATTTAGGTTTGCATCCAGCAAAAGACTTACTGTTAAAATGCTTGAACGCATTTGTCACTCCCCATAAAAGTGTGCAAAGGAAGGACATATGCGACACGTGCTCAGATTTCTTGTTTCCATATCCTTTCTTCAAAATATTCCTGCAAAATATGCCACCAAGAGCATGATGCCAAGTGCCTTAAGGGTCACACTGGGCTTGCTTCACAGGACTACAATGATTGTATCATGGTGGCGTTGACATGCAGCCATGTCCAAACAGCTGCTAAAGAGATGACAGGATACCATCTGTCAGGAAAAACCATGCCCAGCTGCTGTCTAATCTGAAGATTACTTTGCTGACATGATGCAGATGGCACAAAAAGCTTCATTACCAGGTTAGTTAACCAAGTCAAAAAAATCCAATGTTACAACAGCAAAAGCCTTTCTACAGCTGTAACAACCAGGCCTGAAGGAAATGTTGTTCTCACCATGGCACAGCAGAAGGCACTAAGATCCTCCAGACAGAAGATGAAACCTAACAAGATACTAAAAGATCTGACAGCCTCTGCTGTAAGGCTGCTAACACACTCTGCCAGCATAATTTGTTCTTATAACCACATCACATCTGTCCTCTAAGTCTAAGACCCCCCATGACACAGGGGCATACCACGGACCTCTGAGCAAGGAAACCAGCAGGTCCCTCTGCCCAGGTAGCTGCCATAAGGCACCTCTGGCTTTGGCCCACGGAGCAAAGTTATTTTGTGAGAGAACAGATCGCATCCAAAACACAAGAGAGAACATTCCCACAGGTAGCTTCGGCACCCAGGTGAGCAAGGAAAGGGTTTTTGTTTGCTGGAATATCAGCCTTCTCCCTCTTACTATCGAATTAGATTTCATCTTCTTCATCGCTTTGCCTATTAAGGAAACTGGTAGTACCTCCAAGGACTTCAAAGAGCACAATTAGCTGACATTAACAAGCCCACTGCTTTTCTTTCTCCTGGTTCCAAGAAAAAAATGTTTGCTGTAAGCTAAAGGATGCTAAAGTATCCTTTTCAGTATGTTTATAGCTTTACATTACTATGATCTTGTTTTCTTTGTGGTCCACATTGCATGTCTGCTGATTGGAATAAGCTCTACAGATCTCATTGCTGTAACGTGAAAAGTATGAGAGGAATTTTCCATCTAAAAGGTTTAGCAATACAACTCACTTTCAGTAAGATTTGTCCTGTCAGGCCATAATTGCTTGAGAGCGCCCCACCCTCTCTGAACTTTTAGTAAAAAAGATAATGCCATTTCATAATACAGGCATACACTATAATGTATTTTGCAAATATGTATGGTCCTGTAGTCTGCCAAAATTCATAAAATAAAAAAGATACGAAGCAATGCCAGATGCGGAAAAGGAACTTTGTTTTAACCATGCACTTAGTTTACAATTAGCAAACGCAGTAATTCCATTTAAGGTTACAAACTGAGGATGCAGAACTCAACGAAGAGTGCAGCTGGTTAAGTAGCGTCTTCTTTTCATGCTTTTTCATTTTTTAAGGAAGAGGATTTAAATAACAAGGAATGCAGGGACAGTATCAGAACAGTTGCTGTACAATCAGCAATTTTTTAGAATGCTTTCTCTACATGCTATTTTGTTAGGAAAATATGAAATGCTAATTAAAATAAACTGTAAACTGTCCCTCTCTTCCAATACATGCTGTGTAGCTCTAAACAACTTGTGCATGAGTATACAAGAACTTGCGTGATTAGTGATCAGCAAAGTGAAGGTTTAGGAGCTGAAATTCCCTTTAGATGTTTATGTAACACATAACCAGATACACCTTAAGATGAAAGCAAGTAACAGAAATTAAGTCTTGATTATGAACTCTCCGTGGACTGTGCTGACCCAGACTTTGCATTACCAAATCCCTGTTGAGGTGACTCAGACTGAGTCCAGGCACACACAATAATAAATGTTGTTCTTGTTCTGTCCTACATGCTGATAGTTACAATAATACCTGTTAATTTTTTAAGTGTCTTTATTCTCAGAGTATATCTGTGATGTGGCATCAGTACTGATCCTCTGAGGACTAAGGCATTTGCTCAAAGCATCACAGTAAAGCTTCTAAGCACTCAGGAGGTGAATCACCATCTGCAGGAGGCACCACAGCTGCTTGGTCAGCCTTCTGCCAAAAGATATCCAGGCAAAAATGGCAGAAAAGTAATTTTGCTTCCTTAAACACTAAAAACCATGATAAGGGTATGTAGCACATTCAGAGAAGCAGAGGGGATGCTGCATCATGCTCGTGACTGTATGTAGAGGAGTAATGTTAGCACTCTTAAACTCAAACAATTGAGACGACTTCTCTGTGTTTCGGTTTACCAATCAGATAATGTCCCCTGCAAAGCTTTTGATGCTTCTTTCTCTAAAAACATTATTAAAATGCCAAATACTGTTATTGTTGCTACTGTAAAAGTTTTTGAGTCAGCAGAACAGGTCTGAATATTTTACAAACAACCACTGTGCTGAAATTCTTTACATACTTTTGTAATGTAGGCAGGATAAATCCCTGTAAATGTAATGGTTTGCTTCACCCTTCTTCATAGAAACTAGAAAATGTTCAGATACTTGGGGGCAAATACATTTTATATTTTCCAAACAATGTTTTCATTTTGAGGGTAAATATGGAATCATAAAACATATAATAAACTTTCCAATATGATTTTCATAAAAGCTAGAACTATTGCTTCATTCAAACATTAGCTGCGTGCTGCTAGTGCTGCTACTTAGTGAAAGCTCTCCTTTCTTTTCTAACACTGCTGTACTAACAACAAAATGTACCAGGAGTGAGAAACTGCACTGCCCACCCAGCATTTGCTGCAGCAAAGTCCAGACAGTATTGGTTGTTGTCTCTACAGTATCTTAAACACAGGAGGGAAAAGCTGCCAGTAGCCATCTTCTCTTTTTTTTTCTTTCTTTTTTTTTTTTCTTTCTTTCTTTCTTTCTTTTTTTTTTTTCTTTTTTTCTGCATTTTACAGCAGCAGCTCCAACAACAACTCTCTGGCAGGGTGCTGTACATGCTGACTTGGAAACTCAGCTCTGATTCTAATCCAAACCAGCAGGCTGTGAAGAAAACCATAGTCTCTCAAGTGCAGCAAACATTTCTCTCCCCCCCCAGTCTACTGAGACATTGTGTCATCAAAGATTTTATTGTCTCAGCAGGTGGGGGTTACGTACCTCACAGATACCAACGTTTTCAATTACAGGCCAAACACGATGCATCATTTTTTGAAGGGACAATTTTTTGTTAAATGGTATGAAAAGCATTCTGCACAGTTACAGAGCTGTATCGAGTCGTTTAGACAGCAGAGGGATCAGGAGTGTATTTGCAGTCATGGCTGTATCTGAGGAAGATTTCCTCCTGTAGCTATAAAACAGAACAGTTATGAACACAAATATTGAAGACATATTTGATTCAAACCCACTGTAATTAAAACAGTTATGAAACCTTAAGGCCGTTGCTGCCATCCAGTAAATCAGCCTCAAATACTTGCACAACCAGAAGATCAGCTCAGTGTCAGAACGTGCCCCTTGTACTATCTCCTTTCACATTCTGCACTACTGCCAAGTAATTTTCCCTTCCAAAATATTATGTTGATAATTTAAAGACTATGTTGGTGGACTTTCGTACTTATCTCTGCACTTAAAAGTCATCAAGATAGAAGACATCTCCTACCCTATCCCTAAGAGTACAGTGTGCAGTACAGTGTGCTTTGATGCTGATGCTGTTTTTAAAAGCATTAACCCATCCGAAGTGCAAGGCCTGTATCCTGTTGCTTTTCTGGTGCAATAACCATTTCTGATATAATCTAGACAATAATCTTTAATTATTGATGGGAAAACCAGTTGTTTTCCTGGAGCACAGGCGAGGGCTGAGATACCAAAACTGATGCTGCTTAAATAGCTGAATACTCTCAATATAGAAGCCCCTGGATTAAGTCTCTCCCTTTTCTTCCATATGGGTAACTTCAGTCTAGCACCGACATGCAGAATTGCAAACCTAGTTCAGAACTTCCCTATATTTCAGTGCTTTTAGAGGTGCACTCGATTCTCAGTTCCAGGAATGTATCCTGCAATCAAACTGTGTGTAAGACTCATACTATTATCTGAACTTTTAGAGTAGCTATAGCAGTTTCAGACAGTCAAATAAATATGTTCCCCCTAGGTCCCTAATATTTAATCATGGAAATATTAAGTGATTTTACAGCTGGAATTCAACCAGAAAGTAGACACTGTATACGTTCAGCATATTAAGTATTCATCATTCCTTGTGGGAGTAGCTGATAAGAAATGCTAACAGGCAAGTGGATTTGGCATACGTGTGAGGGAAAGGCTGACCTTCACAAAAACATGATTGATGGGAAAAAAACCCAACCTGATGCATTTAAAGCATCTATTGGGAATGCCTCCCTTTTCTGCAGATCCAGCAGTGGTTTTACATTGCTAATGTTTTAACCAGACACAGCATTTACTTTAAACTTCTACTAGCCAAACCCACCTCATTATTATTAGTTCTCTGTGGCCTTTATTATTCTTTATCAGAATAATGAATCACATCAATCCAACATGACAGATACATCCAGCTTCCAGTTCTGCTGGCTTGCCTTAGGTGTGGCAGCATGGAGGGGTCAGTCCAAGAAAAACATTCATGTTGAACCTCAAATAAAAAAATAAAACCCAACTACAAACCATCAAAAGACCAAGTCCTGACCTCAGCCAGAAGCTTTCACATCCTTCCTGACTTTCCTTGAAAAAACTATCACTGCTTGATAAGGGATGGTGGCTCGTCTTTGCTCATTCTTTCAAAATCAGTGTCATCAGTTATTTATTCATTCTTTTGCATCTCTGTGTGTGGTATCACTAATTCAGACCAATCTTAGCCTAAAAAATTGCATACAGGTGCAGTAATACTTCCTTCCACACAAATATACTTTTTGTGGATGTGAATTAGGTTGGCTAAACGCCCCTTGTAGTATTCATCTTCAAATCTAGGCACATCTAGGCTGGCTCAGTTCTCGGTGGTGAGGTCGCTTAGGCACTGTTTGCAGATGTGAAGAAGTCATATTCAAGCAGTTGGTAAATACCAGCCCAAATTCTATGCCCTTTTAAGGCAAATTCACTGAAACTAATAATTAATTTTTTATTGTATGTCCGTAAATTTGATGCAAATGTGTAGCTTACACTTATTACCAACGTTTTGTGCAGGTGAAGCCCTTTGAGATACCACTGAAATGCCACTGCAGCTGTTATAGTAAGAAAGAATTATTTTCCTGTATTTTGTTCTTCATAATTTGTTTGTTTGTTTGAGGACCCAGGACATGGAGGCAAAAACTTTCTTTTAACTGTATAGAACACACTGGCAGTAGAGTTCTGGTGTCGTTCTAGCTGACTAGCTCTTGCAATAACCACATTTAAGGTTGAAGAGGACATATAACACAAAATTAAGCAATTTCTCTTTTCACTTGTCAGACTGAAAATGTGTTCAATCCACTTAATTTATTGTACTCTTTATAGAAGAGCATAATCACTATGAAGCACAGCGAGGCTGCTTATTTACTCAGTTGCAGAACACCGGAAGTACACTGTGTAGGATTCAAAATAATAATGATAATCTTAATCAGTTTAGGAAAGATGGTAGAGTCCACAGGATTTCATGAACTTCAGCTTAAGCCAGGGTGCAAAATTTCTACTTCTTCCTTTAGTACACTGCTTTTTAAACTTTTAGCAGTTGGTCTTTAAATATACTGCCCTCTCTTCCTCTACCTGCCTTGTGTCACTGCATCTTTATTCACCCTCAAAGCTCTGCTGCTGTGTCCTCACCAGTCTTTGAATTTTCCTTTTCCCTCAGGGTGCTGGTGTCTGCTGCAGCTGTACCTGCTGGGCAGAGGACCCTCTGGGCCTTTCCCTAATGTGCCCAGAGGGCTGACAAGTCTGGACTCTGCTCCACAACACGCCTCGCTTCCAATATTGAAGGTAGACGGGCACATTTTTACAAATGTGTGTGCTGGAGTTCAATACTCATGTTCATTTAATATTGATGACCAAAGCCACTCAATAAACAGCAAGCAGTGAATAACGGTGAGCAAACACTTGAGATCACAAAGAATGCTCTAATGTACAAAATCCAGTTACAAACCCACAAAACCATTAGAATTGCCATGGTAAAACTTACTGGCAGTAGCAAAATTTACATTTTTCTTTTCTGGTGTATATGGTTCATTCCAATAGCTCAAGTTGTATTTTCTTTGGGCATACTGTACTGCTCTGTTTAAATTTCTGGCTCAGTTAAAGTCAGCATTAGAACATAGGACATCCCTAGAGGGATTCCAGAAATGTTAATAGACATCTTCAGTACAGGAAACTCAACTCAGCACAGTATGATATGGAAAAAAAAAATAAAAGAGAGGAAAAAATGATGAAAGCTGAATGAAAAATGTGGGAAATGCCAGGCTTATAATACTATGCACCACAACACAAACCATGGCATCACTCATAGATGGCAGTCATCCCAGACCTGTACCAGGAAATATGCAGTTTTGCAAAAACAACTGAAAAGTGAATTTTGGAGCCACCTTTAACTCATTAAAAATCCCTGCCTTTTTTCCACTGAAGTTGGTGGCAAAATACTGTCTGATTTTATGGAACTGAGTAGGTTTAGATTTGCTCTTTTTCTTTGAAATTTATATTAGAGCCAAAAATTATGACCACTAATACATTTTTGGAGAAAAGACCTCATTTTTAAATGTAGATGCTCGCTTCTAGACATTCCATATTTTAATAAGCAGTCCATACAGCCCTAGCATAGACTGTGGTGGAGAGACCATGAAAATGAGATAACTTTTATAACACATATATTATGGAAATATATGGAATGCATGGACGATATGGAGATGTATGAAATAGATTGTTATTATTTATTTCCAATATATGGAAACAATATAATTTATCAGCATCAAGCACCAACATCTTGTCCTCCTACAAAACTACGAGAGGAATAACAGCTTTAATTAAAAAATGTTAGAGGTTACGGATTGCTGCCAATTACTTGACTAATTTATATTTCAGCAAAGGCAAGAAATGCATGTTTTATTTATCGTACCACTCACATGGAAGGATAACAATGTTATACCATCCTGCTAAGTTGAAGAAGGATCAATATACGTAGATACCATTACAATCTCTTTTTTTCTGATAAATGTGTAATTCTCTGGGGACCATCACTCCCATTCTTCCAACATAACCTGTTTAAGTCTGCACTATTAAAGGTTCTCCTATGAATTCCTACTGCAAATTAAGTCAGTAACTCCTTGCCTTGTCCTCTGTGGATGCAGGGAAGAACTGATAACCTCCATGGCCATAACAGTTTTGAAGACTGTTATCAACTTCCCTCTCCCACACTATGAGTCTTCTCCTTTCCAGACTAAACAAACCCAGTTATTTCAAGCTTTCCTTGCAGGTCATATCTTTTATACCTCTTATCAGTCCTGTTGCTGTTCTCCAAACTCCCTTCACTTTGCCTACTTATTTGCTAAGTGTGGCAACCAAAACTGCACTTGTCAGTGTGCGGTAGAATAATTGCCTCCTGTGACTGAAATGGACATTTCCATGAATTTATCTGACACATTCATGTTCTACTTACTTAGTTTGCAAGGTAGTACAGTAGTATGCCTAACTCCGGTTTTGTGATGTTGCTGCCCAATTTTCTTCCATTTTTCATTTGACCATTTAATTTCTTCTCCCTAATTGGACACACAGACTTTGCAGTTCTCCTTATTGAATTTCAATTTATTGATTTCTGACCATTTTTCAATTCAGTGAGATTATTTTGAGCTCTGACCTTATCCTCTAAAAATCTTGAAACTTCTCTCTGCTTGGTGTCATGTTCAAATGTGGGAATTCTATTCCATCATCCAAGCTGCTGCTGCAAATGTGTAATAGAAATAGATTCCAGAGAGACACTTTACAATCACTCTAGAGAAGTCTTTCCAGTTTGACAGCAAAACAGTATTCTCTAAATTATTTTCCACCCACTAAGCATATACTAAATTAATCTAGACCTTAATTCCATAGTTTGCTTTGATGAATTTGAAATGGAGCAATGTTAAATCAAGCTGTAACAGATGCACGTCCCCACATCTATAAAAGCAGACACTCTATCAAAGAAGATCAGACTAAAATCTACTTTAGTCCTTACAAATCTACTTTGTTTGATTCTATTCGCCTCATTATCCTTCCAATGCACTTAAAATGACTCTTACAGCATTTTGGTTAATTTGGGAATTTTTTTGGTTCCCATATTATTGACAGGCCTGTACTTCTTTAAACCCTCTGTGTACCTCTTTGCAAACAGCAGCCTCATCTTTACTGATGCACCACGCTCTGACCTACTTGGACATGAGCATCCTCCAAGGACTCTTGAAAAGATTCAGTAATGCTGCACTTTTAGCAAGTAAGAAAAAGAGTCACCAATTATGTGATTAAAAATGAAGACACAAGTCTATAGTGTTAAACTGTGATAGCAGGAGCCTGGTATTGTTTGGGCTGGTCCCAGGCAGCACTTTCCCAACCAAACATTGAGGTTGTATGCAATATAGAAATAGCCAGGGATGATTCCCAGCAAACGCTTTGGATGCAGATGATCTCTTTTGGAGGCAAATATAATTTTTACTGGAGACTTGGGTTCTTTCATGCCCCATGACATCAGTATCCATGAAGGTTTCCTAGAAAGTCACATTAATTATTACAAGCATAGCCTTGGAACTGAAGGATTCCCTGTGCTTTCCTTAAACTTGTCTAGGATAAACTTAATCAGCCTCTCACACTTGAAAATATCTAGCTTGTCAAAATATGCTTCAACTTGTTCTTCTTGTATTATGATCAGCTGTTCTCTATTCCTCCTCACGAAAATAAATTGTTAAACTTGTAACTACAGTATGTTTATTTGCTCTCTTTTTAGTCATCTACGGATTTGTTACTTGCTTTTGCATTTTCTGCTCATGCCAAGATGTGCAGGATAAAAAAAATCTTTGTAGTACTTGCATAATTCAGAATCAGGCTTACAGTATATTGTCAACCCACTCTAAAGTAACACTTTTAAATAAGAGCACTTCCTCCATTCTTCCCTGACTCGTCAATTAACAAACAGTGTTTCTAGGCCAAAGTCAGATTTTAGAGGATTTATTATTAGAACACACATTTCAAAAATAGTTTTGTATTGTTATATAAACTTCTATTTCAGTTTGCTTAAAAGCACCGCCACACAAAAAGAAAGCAAGGATCTCCGATACTAGCATTCACTTGCACTCTTGGTGAGTTTATTTGTAGAACTTTCCTAAATTATGTAGTTAATCACACTTTTCTAGTAGTTTAGCAGCCAAAAATGACCACTCTATCACAGTCTTCTATGGTTTTTAGATTATACAAAGCTGACTCAACACTTTCGTTTTCATTCACTAAACTGAAATTGTTTGGGCTAAATTTTTTCCATTTTGGCTGTCTGCCTTGGGCTGAAACCCTGGAAATTTTCAGCTCCACATTTCCGCTCTTCTGAACAAGGAGAGTAGGGATAATACATCATCTTGACCATGTTAATATCAACAACTTTTCTTATAAAAGGTCTAAGCATCCCTTAAATGATTGTTCTGAAATTTCATGAAGAAATGTCTCCTCTGCTGTCCTGTGGAAAAAGCACCCATGTGTGCCCACAGTGTGCACCTTTGAGGAACGACACTTTGCCTGTGCCCAGCAGACACACGCTTCGGCCTGGACCAACTGCCGCATGTCAGGCCAACATGTCAGGACAAAAAGAAAGAAACTTGTCTCAGATGAAATCTTTCCCCAACCTCAGTCTTACACCCTTTGTGCCCTTACAGCACGGGGTCAGACAAGATATGGAGGTAACCCCTTCAACCAAATACAATGGGTACAAGCAGGAAGGAGGCTGGCCTATGGTCACAAGTGATGTCTCCTCTAGGTTTGGCCAATGAGGGTCATCTTACTCCTTTTGCTGCTTAAGTGGCAGAGGACTGAATGACTTCAAAAATCAAATATGGCTTATGATTTCTATGAGCATTAAGATGATGGTAGAATTTCAGCAGAAGAGGAAGGAGGCACTCAGAGTGCTTTTTAAAACACTTGTGTTCTATTTTTCCAGAAACTTCACAGTTACTTTGTCAACTTATTCAGTGCATGGAATATTGAATAACCTTGAAGTAAATCAATATTTTTTTCATCTTTATTCCTCAGTGATGGAAATTATTCAACCTCTTTAGAAGACAATATTTTTAATTCCTCTGAGTTTTTTCAGTGCTGCTCAGTGTAGTATCTGAGTGCCTTTAGAAACATTAACTAAATCACTATTATAACATGTCTATTCATTTACAGATGGAGAATTGAATTTAAGAAAAATTGGGGTATGGAACTGAAGACTCAAAGATTTATTTCTTTGTAAACTTTAATACTGCAAAGCATTTTATATGTCAATTGCATGTTGATTAAATGCAAATAAATGACTGTAGAGATCCACAGACCAGAATCATATCTTAGGCCCTGATTAATTCCAAAGATGGAGGTAGCCCACAAAATAATGCTATGATAATTTCACAATACATGATCACAAAGCAGCTGCGTTAAATTTAGGCTGGTTATTTTCTAGCCTTCTAGTGATTGACTTGATCCTTCTCTCTTCACATGGCTGGGTTTTGGAAGAGTTTTGCGATGAGTCTAATTCTCAACCGTGCTCACTCATCAGTTCTATTTCCAGGCTCATGTGAAGGGGGAGCTCTCTGAATAGCTGACCTAATATACTGAAAGGCTTCACATTTCACAAGCTCTTATGCTTTCTGATCTTTGATAATATAGTTTGTCAGTTTTTCACTTTTTATCCAACCTGGGATCCTATCAGAAAATGCTGACAGACTGCCTTTGAGATGAGAGCCTCCCCAGCAACATTTAGGTCATGGGAATCTTTCAACAAACTTCAACGGACAGTGGATCAAATTTTAAAATTATGATTTTAAAAGTCAGATGTTTCTCTGCATTTCACAGGTCTACGAATGCTTCGGATCACTGTTCAGAGAAGAGGCAACACACAAGTCTGTACATTGAATTGTGACAACATGGGGCTTAGTCTGCCAGGCTGATGTATGCATGTAGGATTTCTTGACCTACTCATACACTGCAGGAGCAATTCCACAGCTCAGAGCTAAGGTAACCAAAACCTTTGAAGTAGGTTATAAACATACATAGTGCACAAATAACATGGTGGTTTTGTTTCTTGCTAGAGGAAATTTTCAGGGTACTTATAATGTCCTTTGATGCTCCCTGTAAATTTGCAAACAAGAAGCCACATGTCCTTTCGATGAAACTTCAGTTGTAAATATATGTAAAACAGGCTGCTGGAACAGTTTGGAAAAGTTGAAATAAACAAACAGAAAGAGTTACACATGCATCACCAAAACCAGGGCTTAGCTACATTTGAAAAGCTCAACAAGGATCCCACAAGTTATAAAGAGTTGTTTAAATAGCTCTTTTTAACTAGTTATTTAGTCTAAGAACACCATGTCTGAACAGGAGATTAAGATACACACTGGCTATGTGTTTCAGCACTTTTTAAACAAACCCCACAAGCTATGCACATTAGAATTAAACAGACACAATTAGGAATGATGGCCCTTTCTCTTCCATGCAATTTCACTCTTTTCTAGAGCTGAACTCAAACAAAATCAAATGAGTGGATGTGAAATATTCAGACATGTTATTTTCCCTTAAATAATGAAAAAGGACTGGAAAGGACTGTCTTAAGACCTCTTATTGTAATAGATGGAAGCAAATCTAAAGAGGCAACTTATCTTGACAATGCATTGACAGAAATGAGAAGCAAGTTCTGCAAAAAAAGTGAAAATCTAAATAGATGCCAGCTTAATCTGGAAGTCCTGATATCTTGCTGGTCACCACTCAGATTAGAGGACAGAAATCTTGCTTAACTTGATGAACGCATATTTTCTAGACAAAAGGTCACTCTTGTCCTTGCTAACTAGAACACATACTTTAGGTGAAAAAATCCATTAGAGTTGAACCAAGCAACAGAAAGAAACGAGATAGAGCGTTACCATACAGCATATGAAAAGAAAGGAAAACTGTACATGCCTTTAACAATGTACATAGAATCATAGAATCATAGAATCATTAGGGTTGGAAGGGACCTTAAAGATCATCGAGTTCCAACCCCCGTGCCATGGGCAGGGACACCTCCCACTAGACCAGGT